>CM059328.1:6459546-6991139 GCA_030340685.1 Protosalanx chinensis
CTAGACCCTAGTCTCCCATCACACTCCAGTCCAGCCAGCATAGTCATAGTCCACCATCCCTTGACCTTCCCAAGCACCCTAACCTCTAGTCCCCCAGCCCCCTAGTCCACCTGCCTCCTTGCCCCTCTTTCCCTCTAGTTCCCCAGTCCACCAGCCCCCTAGTGTCCTAGTCCCCCAGCCTCCTACTCTCCCAGCCCCTAAGTCCCACAGCCTCCTAGTTCCCCAGCCTCGCTAGTCCCCCATACTCTAGTCTCCAGCCTCCTAGTCCACTCCTAGTCCCACAGCCTCCTAGTCCCCCAACCCTCTAGTCCCCGCGCCTCCTAGTCCCCCAGCTCCTCCTTCAGCTCAGCCAGGCTGTCAGCTCAAGGATCCCCTGTTGGACAGTCATGGGTCACTGAGGTGGGTGACACATCATGAAGTAGCAGCCTCTCATAGCCTGAACCGCTTGTATCAAACACACACACACACGCACACGCACACGCACACACACACCCACTCTCACACACGTGTAGTGAACACCAGTCCACAGCCAAGAATTCCAACATTCAAACTACAGATTATACAGCAGAGAGCACTTCAACCTAGTATAAATATCCATCTAACTGTACCCAACACTTGAACACAGGGGACAGAACCCTGCTCAGAAAGGCCCAATTCACATATAATCACATCAGAGTTTCTGAGTTCTAGGGGTCCAACACCACCAGTCTGACATCGGTGCTCATTGTTCCCTGGGGGGTGACAGAATTCAACACTTGATGAAACAGGTTTTGTGACATTGTTTTCCCCGTTTGTGGTCTGTTAACGAGGGCCTGGCAACAAGAGTGTTAAATGAAATGTAACCCTCAAAGTAATACAATTACAGAGTAATTGGTTGACTGTGGTTTGTGGTGTAGCTTAAATGTGGCATGTGTTCAGGTTGTGGCTTTTGGCTCATCTAGATATTTGTTTTTGAGGCAGGGTCAGGTAAGTTACAGTGAGGCAGAGTGAGGTACAGTGAGGCAGCTAAATGGAAGGTGATGTAGAGTAATGTACAGTGAAGGGGAGTGAGGTATTGAGGTATAGGGATGCAGTAAGAGTTACAGTGAGGTAGAGTGTGGCAAAGTGAGGCAGAGCGTGGTACAGTGAGGCAGGATGAGGTACAGTGAGGCAGCGTGAGGTACTTAGAGACAGGGTGAGGTAGAGTGAGGCAGAGGGTGGTACAGTGCAGCAGAGTGAGGCAGGGTGAAGTACAGTAAGGTACAGTGAGGCAGGGGAGCTAGTGAGCCAGAAAGAAGGGGAGAGGCAGGGTGAGGTAGTGTGAGGTACGGTGAGTATAACAAGTCCCGTTTCGCAAAATGGTGGCCTTCTTGTGTGCTGTCTGAGGCTGCAGGTGCGCGCTAGCCATGATTAATAACCCTGCGATGACTCTAACACTGTCTGTCATCTTGGCTGTCTCAGTTGACTGCGCTGACAAAGCCAAACCCTGACAGGAACCAAACAAGGCTGTT
The DNA here is from genome assembly GCA_030340685.1 of Protosalanx chinensis. Lineage (NCBI taxonomy): Eukaryota > Metazoa > Chordata > Actinopteri > Osmeriformes > Salangidae > Protosalanx > Protosalanx chinensis. The sequence goes on from CM059328.1 coordinate 6,461,037, forward strand.
TCCCATTCAGACCCCGGTGTTTCTCTGTCTGTCCTCAACCTCTCCTTTACTCCTCTTCTGCTGGTCTCTACAGCTCAAGGGACAGAGCCTCCTTCTCTCCGCCTCCTTCGCTCCGCTGAGGTGATTTCTGCCAGACTTCCCCTTTCCTTTTCTCAATGTCATCCTCTTTGCCTCGGCCTCATGATGCCATTATCCCCCTCCCTCCCTCCGATCTTAATAACCAAGCGAAGCCAGAGAAAATCCCCCAAGATGTCCGCCCTCAGCTACCCAGCCACAGGTCACAGACGCAGGTTCATCCACGTTCAATCCTGACCTCTGGGCTCTACGACGGCCCTAGCAACAGTCGAGTACAGAATGTCACACACACGTATGAACCCCTGTCATCCCACTCCACCCTCATCCCTCTCCACCCTGCCGTCTCTTATCTCAGCCGTACTCCCCTCTTGTGTGTGTGTGTGTGTGTCTGGGACAGCCAGCGGTGGATCTTTTTATAGCTTGCGTTCCTGATAAGCAGGCCTCACAGCATGTCCAAAAGTGAAAGGTCACAAGGATTGTGCTGATCATGTGCACCTTCCGGCAGAAAACGCCCCTTTACCTCTCCTGAAGAGGAGGTGTAACACACACACACAACCCACTCTGTTAATCCCAAACTGCTGCCTCATCACTGTAGCTAATGACAGGCATAAAGCTTCAGTGCGACACTACACACTTGTGGAGACTCCCTGGGGCTGCAGGGAGTTGCAGTTTTTGGGGTGGGGGCTGTGGTGATCGCAGTTCCCAGCTCTAGTTGCCCTTCCAGCTGGTCGTGTGGTCTCGCTTTGGGAGGTGGCCCCAAGGACAGAGGAAGTATTCCCTTGTGATGATGAAAGAGAGAGAGAGACAAGAAGGAGTGAGAGAAAGAGAGATGGAGTGAGAGAAGAGAGAGGGAGGCAAGTGAAGAAATAAAGACAGGAAGCGCAAGGGGAGGGAGTGTGAGGGAGGAAAGTGTGTGTGTGTGTGAGAGAGAGAGAGCGAGAGAGAGAGAGAGACAAGAAGGAGTGAGAGAAAGAGAGATGGAGTGAGAGAAGAGAGAGGGAGGCAAGTGGAGAAATAAAGACAGGAAGCGCAAGGGGAGGGAGTGAAGGAGAGAGAGAGAGAAATGGGAAAGACAGCGAGTGGAGCAATAAAGAAAAGAGAGAGTGAATGGAGTGTGAGGGAGGAAAGTGTGTGAGTGACAGAGAGCGAGAGAGAGAGCGAGAGAGAGAGCGAGAGAGAGAGAGGTATGCGACAGCCCCCAGACTGGACTGCGGGGACGGAAGGAGGAGAGTGAATGAATGAATGAGATTCTAATGTTGTTGCCCCCAGGTTCACGTGCTCGCTCTCTCTCCCCCCCCCCTCCCGCTCTCTCCCTCCCCTCCTTTTGTTTTGTTTAAAATTTAACGAGCCCTGGAATGGCGGAGGCTGCAGTGGGCGTCCAGGGGGGTTTGGCTCAGCTCTGTGTCACATGCAGGGTCCATGTGAACACAGTGGCACTGGCAGACAGAGAGAGGGGGGGGGGGGGGACTAAAGAAAAGGACGAGAAAAAGAGGGGAAGAGAGAGAGAGGGGGGGGTGGACTAAAGAAAAGGATGAGAGAGAGAGAGAGAGAGAGAGAGAGAGAGAGAGAGAGAGGACCAAAGAAAGGGAAGTCTTTTAAACAGAGGAGCCCACAAACACACACAGAGAACAGAGCACGGGGGGGGGGGGACGAAAGTAAAAAGAGAGAGAGAAAGGATGAAGGGGTGAACACGAGAGAGGGAGGCGAGCGAGCGGGGGGAGAGACAGAGAGAGAGCAGCAACAGGTGACTGACTGCCCCTTCATTCCATGGTCTGCCTCATTATCCCAGGGGCAACAGCTGAACACAATTAAGCCAGCATGTTAATGACTTTGACCGCTCTGCAATTGGGGGGGAATTCCCCCAGAGCCGGAGACCCACCCCATGCGGATCCTCCACTGGGCCTGTCGGACACGGTGTCATCCCAGTTCAGGGGATACAGTTTCAAGCAGCGGTAAAAGGGAGACTGCCAATGTAAAATCTCCCAGCTCTGGCAGCTCTGTCCTGTCGCTTGTCTTATCTGCAGAGCACAGCCAGGAGGAAGCTTAAATTTATGCTTTACATTGAGCAGACGCTCTTATCCAGACGGACTTACAGCAAGTACAGGGACTTTCCCGCCGAAGCAAGCAGGGTAAAGTGCCTAATGTGTCAACATAATGGTCGACACAGCCGGGGTTTGAACCAGGGACCTTCCGATTACTAGCCCAATACCCTAACTGATCGCACCACATGGCTCCCCGAGGTGGAAAAAAGATGAAGTCGACAAAACAATGGACCCTGTTCTTTCACGGCAGAGGCCACAGACATAAGCTGGAGACGTTATCATCCAGTTAGCAATAATGCTAGCCAGCAACAGATGGTGGACACACCAGTTGACGCCGTGCACATTTTGACCAAATTGAAACTGTATTTGTGTGAGGGAAAATATGCTAATCCTTTCAGCGGCGTAGGGAGCAGGATGTGATCGTGAAGCAGGCAGTCCAGATACCCCAGCCCTGTTCTGAGGCGATATTCAAGACAGCCGAGGCTGGCTGGCTGGAGACGTGGCGTGCTAACCCAGCAGCGAGGGATGCTGGGACGCCCAGCATGGTGGATGTTGGCTGGCATTAGGACGGGCTGCTGTTGATCAAAGCTGAGCCACCGCTGACCAAACTCTAATCCTACCCCCTCCCCACACACTCTCTCTACAACATGGGAGCGTGATGCGGAGAGGAAGGGGGGCTGCGTGTGGGAGGGGGGGGATTAGTTTAGGATGACAGTGAACCCCGTTCCTCCTCCACCTCCCAGGCATCTTCCAGGGGGGCCTTCCCCCGAGGACCGTCCCCTGGGGGCCACCCTCCAGGGGCCCATTTGAAGTACAGCTGAAAGAGACAGCCTTCTTCCCTGAGGGGCCTCACAGCCCTCCCTTTCCCCCACCTCCCAATGAGCCACCTTAAATCCTCTCGCTGGGGAGGAGAAGGCAGGCAGCAGACAGGAGTGACATATCAGCATGACATTCTTTAGCCCACATTCAGCTGCTTAGTACAGAGATCCACAGCGCCCATCTGCCAATATACAGGCTAAATTCTGTCTTCCTCTCCCTCTGACTGACTGACTCACACACACACACACACTCACGTCCTAAGGTCTCCTGCTGAATGCAAACAGCAGCAGTTTCATTACTAGACCTTAATCTGAATGGAAGTCTACCGGATAGAGAAGACTATAGAGAAGTATACGGGATAGAGACAAACTCTCTGTACTGTGAGACACAGGTGACTATACCCATCAGCCTGTTTGGGAGAAACGAAACACAAGGATAGGGAGGGAGGGAGGGAAGACGGAGACCTGTTTGGGGCGAAAGAGAGAGCGAGAGAAAGACAGAACGATAAATAGAACATGTCAGATGGTGTGAGGGAGGAGGAGATGGGACAGAGAGGAAAAGCATGAGGGGGAAAAAAAAGAGACAGATTGAGGGAGATATTGAGGAAGGGAGGTACAGTAAGAGAGAGGGAGAAAGGAGGGGGAGAGATGTCTGTGGAGAGAAAACAGGCCAGTTTCCCTAGCGTAGCCTCTGCAGGCTAACACCACCATCCTTAAGCCATTTGACCTTCTCTGGACAGCACGCAGACACACACATATGTACGCACACACTCGCACTCTTCAGCGCCCCTCAGACAGGAGCGCATTCCGTATCTCTCACACGCCTTCTGACTTTTATATGTAATCATACAGTATTTCCCCAGAGCATACATTAAGTAACATGTTATTTTAGTGCCCCACTCTAAGTGCCTCCCCTTGCCCATTTAAATCCTGAATACCCACACAAACGCACACACACACACACACACATGCACAAATGCATCACGGTTGCGCCCTGGAACGTGTGAAATCTGATTAGACAATTACATAATAGCTGACCGATGGGCTGTTGAGAAACGTTGTTAGCAGACAGGAGGGGAGATGGATGCAGAGCCTGGCAGCAGTTTACGGTCATCTGAAAAAGCTGGAGAATCAGAATCAAACCAATTCTTATTCTAAATGTTCTGATTCTGAATTCTGAATTCTGATTCTGAGATGGATGCGGAGGCCGGCAGCAGAACAAATTACGGTCGTCTGAAAACGCTGTTTCGCGCCAGGCTACGAGCCCACGGTGATCCGCCTGGATGACGCACCGTGAGGCAGCGGGCGTCAAAGTTGAAGCATCTTTTATGAGATGTGACGTGTAAAAAGGTCCAAATAGTTCATTACAGCTGAACTACGCGCCAGAACTGCCATGTGTTGCGTTGTTGCCTAGACAACCGGTGGCACAGTCATAAAAGGTGGCGAAGATGGGGATCTTTCTTCGGCATGTACAAAACATGCCTGAAGAAGAGATGTGTGTGAATGGGGGGATCCAGTATAGGGTGCTGAGAGAGCAGAGGGAGGTTAGAGGGAGAAAGAAAGCAAAAGAGAGGAGGAAGGTTAGAGGTTAGTGAGAGAGAGAGAGAGAGAGAGGGGGGAGGGAGGTTAGAGAGAGAGAGAGGTTAGAGAGGGGGGAGGTTTGAGAGAGTGCAAGAGAGAGGGGGGAGGTTGGAGTAAAGAGAGAGAAAGAGAGAGAGAGAAGGTGAGAGAGTAAGAGAGAGGGAGGTTATAGAGAGATGTTAGACAGTGAGAGAGAGAGGAAGAAAGCAAGAGAAGGAAGAGATGTGAGGGAGGGGGGAGGTTAGAGAGAGAGAGAGAGAGAGAGAGAGAGGAGGTTTGAGAGAGAGTGCAAGAGAGAGGGGGGAGGTTGGAGTAAAGAGAGAGAAAGAGAGAGAGAGAGAGAAGGTGAGAGAGTAAGAGAGAGGGAGGTTATAGAGAGATGTTAGACAGAGTGAGAGAGAGAGGAAGAAAGCAAGAGAAGGAAGAGATGTGAGGGAGGGGGGAGGTTAGAGAGAGAGAGAGAGAGAGAGAGAGAGAGAGAGAGAGAGAGAGAGAGAGAGAGAGAGAGAGAGAGAGAGAGAGAGAGAGAGAGAGAGGAGAGAGAGAGAGAGAGAGAGAGAGAGAGAGAGAGAGAGAGAGAGAGAGAGAGAGAGAGAGCTGAGAGAGAGAGAGAGAGAGAGAGAGAGAGAGAGAGAGAGAGAGAGAGAGAGAGAGAGAGAGAGAGAGAGAGAGAGCATAGAAAGGCAGTAAACGACAGAGTCCTTGGTGTACTTCTGGCAGCCTCAGAGAGCTGTGAGCTTCGTTAAGCCTTTAAACCCTGGCGAGTCCTCCAGGTTATCACGTCACCACGTCATACCTCCTCACAGGGCCAGCTGGAAATATCCGGACCGGCACACAGCCGCTTCGGAAGGCTTCACAGACATACCAAATCCGCTTCAGGGCAATCTAACGCTTAGTGATATGAGGTACTTGAAAAACATTAACATACATCATGTGACGTATCAATGCTGGAACTGTGCTTTCTTTATACTATATCTTCTTACTTATCTCCTATCTTAACCAGTGAGGGCAAGGAAAGACACTGAGTGAGGAGTGACTATATGCTCAACTGTACATGAGTGAATTATCTTTCTGTATTTGTAATTATATATGTATGGGAGTCGGGTGGCTCAGCAGGTTAATGTGTTGGCCTCATGATCGGAAAGTTGTGAGTTTGATTCCCGGCTGTGTGACGTTGTGTCTTTGGGGAAGGCACTTCATTCTACTTGCCTCAGGGGGATTGTCACTGTACTTGCTGTTAGTGGCTTTGGATATGTCTCCTAAATCCTGTTTACAACAGGGCCTTCAAAAAGGCCCATTCCACCAGCTTCTTTGTCATGTGTTGAACATGTGTTAGACGCCCAGCATGCCTGTCATGCCAGAATTCCCCTGAAGACAGGCCCCAAACACATGGAAGGAGACATGCCCCAGAAACAGGGAAGGAGAGAGGCCCCAAACACATGGAAGGAGACAGGCCCCAGACACAGGGAAGGAGACTGGCCCCAAACACAGGGAAGGAGACAAGCCCCAGACACAGGGAAGGAGACAGGCCCCAAACACATGGAAGAAGACAAGCCCCAGACACAGGGAAGGAGACTGGCCCCAAACACAGGGAAGGAGACAAGCCCCAGACACAGGGAAGGAGACAGGCCCCAAACACATGGAAGAAGACAAGCCCCAGACACAGGGAAGGAGACTGGCCCCAAACACAGGGAAGGAGACAAGCCCCAGACACAGGGAAGGAGACAGGCCCCAAACACATGGAAGAAGACAAGCCCCAGACACAGGGAAGGAGACTGGCCCCAAACACAGGGAAGGAGACAAGCCCCAGACACAGGGAAGGAGACAGGCCCCAAACACATGGAAGACGACAAGCCCCAGACACATGGAAGGAGACAGGCCTCAAACACATGGAAGGAGACAAGCCCCAGACACAGGGAAGGAAACAAGCCTCAGACACATGGAAGGAAACAAGCACCAGACACATAGAGGGAGAGGATGAAAAGCTTCCCTTCAGGGATGAGGGGCACACCGAAGGATAGAAAATAGGCTCCTCTGACAGTGATATCTCACCTAGCTGGGAGTTTATCTGTGGAAGGGAGAGTGGAGAGTGGAGACTGCACAGTAAATACAGCTGCAATTTGTGACTTCTCATCTAGGTCTGGCAAATTCTTTCTTCTGAACTTCTGTATTAGGATGTATTGAATATTTATGCCGAAACTCAGTAGCATGAATTAAAGTGCATAACTTGGTCCAAACTGGATGTTAAGGAGTAGGCTAATGAAAATGAATAATTCACAGGGTGCTGCTTTAGTTTGATGAAGCACTCCCAAGTTCCCAGCCTTGTGGGGAACTCTGTACCAAGCCCGCACCACTGTTCTGTCTGAAGGCTTTGACACACACCACACTCACACACACACACACACACACACACACGTCAAAGCTCCTGTCAGGAAGTCGGTTCCATGCCAGGCAGGAGGTAGGATCATTATGCCTGGTGAGAAGGAGTCTTCAGTCCTGGATGGATGGTAGTGGGCAGGGTGGGGGTCAGAGTGGAGGTGGGTAGGGTCAAAGACCCAGGCATCCTCAGTCTGGTCTCAACTTGCTGAGGGTCAAAAACTTTTTCCCACTTTCAATATAACGCACAACTGCTTATGATTGTCTTGTTATACTCATCTCTTAAATATCAAATCTACTCAAGACCCCATTTTTGTGGTACTTACATCTGACAGGCTACAGGACAGCGCCAGAACCTGGGTTTGCTGTTGGCTGCTGTGACAGGGGGCAGTTTTGACAGACCTACTCATCGGTCTGTCAAAGAGCACAGTGGTCCTATGACCTGCCAGCGCTGGCACGCTTTCCAGTGTATGAACACGTGAGAGAGTTTGTGTGCAAGTGTGTGTGTGTGTGTGTGTGTGTGGCAGGCTTGGAGGAGGTCTGGTTTCCAGAACGTTGTCACCATGCTTTCTTACTGCCACCTGGTTCTTGAACGTTAAAATTAGGAGCTAGTTCTATAGGGGTCACACACTAAGGGATTATATACTTCCTGTAAAGAGGAAGTACAGTATAATAGAGGTGGCACAGATACGTGTACTGCACACACACACACGGTTCCCAGTGTCATAAAGGTGTCCAGTAGAGGCAGCTGTGCTGGCAGCCTGGTCAGCAAAGGCTCTAGTTCTCACTTTCTGTCTCCACGGGAATGGGCCCGTCCGTCACAGCCACTTGAACGTGACTGGCTCTGTAACCCCGCCCCCACTGCCCCCCTTGTCCTCCTCCACGTCTTCATCCTCCCTCCCCGGCCACTTCCTCCTTGACAGACATGCTTGACATTCTGGAGGAGCCAGCGTACATTCCTCACATGCCTTTGTTGGAAAGAGAGTAGAGAAAGAGGGGGGCAGTGGGGGCGGGGTTACAGAGCCAGTGGGTGAGGGGGTGGGTGAGAGAGTGAGAGAGAGAGACAGAAAGGAAAGGAAGAGAAGGAAAGAGAAGAGAGATTGGTGGGAGAGAGCCAGCAAGCAAGCAAGGGAGTAGAGCGAGAGAGAGTGGAGAAAGTGGAAGAAGAGAGAGCAGAGAGAGAGGAGAGAGAGAAATAGTGAGGCGGAGAGGGAAAGGGAGGGAACGAGCAGAGGAAGGGGGGGGGGGGGGAGAAACAAGGAAACCTGGTGTGATGAGGAGAGGTAGTTGTGGCTAGCTGGCTAGGGAGGGCTCAGGTGACCGGAGTTAAGCTTGCTCACATGGGGCCAGGAGGCGTTGGCGTCCGGGCAACATCAAAGCCCAGCTTCAGCTGACTGAACACGCCACACAGGCCTGTGGAACAGCGTTACACACAGCCCAGCGCACAGCCAAGAGCTAACCCCAACCCCCCGCTCATTCAGTTTATCATGCCAACCCATCGAGATGAGAGAACGCGCTCTGCCTTTCCGAGACACAAAAGGTCCGAGGGGGGTGCGTGCGACTGTGAAGATGAAAGGGGACAATACCAACTTGTCGCTAAGGACGCAGGTTTCACTGTGTCATGACCCCCCCCCTCCCCCCCCACCCCCTCCCCACCCGAGCACTGGTTGTTCTTTCCTCTGGACACCAGTGCCTTGGGACAGCGCCCCAGGGGGGGCTGGGGGTGGGGAGTTGGGGGGTGGGTGACAACACTTCGGTCCCTTTGACCCCCACGGAAGAAAAAACCCAGCACCTCCACGTTTGTTAACCCCCTGACCCCTCCTGGGAGACCCCTTGTACACAGACAGAGACTAACAGTGTTTTACTAATCATCTCCAGTCCCCCCTCGCAGCAGAGGTGGGGGGGTGGGTGGAGAAAAGGGGGGAGGGGGTGGGGTAGGGGGCCATGAAAGCGCTTCCTGAGCTCTGCTCGGGCACGCTAACCCCAGCTTGGCAGCTAGACAGCTGGTGTGACAGTAGCGGCGAACGGTGCCAAAGGGATGGGTGCTCTGCGCCGCATCTAAATGGCCCGAATTCACCAGCTCCACAGAGCCAGGGTTTATACCCACCTCCCCCTACCCTCCCAGCACCCTCCGCCCACATGGCCATTCAGGCCTTTTCACTGGGGGGGGGGCGGTAATGGGGCAGAAAGAGGAACGGGCCCGTGTCATGCGAGTCCGCGGGAGCTGAGCGTGCTGCGATCGTCCCCACAAAGATGGGTGGAGGGTTGGGGGTCGAAATAAACTACAACTTCCAAAATGCAAAGGATGTCCCCATCTCTGGCAGGGCACCTCTCCTGAACGCCCTGAGCGCCCCAAACCCCCTGCATCACACACACAGCCCAGCCAAATCCCATTCACGTTATCACCACAGTCAACAGTGGGTTGCAGGCCTCCACATGTCGTGAATCAGGTGGGAGGGGTCCATTTGATTCCCGCTTACCTGGCCCGTAGAGGTGCATATTATGACTCTTCTATATTTGTTCAGGGATGCTACTATTCTGTGTCAGTCAGAGCTCATGGCTAATGACTTCAGGAAGGAATGACTAAGCTAAGATTCTACGTTTAGATTCACCCTATCCTAGTACACCGAGACCTGCCTCTGATTACCACACACATGACTGTGCTGGACAAAATTGACCCCAAAAAAGTGACTCATTACCTGCATAGAAGCGCAGCAGGGAGCCGATCTCCGTGTTCATTCCCTCCTCTTGCACGCGCCATGGATCCTTAAATCCAAGTTTGAAGAGGAAGTCGTTTTGGATCTGAAGAGGCCTTTCTTCCTGCCCCAGCCTCCGGACAGCCTCGCCGTGCAGCTGGACGTAAAGTTTGGGACAGGAGTCGCTCGAGTCGGCACCCTGCTCAGGTGTGGAGGCGCTTTGGGCGGCACCTTGGTGACTCTCAGGGTCTTGAATTTCGGCATCTGCCAAACAGGCTCTGGACAATGAACCTGCCCTTCTGCCAGATGGCAGACTGCCCAGATCGAGAGGATCCAGTCTGTTACCTGCCCCCTGCTCGTCATCAGTCAGGCCGTTTAAATGCCCAACGTTGCGGAGATTGTAGTTGGCAGAGTTGATCCCGTTGGGAAGATGTGACGGGATGGGGTCGACGCTCGCTCCATCAAGCTCCAGTTCATCTGAGGAGCTCCCGTACGTGTCGAGCCCCTCCGTGACGCTGTCAAACGTGGGGCTGAGTATGGACGCGTCAGTGCCCAGGATCATGTCATCGCTGAGGGAGTCCCGGTGCTCACTCAGCCTGGCCCCGGAGCTCAGATCATCGAACGCACTGCTCTCCACATCCGAACCGGAATTCAACCCGTAGCTGTCCGCTCCGTTCAACCGCTGATCCGAATCGTCGTCATTCGGCGTGTCCACGTTGGAATTCAAATTCAGATCCGACAGCGAACACGTTATATGATCCTGGGACTCAGAGTCTGGAGTAAAAAGTTTTGCATCTATATCCTGTTGCGTTTGCCTCCCGTTGTCGTTTTCCATAAGCAACAGCCTCAGGCTGTCACCAGCCTGGTCTGATAGGCCGCCTCGGAGTTCCGTCGTTCCCAAAGAATTCGGATGGTTGCATTTCATACCACCATCTTCATTCTTGCATTGATTCGCATTACATGCGTATTTGCCGTTACAGTTTCCGTTCTGATCGGTCTTGGCGTGATCTTTAGAAGAAATGCGCAACACGGAGTAGGACTTACCGCAGAGTTTGCTCAGACGGAGCGCCATCTCGCCGGCTGTGGTGTCCGTCGTGCAAAGCACCGGCCGGGGATACGAAGGCGTGAGTCTGTCGTGAACATGGATAGATCCTCGGTACAGATCCGCTCGCACCCATTCTCTGTCCGAGGGCTGCAACTGCATGTTCTGTCGATGTCTCAACAAAGTCTTCCGATCCAGACTTTGAGTGTGTAAAGAGGCAGAGGAGAGGGCCGTGTTCATCTTGGTGACAGCTGGGGTGGTTGCGGTCGCAGCCGTGGTGGAGAGGTTTCGCTTCAACCTCCTCCGTCTCAACAGGAGCGAGTTGGAGTTGTTCGATGAGCTCCGGCCATTTGCGGACGTCGTCCCGATCCTTTTATTCAAAGGGTTCGACACTACGGCGGCGGCGCCGGTTTGGGACGGGTCATCCCCATTCCTCGCGTTCGCACGGGAAGCTGACAAACGTCCACTGCCATCATCCACCGGGGTCCCCTGCGCGACAGGCGGCTGTCCGCCGGATCTCTTGAACTTCGTCGCACTTCCATCTGCCAATCCATCCTCTGTCCGACGCGCACTTTCCATCTTGGCAAATGAAAAGTCCGCTAGATCGCGGTGCGCACTTGGCTTAACATCGACCCTCTACATTTAAAAAAAACTTCCTCAAATAAAAAAAACAACCACGTTAAATGTCCGCCGACTGGGCGGTGTAGGCTACTTCCAGCACTACTCACTTATTTGCCTTCGTGTTCCAGTCGGAAGATCCTCTGTGCAAACATTTGACCGAAATCCGCGGAATAGAGGCTCTCATGGAGATCAGTGCAAGGGCGGAGACGTGACTGTAACGTCTCATTTCCCCAGAAATACTATGGTGGAATATGAAATGACCCTACGTCTTACGCAAATACTTGTTCATATATATTCATGAGGCGACACAAGATGGGGGCGCTGTCAACAACGCTAGGCTTTATGGGAAATGTGTTTTCGATCCAAAACACGACACGTCCTTTCCCCTTTTAAATGATTAACTAAAGAAATACATTTCCCGACTACTAGTCAGGCAGACAGCCGACAGGAAGAGGCAAGGTTCAGACTTGTGCCGCGCCTCTCTAAACCGTCACATTGAACCTGTGATGGCTTAGAATAAATAAAATAATACAATAAAAATGTAAATATAGCCTATGTTCATTGTAGCCTACTCAATGCAAGGCTTTATCCGTTTGACCTTAATATATATTGTAATTGGTTTCCTATACATAACAATTGCAAAGCGGTCAAATACTTGATGTCGGCCAATAGAAAAAAAGCTTTGGAGGTTTCTTCCGGAAAGTCGGCACGTTGAAAATGAAGGGCGCAGTGGCATCTAGTGGTTAGGTAAAATTATAGCAACCATTTAAACTGCCTGAATTAGACGTATTTTACTGGTAGTCTCGGACGGTATCTGTATTTTTCTCGAAAATACGACACTTCGTATATCGTATATCGAACTTGTGTTCGTGTGATCTGTAGTGATGGGCTTGCCGTGTCGAAGCTTCGAAACAAGCTTCGAGAAATCTGGGAGGAGCTTCCGCGAAGCGTGTACCGAGGCGTGTGTCGTCTACGTCATCAGTGACGTCGTTGGCCGGTTGTACCACGTGATCGGTTCAGATAGTGGTTTGGGATTTGGCGGGAGCTCAAATCATTCAAAAGCACCAAGTTTCATTGAGTGCAGTTTGGTGAGAATATCAACATACTTGGTGTACTCTCAGAAGTAGGCCTATCTGCCAATTATAATATCATGCCTCAGCATCAATGAAGTGCTCTTGTTGACGTAAGATAGCTCTGTGGAGGAAAGCCGACACCTAGAATTAAAAATAAAGCTAAAATATACGGGAGTCAGATGCCTCAACGGGTTAAGGCATTGGCCTTGAGGGCGTGGAGTTGTAAGTTCGAATCTGCATTGAGCCTATGTAAAGTTATGTTCTTACTTATATCATGAAACTTATTGACAGTCGCTTTTGATAAAAGCGTCTGCTAATTGAGGTATTTTTTATTTATTTTATTTTTTATTTATTTGGTGTCAGAAGATCAAAGTTATTCCAGACCGGAGAAACTTTCTGGAAGCATTCATCAAGACAAAAGTAACATATAGGCCGCACCGTAATGTAATACATTTTATTGTCCACACGATGTCGCCGTAGAGTAAATTAAGCTAAAAGAAGCTTCGAGTTTAGTGAACCAATTTGCATGAATGCGTCGATGCCTCACATGGCGCTTCAAAACCCATCACTAGTGATCTGAGCAATCACTATCTGAAAGCCGTGCATCAGGTGGCACGACACCTGTCGCTCCCTGTCAGAATTCCAGTGGCTGTGTCAGAAACCACTCACTCATTCCCTACTCCCTATAAAGCAGGGGTGTCCAATCCTGGTCCTTGAGGGCCGCTGTCCTGAAGGTTTTAGATGTTTACCTGCTCCAGCACACCTGATTCTTATGATGGGGTCGTGATCAAGCTCTGTGGAAGCCTCATAATGACCATTCATTAGAATCAGGTGTGCTGGAGCAGGGAAACATGTAAAACCTTCAGGCCAGCGGCCCTCAAGGACCAGGATTGGACACCCACGCTATAAAGGGAAATAAATGTAGTGGACTATATAGTGAGCTCAAAAACGTTCGGACACTTCTCTTGGCGCCCGTAATTACGTAATCGCTGTCGCACAATTAAAATGTACCACATTAATGTCGTCTCACATTATACTTGTCCATTTACTACTGCATTTTTATTAAATTCGATTATTCTGATTATTGTCCTGTACGTTTAGTTTTCGTATTTTGTTTTCTATTTAAGCATTAATTATTTTTTATTTTTTAAAGAATTCAACTCCCAGCTGGAGCCAATTGGTTTTCTTTCTGTTCCCGGAGAACTTCTGGCAATGCATGGTGGGTTATCTTGCTTAATGTAGTGACCATTGATCTATTATATTAATTAGGTACGGTATTGAAAAATGGCGGCCGTCATGGGCGTCGTTAGCCCTGTTTTAGGGGGCCTAAAATGTTCTTCAGCCCCCCTAAATAATTATCGGGATTATTATTATCAATAACAATATTTTTTTTAATAACAATATTTTATTTCGAAAAATTACCAGATGCTCTCGGTTAAATGTCGGTAACTTGAGCGTCAAACATGTAACCCACAAAAAACGGACGTCTTTGGGAATCGCTGGCTGGCTCACTCGCACCCCCCCCCCCCCCCACCCCACCCCACCCCCCGTCGACAGAAAATGCCAGGGGCTAAGCCCCCCTTCTCTTTCAGTCCTAGCAACGTCCCTGGTGGCCGTTGATTTCAATGAAGTTGCTCCAAGCCCCGGGTCTGCCTCTCAGCAACTGTGCCGATTTTTCCCGGTGGCCACTCGTGATATTGCAACATAAAATCCCCATGGGGCCCAGAAAGCATTTTTCCCATAGACCGTAATAGTAAAAGAGAAGCCTGTAAAAAGGTTATCAGGACACCTACAGCTGTAACCACTATTCATTGCAAATCTTTTTATTCCATATTTTTAAGTCATGGACTTTTAAAACGTCAAAAATTTTTCTAAAGGCCAGAAAAGCCCCCGTAAAGTCTTATTCTAATGGTGACGTCACAGCTGTGTGCGTGCACTCCCAAGCGCGGTCTCGCTGTGTCTCGGGAACATTACACTGTTCAGCCACTGTCGCAAGTCTGTTGTTTTTGTTATGTTATGTTCGTTATTTGTTCAGTAAAATCACATAATTACTTTGAAAAGTCTGAATTTATTTCATTATAAAGCCTTGCATAGGAACACCTAATTATGTTAAATACACCACACAACGGAATTTGTATTTATTTATTCAGTAGCATGTGGCTCAGTATAGGTTCTGACATCTCAGTACAGGAGAAAACAGTGTTTTAGGGTCGACTATAAAAACATATCAGGCTAGGAATTACACTTAATGTCCAGGAGCTCCTTCCATGACTCAGGTAATATCCAAACTATATCACGTAGCTGTAAAAGAAACAGAGAAGCTGCACAACGCTTAATAAGAAAGACTTGCCTGTTTGAATGTGCCGATATAGCTTATAAAACGATAAGAACTTTAAACTTAATCTGACAAGAAGTCGTAGGCTATATCACATACGGGATCATTGATAGACAAAACAGATTTAGCTACCGGCATTTGGTTGATAAATATGTCAGCTTGTGGAGAATCCCATATTTTTTATTTTAGATTAACCTTAATAAAAATGACTCGTTTTATCCTTACTTAAACAAAAAAATAAACAAACAAACATTTTTTTTTTTACCATGTATAGTCTATAACAATGACTATGAAAACATAATCGGTTGATGTGTCCTATAAATCCATCATTTGATTATGTAGATTCGTCATCATCGGTCAAACTCTTCCACAAGCACTCATGGGCGCGCAGCGCTGCGCTCGTCCAGAACGCGACTTGCTCGTTCTCATTGCCCCAGAGCGTCATCAGCGGCCCTGTCCCAATACCCGCACTTGAACCCTTGCGCCCTTCAATTGCGCGTTCTCGCTGAAGGGTGCAAGTGCACAGGGTGTCCCAATTCTCCAGTAAGGTCTTAAGCCCCGCCCCCTCTGCGCACTTGATCCGCACTTCAACAAAGCCTGCATCGATGCGGACTTTGGCGAAGTGTATTACCCACAATTCATTGCTGCGTGTGACGTTTTCACAAAAAAGGCGGAATATGGAGATGTCTGGTGGTCGGCCCCATAGACAATAGATGGTACATATACATGTCTATGGTCGGCCCGCTCATGCGGTAAAGTGTCTTACCAAGTAAGGTGGTCAACAAGTTTAATTTGATTTTTGTTGCCCCTGAAAAAGTCAGTTTGTAATGTTTGCTCAGTTGAGTGTTTCATACATTTCCATTCGATGAGTTTGCAGCATAGTTTGCTCAGTTGTTGAGTTTGTTTTTATTACTTGCTCCAGAATATTCGAGTCAATTTGATTAATTAATATTTATTCAAAGTTGTAAAAAAAAATAATATAATAAAAATAAATAAAAACAACTTTTCGTAAAAACAATCAAAGGTCTTTTTTATTTTCTTTTCTCACGACAGCGAGAGTCTGACGCATACGTCTTCTTCGATTTCGGAGCTTCTTTCTTCTCAAAATAATTGTTTGGTGCAGCTTTAATACGATTTTCAGCAGCAAAACTGCAAAAACAGCAACCGGTGTCGCCATTTTAGATGTCGTAGTAATGACGCGCTGGCTAAATCTATGACGTAGTCATCACTGTCCCAATTCTCTAATTTTCGCACGCTTGTAGCCTACGCACTTCGAACCCTTCGCGCACTTCTACCACTTCCGCACTTCACAAAAGGGCGCAAGGGCGTAGTGCAGGTATTGAGACAGGGCCAGCCTCCCATCATTCCATTCCCCATACCGCGGAAGTAAACCAGGAAGTCAAAAAAAAAAATCGGCACATGCGCTAGGTGAGCAACTTCATTGAAATCCGCCATTTTTCTATCCGGTATCCAGTTAATATTATAGGTCCATGGTAGTGACCATCGGATGCTCACTACTTTTCGCGGTGAATTGTGGGCTACATTCACCTGGTGATCCCTAACGTTTCGGACAGCACTACAAAATGGTGTGATCCCTATATAGTGCCCTATATAGGGGTTAGGGAGTGGTTTCGGACGCATGAACGCGCTCACACACTTTTTCCGACATTGACATGCGTGTAGTTGCGTTCCGAAGCGATTTTTATTCAGTTTTAATATACTGTTTCAAAAATGCTTTACCTTGGGACAAAAGCATCTATTAAAACTCGGACACCCCCCAAATATACCACCTATGCGGGTAGGTGGACAGTCTGGATGGAAACTAACTGGCCTACAGACAGTATATAGGGCCAGTAGCTTGTGAACTGATATTAGTAATACAATGCTTTTTCACAACTAGACACATTTATAATGAAGCAACACTGGTATTTCTTTGAATATGTTCTTATTATAGTTGACAGTGCCCGTTTTTGTCATTCCTAGTGTTTGATCATTAATGATCATCCCACAAATTTGTCTTAATGTTTATCCAAAATCGCAGGTTGGCTGTAACTGCCGCCTCAGATAGTTACATCAGTGTTGTGCTCAGATCAGATCAAGTAATCTGAAGGTACCTGGTTCAAACCCTGCCAGTGTCAATATGATGTCGTTTACTTGGGCAAGGCACTTCACCCTACTTGCCTCAGGGGGGAATGGCCCTGTACAGGTCCTTTAAAATAAATTAGCATATTGTGATCAATATTTTCTGTCATGTACTGATAAACATTAGACTTTCATGTATTTTACATTCATTACACACAACTGAAGTATTTCAAGCCTTTGATTGTTTTAATATTGATGATTTTGGCCAAAAAATTATAAAGAAAAACCAAAAATCCCTATCTCAAAATATTAGCATATCATGAAAAGGTACTCTAAACGAGCTATTAACCTAATCATCTGAATCAACCAATTAACTCGAAACACCTGCAAATGATTCCTGAGACTTTAAAAAACTCCCAGCCTGGTTTCTTACTCAAAACCGCAATCATGGGTAAGACTGCCGACCTGACTGCTGACCAGAAGGCCATCATTGACACCCTCAAGCAAGAGGGTAAGACGCAGAAATAAATTTCTCAGCAAATAGGCTGTTCCCAGAGTGCTGTATCAAAGCACCTCAGTGGGAAGTCTGTGGGAAGGAAAAAGTGTGGCAGAAAACGCTGCACAACCAGAAGAGGTGACCGGGCCCTGAAGAAGATTGTGGAGAAGGACCGATTCCAGACCTTGGGGGACCTGCAGAAGCAGTGGACTGAGTCTGGAGTAGAAACATCCAGAGCCACTGTGCACAGGCGTGTACAGGAAATGGGCTACAGACCAGATCAAGCCACTTTTGAACAAGAAACCGCGGCAGAAGTGCCTGACCTGGGCTACAGAGAAGCAGCACTGGACTGTTGCTCAGTGGTCCAAAGTACTTTTTTTGGATTACCGTATTTTCCAGACTATAGAGCGCACCTAAATATAAGACGCACCACCTAAAATTGAAAATAAATATATATTTTGTCACATATAAACTGCACTGGACTATAAGCCGCAGATATCCAGATTGAGAAATAAGATTATAACATAGAAAGATTTTGTATAAGTGTTTATTTGTATACCTGAAATTATTGTTTCTGAACAGTGCCCTTAACGCGGCAGTATAAATGCTGATCGAACAAAACAAAAACGTTTTTCCATGGTTTTATTCATCTTCTTCCTGTGCACTAAAGCCAAGTTGCTTTATTTTCCTTCCTTCTGCCTACTGAAACCACTGAAAATAAAACCACTGTCACTTTTTCTTTCTCTTATTGGTTTCTCACGATATATGTTTCATAATCTGTAAACCCACTATGCTTGGGGACTGTAAGTGTAACCCTGCTATGATCAGTGACCGATGCTCTTTTGTAATGCTCTCTCTTGCAAGGCGGTTTGGATACAAGCGTCTGCTAAATAAATAAATGTAAATGTAATGCACAACTGCGCAACTGTTAAAGTTGGTTCATTCTCCTTTGCGCTGAAGCCACAATTCACTTATTCATCTTCCTGAGGACTGAAGAAAAATTCATAGAAAAGCTGCATCTCTGTATTTAGCCGCGCCATACATAAGGCTCTCCGTATTATAAGGCGCACTGTAGTTTTTTGAGAAAATTAAAGGCTTTTAAGTGCGCCTTACAGCGCATGGTGGCAGAGCGGTTAGTGCTCTCGCCTCCCAATAAGGAGATCATAAGTTCGAAACTCGGGCCCGACCATGATTTCTCTGGGTGGAGTCTGCATGTCCTCCCCGTGTTACCGTGGGTTCTCTCCGGGCACTCCGGCTTCCTCCCACCGTCCAAAGACATGCATGTGGTAGGTTAATTGGGCATTGTGGAAAGAATTGTCCCTAGTGTATGACTGTGCGAGTGAATGGTTGTCTCTATGTTGTCTGTCAATGTCTGTGTGATAACCCTGCGACTAGCTGGCCCCAGTCCAGGGTGTACCCTGCCTACGGCCCGAAAGTAACTGGGATAGGCTCCCGTGACCCCTAACGGGAATAAGCGGAAGAAAATGAATGAATGAATAAGTGCGCCTTATAGTGCGGAAAATACGGTAAACCAAATTCTGCATGTCATTCGGAAATCAAGGTGCCAGAGTCTGGAGGAAGACTGGGGAGAAGGAAATTCCAAAATGCCTGAAGTCCAGTGTCAAGTACCCACAGTCAGTGATGGTCTGGGGTGCCATGTCAGCTGCTGGTGGTGGTCCACTGTGTTTTATCAAGGGCAGGGTCAATGCAGCTACCTATCAGGAGGTTTTGGAGCACTTCATGCTTCCATCTGCTGAAAAGCTTTACTGAGAAGAAGATTTCATTTTTCAGCATGACCTGGCACCTGCTCACAGTGCCAAAACCACTTGTAAATGGTTTACTGACCATGGTATTACTGTGCTCATATGGCCTGCCAATTCTCCTGACCTGAACCCCCTAGAGAATCTGTGGGATATTGTGAAGAGGAAGTTGAGAGTCACCAGACCCAACACTGTGGATGAGCTTAAGGCCGCTACGAAGCATCCTGGGCCTCCATATTTATTTTATTTTATTTTTTATTTCACCTTTATTTCACCAGGAAGGTCCCATTGAGTTACAGTAACTCTTCTCACAGGGAGTCCTGATTGCCTCCATGCCACGCTGATTTGAAGCAGTCATTTTTGTAAAAGGATTCCCGACCAAGTACTGATTTCATAACTGAACATAATTATTTGAAGGTTGACATTTTTTTTATTTGAAAACATTTTTATTGTATTGGTCGGATGAAATATGCTAATCTTTTGAGATAGGGATTTTTTGTTTTTCTTTTGTTTTTTTGTGTGCCAAAATCATCAATATTAAAACAATAAAAGGCTTGAACTACTTCATATGTGTGTAATGAATTTAAATATATGAAAATCTAATGTTTATCAGTACATTACAGAAAATAATGACCTGTACATGCTGTAAATCGCTCTGGATAAGAGTGTCTGCTAAGTGACTAAATGTAAATAAATTTACACCGGACACATAATTTGGTGTTTCACTACACAGGTAGTGTAAGGCAAGTCAGGTGAAGTGCCTTGCCCAAGGACACAATATCATATCGGCACAGCCAGGGTTTGAACCAGGTACCCTCTGATAACTACACTGACTCCCTAACCGCTAAGTGACATGGCTAGCTGTAGACACAGGTTGCTCTTTTCTAAGAGTAAGGCTGTTGCCATGGAGTCAGTATTGAGGAGGACATGGGGCCTCATGTACTGGCAAGTTGGCAAGTTGTAATGGCAAGACTTGCGTGGATTTCCTACTGGAACTTGGCGTACGCCAAAACCCAGAAACTGTCGTACGCACAAATAAATTCAGATGTATCAAAGTGTGCGTAGGCATGGATCCGAGCCCGTTTCTTTTGTACATCACAATCAACGTGGAATTGAGCGCACATGCAGAGGTGCCGAACTCGTTATAATTTTTTATATATTTATTTTTATTGTAAAGCGCTTTGTGACCGCTTCTTGTTTGTGAAAGGGGCTATATAAATAAACTTTACTTACTTATTTACAATTAAACAAATAAACTTTTTACGCCCCCAGAAGCCACCCATCGCGCATCGCACCAACCTCCAGCCTGTTCCCAACCATGCTGTTAGTCAGAATTAATGAGTCATGCGTTGAGCCAGGCCACCTTGCCACGATTTTAGTTAACTGCATTTGCGCATCACATATGATTTGAACATTAATGGAATTAAAATGTTTTCTATTAACATAAACAAATGAATCCTGTGATGGCGCTTTTATAGCAATGTGTGTGCAGTCAATAGCTCTGATAACCTAAGGGAAACCGGCTATCGCTGCAAATTGCGCTTTAATGTTGGCCTGTTCAACAGCATTATATGGGAATTTGATGTACCTGGATGACATTCGGATTATTCTGTCCCACACAGCTGGCATAGCTCAGCTCAAGGTTGACTGGCACACTCAAGACTCCACTCCTGTTGCCAGGAACCCCAGCGTGCTCAGCACCTGTGTGGGCACAGACAACCCCTGGCTCCTCGCTGTAACACTGGCCTCGGTAACCGAAATCGGCTTACGAGCCAGGTATTGTTTGCAAGTAAATCCTTGCATTCCCTAAAAACTCACGGCGGATTGCACCATTTGCAAGGTCCTCAAATAACGCTACTGCTGCCATTGTTAATACCATTTTCTTCATCACATTGCACATGCTTTTATATTCACCTTTATGATTACAAACGCCTGGGTGTGTAAATTGTTCATAACGGTGTCTCTGATGTGCACATCACTCTGATAACTGTTTTCACATTATTAACAGTTTCCCAGCATCACCTCTAAGTGTCGCCAAAGGAACAATAGCTGTAGAAACGTGCGTACGACAGCCATGAAGTTGGCGTGGGGCACCGCACATTTCCACGGTCATTTCATGTTTGATACATCTGAACGTGAGCGTGGGAAATAACGTCGCCACGTTTTTGTGCGTACGCAAGCTTTGTACATGAGGCCCCAAGTCTGCCGGAGGGTCTGGAAAATGTTTTTCTGTAAGAATGCATAGGCCTGCTATTTAATAAGCACATCCTCTAAAATAAATCTGCTCTTCACATTTTCACCCTGTCCGTAAAGCGTGAACTCGTTCAAAGTTCAGAAATTAACCTGTTCACAAGGAAGATGATTTAAGTGTTTTAGTGTTTTCAAAAGTGCATTTTGCTTAGGACAAATACAACTGCATGGCAATGCTGAATGTAGCCTACCCCATAAAGAAGTGGAATGTATCAGAGTGACTGTTACCAATATGGCTTAAGACTTAACACCATCATCTTAAACTAATGATCATCTAATGTTTACATTTACATTTATTCATTTTGCAGACGCTTTTATCCAAAGCAACTTACAAGAGAGAGCTTTTACATAGAGCATCAGTCATTGAGTATAGCAACGTGATAGACCCCAATGTAGCGGGGGAAGCTAGCGGGTAAGCTAACTGGTAGAAAAGGGTACTGCATATGGAATTAATCTATTAATTTATTAATCTCATATCTGGGAAGTCTCGAATAAACAGGGCACCACCTTTGTTTTTGGTAAGGGATAAAGGAAAACCTTATTGATTAATGAACAAATAATAGCCTTTTGATCAGTCTCTTTAACTTGAAGTCATGAAAGTTCCTTAGAATTAGTGCATATCCGATGACGAGAATTGTATATAAAAAGGGTTTATTTAAGCATATGGAAACAGACAAAGGGGGAGACAAGGAAAAGGGGGGGTTATTGGCTTAAGGAGACCAAGCACTGTTATGCTAAAATAGGAAGACTACTTAAATCAGTTACAGTTCACCACACTTATGCCAAGGCCTACGCGTAAGAAATTAGCTTAAATAGCAGTTACTGTCTGTTGAAGAAAGGTAGTTGATCTTCCGTGTGGTGTCCAAGAAATCAAAGGAAGTTTTCCTTAACTTCCGTTATGGTCCTTGGTTCCGTTGAAGGGTTCAGGTAAATCCAGAGGTTGCTCAATATAACAGATCACTCAAAGGTTGTTCCTCAGAATGATCCAGATGAAAGAGCGTTTTGGTTGCTCAATATGACAGCTAAATCCAGAGGTTACTATCCTCATGATAACTGCAGGCGAAAGAGGGAGAAGGTTTCTCCGTTTGGGGCTTTTATACCAGCAAAGATAAAAGGGGTTTTGGTGCTCTTATCTGAAGATGGTCTCATGCTGTGATTTGCATGTTGTTGTGAAGGTCTCTGGAGTGGGTATCTTTCAATGTCAGTGGGAGTGCTTAACTTCCATAACTAACAATTGTAACATTCAGAAATGTCATTGTTAGTTTTGTCCGATCATCTAGATACCAGCTGGAGGAGGTGTGTGCGGTGAGGGAAGTCTGGGCTTCCCTGCTCAGACTGCTGCCCCCGCGACCCGGCCCCGGATAAGCGGAAGATAATGGATGGATGGATGGATGGATGGATGGATCTAGATACCAAGAATGAGTTATTTGTAACAAAGGAGAAGGGAGTTACATTAAACACATTTAAAGAGAATTCACACAGTTCCAGTCCTTTCAGTGTCCAATAAGCAGTATTGTCTTTGTGAGATGTTTGTAATCCATTAAATGTCTGTTTTGGGATAAATCCTCTGTTCAGACTTGTGAACCAGCTATTCCAAGGCCTTCCTGACCTTTCAGCACTGGTTTGGAAATCCATAACCCTGGTTTCGTCAGTGTGTCTCACTGACGAGGGAATGGTTGTGGAGACTCTGCTACATATCCCCCTGATGTCAACGTTCGATGACTCGATGTTGGCGAACTGTTGGCATGAAGAAGAGCAGAGGAGAACAAACACAACTGCAACAGCATTTCTACTGTAAACATTGGCATGAGTGTGAACTAAACAGGATAGGAATCTATGGGTGCTGACTTGGTTAGTAGCTGAAGTTTCACTAGGAAAAGAGGCTATGTCTAAGCATGGTAAAGAGAGAGGGAAAAGAAAAATGAATCAATGATAACTGGGGCAGGAAGTGGGTATCTCTGGCTTCCTGGAGTAGTGGTCTTTATTTGTAAGGGAACTGGATCGATTGGTTATTGGTGTTCTCTGTAAAGCTATCATCATGTCCTTTGACCTGATGATGTGGTAAGATGCTATGCTACGTCTTAGTTCCTGGTTGTGCAGGTAGAGGGCGTAAGCTAGAGGCTAAATAGGAGTGTGTCAGGCACGCTCCATGAATGGTTTAAAGAGAGGTCTTTAGACCTTAGTTGACAGGTGTAACTCGGAGGGAACTATTGGTTAGCTCAAGTTTGATCGGGTTAACTAAAGTATCTGATCCCGAATGGAGTTATCTATTTTGAGAGGGTGAGGGATAGTCAGCTGGTGCCTATAATGTCTGCTTGGGTGACAGGCACATCTTCTTTGGCCATCACTTCTGGGACAGTGTTCTATGTCAGAGGAGGCGGTGACGCTGCCTCTGCGTTTGGCGTTTTCTTTTTTTTGGAGGGAAGGTTTTCCAGGACACTTTGAGTGGTTGTCTTCGGTCATCTTCCCAGGTATCAGCTTTTCCTAGCTGTTGTGTCAGCTCTGATTCGAAGCAGAGATAGGGTTCTGGGTTATGGATTGACTGTGGTTGGTCTATTTTCTTCTGGGCCAGCGTCACTTCTGTGTCAGTGACTACGGCGTGGGCCACCATTGCTTCTTTCTGGCTCATGGGGTCACAGGGTTCTTGGCTGGTGGCGGATTTCTCAGACCAGGAGGTGATGACTACATCTTCGGCTGTAGTGTTTCCTTTTTGGTCTTCTTCCTTCTGTTTCTTGGCAGAGGTCTTCCTTTTCCCAGGGTCGCAGAGCACACAGGGTTGTTTCTTTGCCTTTCAGCAGGTGAGTTGGCGGCCATTCTTCTTTAGTCGGACCTGCTTGGTTTCCGTGTGGCACTGGGTTGATGGTCTCGCTCTGTGTTTGTCTGGAGCGGTGGGGACCATGTGTTGAGTCTTCTTTTGAGGGATGTGGGTCACTCGTAGGATGTCCCCCCCCTTCCACTGTGAGGAGTGAGTCTTTGACTTCAGGCTGTGGCAGTGGATAGGGTTTCTTGACGTGTGGCCACATCTGGTTGAGGCTGCAGTCTAAGAGGTGTGCTGTTGGTTCTGGGTGTCCTCTTCTTTTGGAGTCGTTTTGGTCTTGAGAAGATTTTCTTTTTTCCTGATTGATGAGGAGCACCTGCGGTGAGTTTTCAGTGTAGGGGTCGTCTAGTCATGTTCGCCGTGTCGGATCCTTCTTGGTATTTTCATTGTTTTTATTCAGGATTTCGTCTAAGGATTTCTTTAGGTCTTCTACGGCCTCTTCTTGGGTCCTGTGGGTTCTTTGTGGTCTGTGTTCATCTTGGTATTGGTCGGGTACCATTGAGTCGTGTCTCTCCTGGGCGTCGTGTCTATTGTGGGCAGGCCTCCACTCCTGGGGTCCTTGGAGTTCCCTGCTTTCGAGTTGGCGGTGTGCTTCGGATTCCATTGTGAAGGCATTTGATCTTTGATCTCTGTGATTCATCCATGATTTATATGCCATGTTTCTCAGCTGCAGGGCTGTCATGGTGTCCAATTCGAAGTTTTGCATGAAGGGCTTTAGGGTTGGCGTGAGGTTTTCTATGAATATCGCTTTGAACATGGGAGTGTCTTCTCCACCGGGTTGGTTGTCGGAGGTGAAGTAGGTTTTCCTGAACCTTTCGTAGAATGCTCTCGGGTTTTCTGTACTTTTCTGTTTTGTGTGCAGGGCAGTAGTGCAACTGGAGCT
This sequence comes from Protosalanx chinensis, assembly GCA_030340685.1. Lineage (NCBI taxonomy): Eukaryota > Metazoa > Chordata > Actinopteri > Osmeriformes > Salangidae > Protosalanx > Protosalanx chinensis. The sequence goes on from CM059328.1 coordinate 6,485,985, forward strand.
CTTGGATTCTGAGTGCCATGCTTTGAGGGTCTGGCAGGCCATCTTGTAGCTTCTGCGTTCTTCAGCTGGTTGTCTGGCCAGCAGGGCTCTGATTGAGCTGGAGGAGGTGGACTTTAACAGGTACAGCTTGTCTGCATCTGTAGCTGTAGGCATGTGTTCTAGGTTCAAGTTGACTTGTTCTAGATACATTTCAACGCTTTGGGTGGGGTTGTCTGGGTCGAACTTCTCTATGTTCCTGCTAATATTTGATAGCAGATCTAGGGGCACTGCTGGCAGCAGGTTGTGCAATTCCTTTGCATGTTGTGGCTCGGATGATCCCGAGGGTTCTTCCTCATCCCGTCTGGTTGGGGTAGTGGTCTGAACGCGTCGTTCAGGTTGGAACTGTAGTGGGCCTTCCTGGCCTTCCAGTCTTCTGCTTGGCTGTTTGATCTCATCCGTTCTTGTCTTGTTTGGTGGGACACTGTCAGCATGGACTGGGGATTGGCTAGGAGGGGTGGCCACTGCATATGGTTCTATGGCGTTATACTCTGGGTGGAGGGGTGGTTCAGGTGAGCACGGTTCTCTTCTGTACTGGCTTGTTGACTGCTGATCGACTTCTCTGTCGATAGTTCTCCCCTTTCTGTGGGTATTCGGGTCTCCAGTGGACTGGATAGCGGCGTTCGCTTTCTCCAGCTCACGAACGGTAGGGAGTAGTTTCGCTTTTCTCTCATGCAAGTCTTCCTTCATCGTCTCTTGGTCAGCCATGCTGTGTATGAGATCTTGTGTAAGGAGTTGGACTTCGGTTCTGAGAGAGTCGATTTCTCCCTCTCTATGGACGCAGTCTGTCATTTCCCTACTAGCTTTATTCGACACATTTTCTGTGTTTCCCAGTATCGCAGTTGAGTCCTCTATACTTTTTTGAACCCCCTGACTCCCTTCTTGTAGGTTCCCTAGTTCCGTCGCCAGCTTCTTGTTCTCTTGTAGCAGGTTCTCCAGCTCTTGAGCTTGGTCGCTGGTTTCCTGTAGCAGTCTCTCCTGTTCCTTTTCTTTTGCTTTGAGGGCATCCCCAAGGGCTGTTTTCTGTTCTGCCAGTTGGGTTCTAGCAGTGTTCAGCTCTTCAGACAGGGTTCCCACGTGTCGTTCACGTAGCATCTGTTCTCTTTCCATATATCTGAGGGTCTGGCTGATGGTTGTGTCCTTTTCCGCTAGCTGTGCTCTAGCTTTGTCCAGCTCTTGAGCTAGGGTGCTTGCGTCTCGTTCGCGTAGTGACAGTTCATTTTCTTTATCTTCGAGAGCAAGCCTGATGGATCTGTATTGTTTTGCTAGCTGTTCTCTAGCTATGTCCAGTTCGTCCGCCAGAGCACTGTTCTCTTGTTCCAGTCGTTCCTGATGTTGTCGTTCATTTTCCGTCACTTTGAGAGAATCTTTTTGATTTTGGATCGCTAGTGTCAATTGTGTGTGGACAACTGCAGTCGAATAAACAATTTGGCTAAATTGTGCAGCATAGTAGAGATCAAAGTCGGATAGGCATTTTATGATCTGGGATTTGGTCAACTTTTGTCCTGCTTTTTCAGAAGCCACTTCGAGAGTCTTCTTTGAGGCATCATCGAAGGGTAAATCGGTCAGTGTTTTTACATAACCTGGGTTCTCTGTTTCAGAGATGTGGGCTCTTAGCTTCTCAGTGTCTGTGAGATGAGACATTTTTAGTCTACTAAGGGTTGGGTTGGCGTCTTCCCCCCCCAATTATTATTATTTTATTTTTCAAAAAAAAAAAAAAATATATATATATAAAAAATAAAATTAAGTGAAATAAAAATGTTAATCAAAATCTAACTTGATGTTAAGAATCAAAGGTAAAATTCTAATCAAATTGATATTAAAAATACATTTCAAATCTACTTAATGGGTTTCTTTAAGTATAGTAATCCTATTGGAATATCTATAAATGAATAGGCGATTTAATTGTAGCTGTTGATCCGTTTTTAGACTAAAGCTATATTAATCAATTGGGCTAGATAAGTAACACCTGTGTGATTACTTTTAGAAGCAGTGAACTGGATCATTCATGCAGGGTAAATAGGATTCAAATGCAACATAAAATTGTTAATGTTTGAAAATGCCCACTCTTGTACATGGGATTTAACAAATAAAGTTGTTTAGTTGGGGAGAATAATTACCATTTTACTGTTGGATTAACTATAAATGATAACTACCATTTCAGTACATGGAATTAATCAAATGAAGTTTAATGTCAACAATTGGGGAAGCTAGCTATGTTAAACAATTCTGTTGTTTTAGTTAGACAGATACTTCCTGGTTGTGAGGGGCGGTCGCAGTCTGCTGCGCGCGCACAAGGCACATGAGGTTCTCGTGGACCGTGTGTAAGTAACACCTGTGTGAATACTTTTAGGAACAGTGTATTGGATATTTCACTGGGTAATTTTAGGATTCCATACAACATAAAATAGTTAATGTTTGAAAATTACCAATCTAGTACATGGAATTTAACAAATAACGTTATTTAGTTGGGGAGAATAATTACCAATTTACTGTTGGATTAAACTAACGAAAGGAGAAGCCTTTGTTTGAAAGCTGGGTTAAATCAATGTGTTCGAATTTAACTGGGCTCTGACAAAGGACAAAATAGCATTTATGACGCAATCAACAGTTAAATGTTAAATAACTCCCAATCGAGTACATGGGAAGTAATCACATAAAGTTAATTGAGTAACTATTTTCTGTATGTATCAGTTCAATCGCAAAAACTATAGAAGCAAGTTAGGTTGTAAACAATTCTTTAATCGTTTGACCGATTGCTTAGTCTCTTACAGAATAAAAGTTTGTTTGGGGTGGTCAGGGCTGTCTTCACAACATGTGACGCCTTAAACAGCTTTTTATCTCTTCAATCCACTGATTGGAAAAGTCTGTTATCTCGTAACAAGACAGAGGCACTTCCTGGTTGAGGTCCTCACTTTCAGCCTATAAGGGAAGAGTTCTTGCGCAAGCGCAATGAACTAGGGGCGGTCGCAGTTTGCTGCGCGCGCACAAGGTCTACACGAGGGTCCGTGGACCGTGGTTAGCTTCCGGCTAACGTTAGCTTAGCTAGGTTAGCTTAGCTAGGTTAGCTTAGCACAAAGTCCGAAAATCACACAAAGCCAACAGATAAGAGCAGTTTCAAACGGAGTTTAAACAGTCTCTTTACACAAACAGTTAAATCAACGTTTAGTTATTTTAACCAAAGGGATGGGTGGGAGGGTTTAACAAGGGAATTCTCGTATTAGATTAGCACATTTCAATCTGCTAAGGCCTCACACGGGGCATCAGAAATGTAGCGGGGGAAGCTAGCGGGTAAGCTAACTGGTAGAAAAGGGTACTGCATATGGAATTAATCTATTAATTTATTAATCTCATATCTGGGAAGTCTCGAATAAACAGGGCACCACCTTTGTTTTTGGTAAGGGATAAAGGAAAACCTTATTGATTAATGAACAAATAATAGCCTTTTGATCAGTCTCTTTAACTTGAAGTCATGAAAGTTCCTTAGAATTAGTGCATATCCGATGACGAGAATTGTATATAAAAAGGGTTTATTTAAGCATATGGAAACAGACAAAGGGGGAGACAAGGAAAAGGGGGGGTTATTGGCTTAAGGAGACCAAGCACTGTTATGCTAAAATAGGAAGACTACTTAAATCAGTTACAGTTCACCACACTTATGCCAAGGCCTACGCGTAAGAAATTAGCTTAAATAGCAGTTACTGTCTGTTGAAGAAAGGTAGTTGATCTTCCGTGTGGTGTCCAAGAAATCAAAGGAAGTTTTCCTTAACTTCCGTTATGGTCCTTGGTTCCGTTGAAGGGTTCAGGTAAATCCAGAGGTTGCTCAATATAACAGATCACTCAAAGGTTGTTCCTCAGAATGATCCAGATGAAAGAGCGTTTTGGTTGCTCAATATGACAGCTAAATCCAGAGGTTACTATCCTCATGATAACTGCAGGCGAAAGAGGGAGAAGGTTTCTCCGTTTGGGGCTTTTATACCAGCAAAGATAAAAGGGGTTTTGGTGCTCTTATCTGAAGATGGTCTCATGCTGTGATTTGCATGTTGTTGTGAAGGTCTCTGGAGTGGGTATCTTTCAATGTCAGTGGGAGTGCTTAACTTCCATAACTAACAATTGTAACATTCAGAAATGTCATTGTTAGTTTTGTCCGATCATCTAGATACCAAGAATGAGTTATTTGTAACAAAGGAGAAGGGAGTTACATTAAACACATTTAAAGAGAATTCACACAGTTCCAGTCCTTTCAGTGTCCAATAAGCAGTATTGTCTTTGTGAGATGTTTGTAATCCATTAAATGTCTGTTTTGGGATAAATCCTCTGTTCAGACTTGTGAACCAGCTATTCCAAGGCCTTCCTGACCTTTCAGCACTGGTTTGGAAATCCATAACCCTGGTTTCGTCAGTGTGTCTCACTGACGAGGGAATGGTTGTGGAGACTCTGCTACACCAAACACAGTGGGTTTTTTAGATCGTGAATCTAATGTTGTTCAGAACTACTTGTCGGCCCCCATATTATCCCCAGTGTTGTTGTTTTCTTGCTTTATTGTTCTCATGATGTATGTTTCATGATCTAAAAGCCCACTGTTTATCACGTTGCTATGCTCAGTGACCAATGATCTTTGTAAAAGCTCTCTCTTGTAAGTCACTTTGGATAAAAATGAATAAATGTAAATGTAATGTTATTCATATGGATGGTCACATTTATGTGTTAATCTCACAAGTCACCACCCCTATAAAACCTGCAAAGGCACCGTATCCCATTCACCTCATTAGGATTCCTCCTCAAGTCAATGGCAGCCCTTAGATCACAGCAGTAAAAATAGATTTTTGGCATGGTGAAACAGCACAACATTATTTACTACCACACCCATTTTGGTCCACTTGAGACCAAAGGGGGCGCTACAGGCCACACCACAATTTGAGCATTTGTGTCCTATTTAAAAGTGATGCCATTTGTACCCATTTTGTCCTAGAATCCTGACATTAATTCCATGTGCCTCATTCCTCACGACAAACAAAAACGCCTCAACAACTCATGATGGCAAATCTTTCGATTTTTCTGTACATTATACATTTATGAAATGTGTTTTTTCGCTACTTCTTCTACAATTCTTATCCAAACTTCCCCATGTTTGGTTGGCAACATCTTCAGACCAAGCCTCACAAAAGTTATACAAATATTTTGGATATTCTAAACCGTTTGTCCGCTACAGCCATGTAAAATCAGCAATAACACAACTAAACAGGACGTTCGTCTTATGATTCCTATGAAAGTCAACAAATCTTTGAGAAATCAACGCCAAACTTGATATGCCACCAACAACACACTACAATGTATACAATCCGATCCAATAGCTAAATTCAAAATGATTTACATAAAGGAATTCAAATTTATCGCTAAGGCTAATTTAATGCTTTATACAAGTGCCAAGCAAAAACAGATTGTCCAAATCAATCACAAGTTCATATGTAGATTCTTGACAATGGGTTGTATACAAATCTGAGAAGTTGAATGTAAGATGAAAAGTAGATTAATTATGTGAATTTGAAATATGACTGCTTGGCTAAAGGCTAAGGCTTGTCTTGCAAATCCTCTCTCTGTCATGCCAGACCCAGTGGTTCCAAAAAAACTCACACGCACAATACAAGAATGATGCATTGAATTTTGAATTACATATCAATTTCATTAATTGTTCCAGGAGGAATCCACCATCGCTGCTTGCAGCTATATTTACTGATTTGTTTCTGCTGTATGTGACATGTTATGCACTTGTCTTCCCTTCGCTGAGGAAGTGGTTCTAAGGAGCAGATACGTCAATACCTTTTTAAACTGCTGTTGACTAGATGACTCCTATAACATAACCCTCCCAACATCACAGCATCTTATCCACTATACACCAGACCAAGAGACATATTCTAGAGATATTCTAGCTGGAAATGATAGAATAAAATAAACTTTATGTTTCTTTTCAGAATAGTTAATATATCTAAATTACCTATATTTTGCTTAGTCATTAAAGTGTGTCCCAGGACCTCAGGTTCTTGATTTGAAAGAAAACTATCTAACAATCATTTACAGTGATATTCTTTATTAGCGTGATACACATTTTTTGGTCAAATTAAATCAAAAGCTGGTCTTTGGTTTGTACGTGTCTTTTATGCTGTTTGAGTTCCTCCATTTCCTTTGCTGCCCCCCCCAGCAATGGAGGATCCTCCCCCAGGACGAGAACCTCCCTTGGATCCCTTGGATCCTCCCCCGGAGCCCTTCGAACCACCAGAGCCCTTTCCAGCCTTACTCCTTCTCATCCTAATCTTGTGCTGCAGTCAGGAACACAAAAGCAAAGATAGCCAGAAGGGAAGACATTTCAATCAAAGGGAATCCATTTCAACTCTGTACACTATTGCCCTATTTTTCGAAAATAGACCATTAATTTACAGTGCGCCTTATAATCGAGTGCGCCCTATAGTGCAAAAAAGACAGTAATTGTAACTTTTCAACCAAATGCTCACGTGGTTCTTCCCTTTGGCACATGTTTGGTTTCCTATGATATATGTTTCATAATCTTACTGTTATGGTCAGTGACCAATGCTATTTTGTAAAACTCGCTCTTGGAAGTCGCTTTGGGAAAAAAGCGTCTGCTAAATGAATAAATGTAAATGAAACTGAAATGTAAAAAATAAATAAACTGATTTTAGACCTACCTTTAAAGCATCCTCTTTCTCCATGGGCTGACAAACCATTTTGGACGTGTCAATTTTGCTCACATCCTGGTCAGAATGGCTGACTACTAGGTTGCACAACAAGATTTGCTGCAATGAGGAATTCACGGATTAGTCATAAACAGCGGAAGATTCTCTCTTGATATGCTGATATCAGTTTACTGAGTTTACTTTTTTTTTTCATTTGTCTTGAGAAGTTGTTCTTACCCCATTCTGCTTCAGAGGGCAAGGCAAGCCTTGCTGTTTGTGAGGCCCATTGCACACAGTCTCCCTTGCAATGAAACTCAGGCTTTTTGCTGCAGAGCTCAACTGGGAAAACAACCACAACAAAATGACTGAATGACTGAAGTCTGGAAGCTCATTATTTATTTTTTTACAGTTGCATAAGATGTTTTGTACGAGCCCAATCTGTCATTGTACTCACTGTGTCCACTTGGAGATCGTCTATAACTGGGTGAAAATTGCGTCCTTCAACATCTCCACTGGCGAACAGGCCTGACAAGATGTCCTGGTAGCTGGGCTCAGATGAGATCTGAGCCCTGACCATCAGAGCAGCCACTGATAGAAGCAAGCAGGCTTGAATCTGAGTCTTCATTGTGAGCTGTGGTCTGGATCCAGCACTGAAAGGCTCCACACTTTTATACCCTTTTATAGCCACAGAAGAAAGCCCAGAGTTGAGCAAGAATTCCGGGAAAACGTCTGCTTGGGGAACACCGTGGCTGATATCCAGGGTTATAAATTCAAACAACTTCTACTCTTTCACAACCAAACCTCTAATCACAATACCGGCACTGCCACAAAGATTAATTTTCAGTTTGACTTGAATTTATGTTATAATTGGTTCTATAACAATTGTCACTTTGGATAAAAGCGTCTGCTAAATGAATAAACGTAAATGTAAATTGCAAAGCTGTCAGATACTTTATGTCGGCAAATAGGGTCTTCCGGAAGGTCGGCACAATGAGAATTAAGAGCGCAGTGGCATCTAGTGGTTAAGTAAAATTATAGCAACCATTTAAACTGCCTGTTGTGTTCGTTTCTTGTTCATTTATTTTGTTTTCCCAGGGCCGGATTAAGGCAATGGGTTTTAGGGGCTGCAGGGAGAGGTCATTCTCCAAATTAGGAATATTAAGCATAGACTGAGGACATCAATATGCGAGGACAGACTGAACAATTTGACTTTAATGTCAATAGAGCATGACATACTGTGCCAAGTGGACTTTGAAGAGCTCATTGATTAGTTTGCATTGAGAAAGAGCAGAAAACGGGCCTTTTAATATCGCTGATGTGATGATGGTGATTGGTGAGTCACATTTGTTCTATGTTAGACAGCGGCTGCCAACACTTCCATTATTGTTAAATAGTTTTTTTTTGTTTGTATGTAAGCTAATTCAAATGCTTTCCACCCTGGAGATGTTGCAATGTATATCAGACTGTCTGCTTTCTTGTGTTTGAGTTTTTGAGTAACCTATAATGGTCATTCCCTGGCTGTTTAGCATTGTTTTTGCTTTTGAATAAATAGAAGTATACATTTACATGATTGGTTAATTATTGTCTACAGTGTAGCCTACTACACAAAAACATTGTGTCCTTGGCTTTTAACTGATCATATTTATAGTGTGTTTCTGTGGTCTTTAGAGCACTGATGTGTCAGTGCACCTTTCGTGGGTTTGTGTGCGTGTCATGATGTGCGTCGGGCGATATAGGGGCCTCATCCTGGCAATTAGCTCCAGGCCTCAAAATGTCTTAATCCGGCCCTGTGTGTCCCGGTCAAAAGTGACCGCCTCATTATAGTTGACTATAATTCCAAAATAATACATATATATCAACAAGTGTTGTGTTAGATATTTTGAGCAACTTAAGTTCTTGTTAATATTACAAGTTTTAAACTTCTGTTTGCCCTTCAAGGTCTCTAGGCCTCTTTGGCTGAAGCAAATGCAACTCGTTTTTGAGTGAAAGCAGCAAAATTATGGATTATTTTGAATATAACAAATATATACTGTAGATGACAAATATATTTATATTTATGACAGACTAATTTGTATAAAGATCTTACAAGGACATGATTATCATTTCAATGGAATCTGTGAACAGTCCAAGCAGGATTTGATGTCATCAACCCGGGAGATGGCCTATCTCATGGGTGTCCAATCCTGCTCTAGCACACCTGATTCAAATGAAAGGTGTTATCCAGGCTTCCACATAGCTTGATAACAACCCATTCAGTAGAATCAGGTGTGCTGGAGCAGGGAAACATCTAAAACCTTCAGGACAGTGGCCCTCAAGGACCAGGATTGGACACCCATGGCATATCTGGTTGTTCTAGTTTATAGTTATTTTTTTGTTCTTGGTAATTCTATCTGAAAATGCCAAAATACATTGTTTTCAGCACAGCTTTAAAATGAACATTATGTCTCTTTTTGGAATAGTTAATATATGTAAATTATCAATATTTTGTTCATTCATTAAAGTGTGTCCCAGGACGTCATGTTCTTGATTTGAAATAAAACAATCTAACAATCATTCACAGTGATATTCTTTATTAGCATGATACATTTTCAGTAAAATTCAGCAGAAAGATTTACATAGAATTTCAACAAAGGAAAAGCTGGTCTTTGGTTGTAGGTGTCTTCTATGCTGTTTGAGTTCCTCCATTTCCTCTGTTGCCCCCCCCACCAATGGAGGATCCTCCCCCAGGACGAGAACCTCCCTGGGATCCTCCCCTGGAGCCACCAGAGCCCTTTCCAGCCTTACTCCTTCTCATCCTAATCTTGTGCTGCAGTCAGGAACACAAAAGCAAAGATAGCCAGAAGGGAAGACATTTCAGTCAAAGGGAATCCAGTTCAACTCTGTACACTATTGCCCTATTTCAGTACACAATTGCACGTTTGAGATTCATGCTATTTAATTGAAATTTGTTTAACCAAATGCTCATGTGGTTCTTCCCTTTGGCACATGTTTGGTTTCCCATTATATATGTTTCATAATCTGACTGTTATGATCAGTGACCGATGCTCTTTTGTAAAGCTCTCTCTTGGGAGTCGCTTTGGATAAAAGCGTCTGCTAAAGGAATAAATGTAAATGTAACTCTGAAATGTAAAAAAATAAATAAACAGATTTTAGACCTACCTTTAAAGCATCCTCTTTCTCCATGGGCTGACAAACCATTTTGGACGTGTCAATTTTGCTCGCATCCTGGTCAGAATGGCTGACTACTAGGTTGCATGACAAGATTTGCTGCAATGAGGAATTCACGGATTAGTCATAAACAGCAGAAGATTCTCTCTTGATATGCTGATATCAGTTTACTGAGTTTACTTTTCTTTTCTTTTGTCTTGAGAAGTTGTTCTTACCCCATTCTGCTTCAGAGGGCAAGGCAAGCCTTGCTGTTTGTGAGGCCCATTACACACAGTCTCCCTTGCAATGAAACTCAGGCTTTTTGCTGCAGAGCTCAACTGGGAAAACAACAACAACAAAATGACTGAATGACTGAAGTCTGGATGATCATAAAAAAATATATATATAGTTGCATAAGATGTTTTGTGTGAGCCCAATCTGTCATTGTACTCACAGTGTCCACTTGGAGATCGTCTATAACTGGGTGAAAATTGCGTCCTTCAACATCTCCACTGGCGAACAGGCCTGACAAGATGTCCTGGTAGCTGGGCTCAGATGAGATCTGAGCCCTGACCAGCAGAGCAGCCACTGATAGAAGCAAGCAGGCTTGAATCTGAATCTTCATTGTGAGCTGTGGTCTGGATCCAGCACTGAAAGGCTCCACACTTTTATACCCTCCTCCCACTGGAAAAAAGCCCAGAGTTGAGCAAGAATTCCGGTAAACGTGTGCTGGGGGTACACCGTGGCTGATATCCAGGGTTATAAGTTTAAACAACTTCTACTGTTTCACAACCAACCCTGTAATCGTGATACCGGCACTGCAAAGATTTATTTAGCCTGCTTTCAGTATTATATATATGTCAAACCGCCTTTAGGGACAGCTGTTCCAGATTGTTCTCCCTAAACTGGAGAATTACCGTAAAAGAGAAACAGCACTTTGGAGCTATCGTTCTACATGTTGCTCAATCACGGGCAGCCCAAGCGGATATACCTTGACTGTAACTCTGGCACTGGCTTGTGTGTGAGTGATGTTTTTGAAGTTGAAAAATATACAGCCAGATCCTGAATACTGAGGAAACAGTAACAGTGCTGCTCTCCTCCCCACAAAATTTTCACAAGTTTCTATTTCCAGTCAAATTTGTGTGTCCAGTTCAACTTTAAATCAAACGTGGTTCTTAAGAGTTTATGCTGCTGAAGCGTCATCTGACGTTCCGTAATCAGACGAGGAGAAGGTTTTAGGAGATCAAGAATTCACAGAACAATGCTTTACCATTTCCTGCATACACAAGAACAACCTACTTGTCTTCATATAACTGACCTTCCGAGCTGTAAACGGGACTGCCCCGAGCTATATCAACTCTCTCCTTCGGCCCTATACCCCCGCCCGCCACCTATGGTTGTCTGCTGACAACCTTCTAGTGGTACCCCCCCTCAAGAGCGCCAGAACCCAACACAAACTCTTCCAGTGCCTGGCTCCCCAATGGTGGAATCAACTCCTCACCTCCATCAGAAGCACAGACTGCCTCCTCACCTTCAAAAGAAGGCTTAAAACGAACTTATTCTGACAATGTAATGGCACTTATTAATAGTATGATACTTAACATAATCTAATGTTGTTCAGAACTATTTGTCGGTCCCCATATGGTGACTTGCCAGTGTTGTTGTTTTCTTGCTTTATTGTTCGCAATCGTTGTGTTATGCTTTTATAGCTCTTCCCTTGGCACTTATTGGTTCTCACAATGTATGTTTCACGATCTAAAAGCCCACTGTGTTCGGGGTCTATTACGTTGCTATGCTCAGTGACCGATGCTCTTTGTAAAAGCTCTCTCTTGTAAGTCGCTTTGGATAAAAGCGTTTGCTAAATGAATAAATGTAATGTAATGTAGAAATGAGGAAGACCAATGAGGCACGGCAGCTGTCTGAACATCTGAAAGAGCAGACCTGTCAGTTGACCCAAAAGATAAAGGTGGGTTGGATCAAGTATACGGCTGTTCAATGATCATCAGAATTGATAGGCTTTGCTTTGCCGTGAAAAACGAGGGATTACTGTACTGCAATAATGTTATAATGTGCAAGCCAAAATGAACATGTGAGGTGTGAACAAGAAAGAGAATTGGAGATCAACAACATCTACTCACACAGATTTCCAAAAGGCTTGAACAGAAAATGTACGCAGTCATCACCACCTTCATTTATAATCCGTAACAATATGGTCATGGACATCTTGTGACAGATGGGGCTGTTTCCACTGTGTGCTTGTGAGTGGGCCAGGTTTGATAGAATCCAAGTTGGTTCAGACTGACGCTGTGTCCCCTCTCCTGATCAAGGCACCTGCTCATCCACTGGAGTTGGAATATCCCACCACCAACCCAGAGCAGGAGAAGGAGGCCCTAAAAATCTTGAACAGAAAATGTACGCTGTCATCACCGCTTTTATTTATAATCTGTAACAAAATGGTCATGGACATCTTGTTATAGATGGTGCTGTTTCAACTGTGTGATTGTGGTCAAGGCTTGATAGCATCCACTGACGTTGTTTCTCCCCTGCCGATGGAGGCACCTGCTTATCCACAAGAGTTAGAATATACCACCACAACCCGGATCTTTGGCCTTTTTAATTCTCAAAGTATTCTCACAGATAAGTATTGATTTACTTAATTGAAGAAGACTTATATTTGTTTTCTTTGCTTCAGACACCATTAGCCATTGAACCCCCTTAGTGCCTGAGGAGAAGGAGGCAGAGAAGCCAGGGGAGGATCAGTGGACTGAGGACAGAAAGGAGGGCTCTGGTCAGCATACTCTCACTCTAACATCACCTGAAATGACAACATTTGCTCTCTGTACTAATGGACATGTTGTAAACTAAATCCAAGAGATTTAAATGTGTACTGATTTGGCTACTGTGACGGCCCCACCTATGTTGGGGGTGTGTATTTGCGGGATGCTGGTTGGGTTTTGTTGTTCTAGGTTCAGCAGAGGTGGGACCATCATCAGGAGATTGGCTACACCTGTGCATGTGACGTGTATTTATCTCCACGCTGGCTGTTCTCGGGGAACCCTGACCGATCCACGCCGTTTTGAGGAAGACGCCACGGCTCGGCTGTGTTTTTCCTGTGTTCCTTGTTATTTTTGCACTCATACACTCATATGCATCCATACACGCCTACACTACTGATTACAGACACTGATCTTTTGCTTATTTTTTTCTGTATTTAAATAAACACGACACGCTTCTATTTAAATCTCGTCCCCTCTCCCGGTCTTGGTTGCAGTCCTCGAGCCGGACCGTAACAGCTACTAACCATAGGTTTTCTTTTCTGGTGTGGAAACTGGTCTTTTCCAGAATATGAAAGCAACATAGCAAAAACATCTTATTTGTTTTATCTTAATTAATTTGATAAATCAATTATTTCAGTTATTTCAAGAGTTATTTCAGAATTAGAATCAGAATGGGGGTTTATTCGCTATGCAAGATTAACAAACATAGAACTCACTTTGGCAGGAATGAGCAAACATAGAACATATATGTGGCATACTAATAAAAAAAAAAAAAAATGAATACAATGTAAAATACACTACAGATATGGATACAAATAATACAAGTGAGGCAATAGTACAAATGATACAGGTGACGTGGAAGTACAAATAACATAGGTACAGAGTGGAATGGGTATATATAGTACGTGTTATATACACAGTAGTGTAAACAGTGGTGCAGAAGTTATTTCAATTATGGGATGCCATAAAAGCATGGGTTCCTTATTCTTTCTCCTCAAATGTTTCCACTGAAGATGAAATGCAAGGGGGCCTTTCTGGAGAGCCTAGTTGCCCAGAATCTAGTTGCCCAGATGTTAATGGCTACCTGGCTGTGGAAGCGGGACCCTCCACCCAGGATCTGGAGAGAGAGTTCGAGCGTAGTGCCTGTGCACTAAACTGATGCAAACAGCGGTTACTTGGCAATGTTTTTTTTGGTGAAACTATACTTAAACCCTTTCTCCCTCTGTCTCTCTGTATCTCTGTCTCCCTCTGTCTCACTGTATCTCAGTCTCTCTGTCTCCCTCTGTCTCTCTCTCTCTCTATCTCTCTGGCTGTGTCCAAAACCACTCACTCATTCCCTACTCCCTATATAGGGAAATAAATGTAGTGGAATATATAGTGAGCTCAACAGAAAAAACGTTCAGACACTTCTCTTAGCGCCCGTAATTACGTCATCACTGTCGCACAATTAAAATGTACAACATTAATGTCGTCTCACATTATACTTGTCCATTTAATACTGCATTTTTATTAAATTCAAGTATTTTGATTACTGTCCTGTGTAGCGGGGAAGCTAACTGGTAGAAAAGGGTACTGCATCTCAGGTAGAAGTAAACGGGGCACCACCTCAATATTTTGGAGAGGGATTTGAGGAAACCTTATGGATTAATGAACAAATAATAGCCTTTTGATCAGTCTCTTTAACTTAAAGTCATGAGGTACCTTAGAATTAGTGCATATCCGATGACCGAGAATTGTATACAAAAAGGGTTTATTTAAGCAAATGGGAAACAGACAAGGGGGAGACAAGGAGAAGGGGGGTTATTGGCCTAGGTAGACAAAGGACAGTTATGCTAAGATATGCTAACGACAGGAAGACTAACTTAAATCAGTTACAGTTCACCACACTTATGCCAAGGCCTACGCGTAAGAAATTAGCTTAATAGCAGTTTACTGTCTGTTGAAGAAAGGTAGTTGATCTTCCGTGTGGTGTCCAAGAAATCAAAGGAAGTTTTCCTTAACTTCCGTGATGGTCCTTGGTTCAGTTGAGAGGGTTCAGGTAAATCCAGAGGTTGCTCAATATAACAGATCATCAGAGGTAGGTATCCTCAGAATGACCCAGACGAAAGAGAGCGAATGTCTCTCAGTTTGGGGCTTTTATACTAGCTAAGATAAAGGGGGGTTTGGGCTTCCTTATCTGAAGATGGTCTCATGCTGTGATTTGCATGTAGTTGTGAACGGGGTCTCTGGAGTGGGTATCTTAACTTCCATAACTAACAATTGTAACATTCAGAAATGTCATTGTTAGTTTTGTCCGATCATCTAGATACCAAGAATGAGTTATTTGTAACAAAGGGGAAGGGAGTTACATTAAACATCACATTACATCAAACACAGCATTTAAAGAGAAATTCACACAGTTCCCATCCTTTTAGTGTCCAATAAGCAGTATTGTCTTTGTGAGATGTTTGTAATCCATTAAATGTCTGTTTTGGGATAAATTATCTGTTCAGACTTGTGAACCAGTTATTCCAAGGCCTGCCTGACCTTTCAGCACTGGTTTGGAAATCCATAACCCTGGTTTCGTCAGTGTGTCTCACTGACAAGGGAATGGTTGTGGAGACTCTGCTACATATCCCCCTGAACAAGACAGAGGCACTTCCCTTTAGTGTCCAATAAGCAGTATTGTCTTTGTGAGATGTTTTTAATCCATTAAATGTCTGTTTTGGGATAAATCCTCTGTTCAGACTTGTGAACCAGTTATTCCAAGGCCTGCCAGACCTTTCAGCACTGGTTTGGAAATCCATAACCCTGGTTTCGTCAGTGTGTCTCACTGACAAGGGAATGGTTGTGGAGACTCTGCTACACCTGTACGTTTAGTTTTCCTATTTAGTTTTCTATTTAAGCATTAATTTATTTAGATTTTTAATGAATTCAACAATCTATCCTCCGTCAAACTACACCACCTGATGACACCCAGCTGGAGCCAATTGGTTTTCTTTCTGTGCCCGGAAAACTTCTGGCAATGCATGATGGGTTATCTTGCTTCATGTAGTGACCATCGGATGCTCACTACTTTTCGCGGTGAATTGTGGGCTACAATCAGGGCACTATATAGTGATCACCTGGTGATCCCTAACGTTTCGGACACCACTACAAAATGGCGTAATCCCTATATAGTGCCCTATATAGGGGTTAGGGAGTGGTTTCGGACACAGCCTCTGTGTGTGGCTACTCGCGCGTGTACGTCTACCGTCCCCATCCTTGATGCGCGTGCATGATTAAACAAAAAAAAAAAATCTGAATATTACTTCTACCATTGCTTAGGTATGTGACAGATTGAGCTTTCGACAGGTGTTCATATGATGATGCACTAGCAATTTGCGTAAACCCTAATTTCAGCATTGGTCGCTAATGTTAGCAAACAGCATATATTTACAGCTAGCTGGAATGTCAGTTGTAAATCCTGACTGATAAGCACATTAATACCTTTAGGCCCAAATGTTAAAAAAAGTTAAAATATGATAGCATGCTAGCGAAAGAGTTGAAAAATATGTTATCTTACCACAGACGTAGAGTCAAGAGGAAGAGTTGTATAGTTTATAAATCCACCCGAAACACAAAGAGCCAATTCGATTCGTCTAGTAAATATCCTCCAATCAAAGTTATTAAATGTCAAATCCTGTCATAAAATGGCCACCTCACAGCGTCTGCCTGCTGCCCCCTCTCCCGCTCTACTCCTTCAAGCAGGCTGAGGTTGCCAAGCAACCAGTAGCAACTAATTAGCTGCACCTGGAACTGTCAATGTCAGTTGGAAAATTGGAGACGGAGAGAAAATGCTTAGAGGGCCCCTCGAACAGGAAGGATTTCTGGCCAAACCGTATTTCCAATCATAAAACCAGGTTAACTTGAAGCAGGCTGAGCCCTTCCTGAATGTCTACATAGGCATTTTGTGTTGATAAATGAAGAAATGTGCTCTTGAGAGCAATTTAGAAAAGTGTTACTTTTATTTTTCATCCAGAAAATTTTCCGCCACTTTTAACATGGCAGTATATGAGGGTGTTGATGGGTGCTGCGGCTGAATCTTCGCGTCTCAAGCTAAAACTATATATCTGACAGATTAAGTGAGGCAAATGTGAGCTAGACGACAAATATTCCTACGTTTCTATGTATAAATCGTGTCCGTAGTGGTGCATTTGAGGCCACGGTAGTCGAATACATTTAATTTTTTCACTGATCTTTCTCTCTCCTCTCCACTCTAGCTCTCAAACATTCTCTCCATAGACACACATTAATTTTTTTGGGTGTGGTTTTTGGCAATTTTCGGGCAAAAATGTTTTTAATGAGAGTATTAACATCTGACATGAGGTAGAGATTAAAATTCTATTACGATTTAACAGTTCAAATATAACAAAAGTATTTTAATGTACAAACATTGTCATCCTAGACTGTTTCTTAAATCATTGTCAATTGTTAACTGTTTCTTGGTATGACATAAATAATATATCTAAATAAATAAAAAACAATCTGTGCTTATCACACAGCCTCTGAGCTAGTCAAATATTCTCTGTACATGCTCTGATCACAAAAAGTCTCTTAAAGCAAAGTAAGTACATTTTTCTTGATATAATAAAAACAAAATCTTGAAATGTAAAGAAATCATTTTGCGCTAATCACACAGCACCAGGGGTCTCATTTATAAAGGAGTGCGTAGAATTCTTACTAAAAGTGTGCGTAAGCCCAAAAGTGTAAATTGGCGTACGCACACAAAAATTCCGATTTATAAAACCGTGCGTACGCACACCTGTAGGCAATGTTTGCTTTATAAATCACAGCTTAACCACAAGTGTGTGTACGTGAAGTATCATTGCACCCCGCCCTGAACACGCCCATTTTTAACCATAAATGGTCAATGCAAAGGAGCTCATGAATGTTAATCTAGTATCATTCTCATGCATGAACCTGGCAGGTGATTCTTTTTCACGGTGAATCAAGGCAAACAAAAAACAACACTAGTGCGACAGCGCCAAGTGGCAGAACCGGAGAAGAAGCGGTAACAACTGCAGTAGTAAATTCCGTGTTTATGTATCTTGCATGGCGATTAAAAACGAATTCTGATTCTGAAGTGTAATGAGTGTAGTGATTGCGCGGGAGCTTAACAACTGTATTTCCAGTCTTTTACATATGATGATATATGCACAGTATAAAGAAATATATTTAGTTATACTTTGTGTTCTGTAGTTACATGCATTTCAGCCTCCTACAATGCGGTAAAAGGACAATCTGATTGTGAGACAGACAGCGCTGAATATTGATTTAAATTTTGAGTTGCATTGTACAAGATGTATATGGAACAATCATCACGCAGTTCAAGCTCAAATAACACTGATGTATTTAATCTTCATTATAATCATAAATTGAGTCAATGTGTGTGAGGACAACAAAATACATAAATATTACGAGTAATCGCTTCTCCGACTTTTACTTTTTGCAGTATGTGTCTCCAATTCCCACTGTCTCCAAAAAGTGCGTAGGTTTACGGTAGGGTCATAGTTTGCGTGGAGGACCGCACATTCTACCGCCAAGTTCGTTTTTTATAAATCACTGAATTTGCGTAAAAACTGGCGTACGCACGTTTTCAGCCCTGTTTTGTGCGTACGCAAGCTTTATAAATGAGACCCCTGAGCTAATAACATTTTCTCCTTACATGCTCTATCCCACATTCACCCAGTCTAAACCAGGCGTGCTCACACTTTTTCAGCATGGGATCTACTTATAAAATGACCAAGTCACAGTGATCTACCCACTACAAAAATTTTAAACATATAGGAAAAATATAAGTCATTAGTCATATTTTCCATGAACAGTCCAAATATGCTGCTCCACATTTCCCTTCTTTGGCATTGCGATGGAAGAGTGGCAGATGAGGCAAAAAGTCCACCTTCCATTCTGTATGAAAGAGAAACTTTTTTGTCTTCTTACATTTTTGATGGTCATAAGCTTTCTTTAGTTTGAAAGAAAAAAGGGAGGGCTTAAAATTGGAGATATGACGTGATTGGCTGCGTAGCGTAATTGCATCGTATTGTATGATTGGCTGGACACCTGTCACTCACTGAATTACACAGCAAAATGATAAAGAAATAAGTTACACAGTATATCTAATTCATTTGGTGTGCTTGTGCGCTGAGAGTGTGCGACCAGTAAGCAATTGCGCAGGTTAGAGGGAACATTGCTTAGCGGTTAAAAGTTAAAAACATTTTATGTCATGTGATCTACCAGTCGTACCTTTGCGATCGACTGGTTGATCACAATCGACGTATTGAGCCCCCCTGGTCTAAACCTACATTGCTGGCACCCATGGGGAAGAGAAAAATGTGTATGTGTTCATAAATCACTCAGCAACTCTTATAAAATGTCCATTGCATAGGAGTTGCTGGACAATATAGCCTCCATTTCTGCTCGAAGCTCAGAGTAGCTGTTATAAGTTGATGGCAGCTCCACAGTTGGGCCACAAGTATGGGCAATTGGACGCCGCACTAGCCCTTCCAAAGAGGTGAATGTGACTTAAATTTATTTCACACAGATGGCGTCAGACCCAGTCAGAAATCTCATCAGCTTCCGAAGACCTATTTCATCCAACCCCCTTATGTACTGATGTAAAAATCGCAAACTCTGGTTCTCTGCAGAATTAGCTGGAGAAGATGTTATCATCTTAATCACCTTCTGTGTTGTTGATTTAATGTCCTCATACATACTTCTTCATATCCTCTACACTTGGGAAAAACTTCCTGAGTATTGGTCCTGCAACCTCGGAAATATTATCCAGTGGATATTTTGGGTGCTGAATCATTTGCTTGTGGGCGACCTGAACAAGCACAGCTCTCAAGTTATCTTTTGTTGGTACTGTTCTTACTCCCATGCAATGCAAAAGATCAAGAAGCTCTTCCTCGTCATCGCCAACAACAGCCTCTTGCAAAGCAGTGGACCAGAGATCACGCTCAGACTGACTAAGATACAGCATCAGGGAGTCAAACAGTAAATCAGGTGAAACAGAGTGTTACAGCCTGCTGCTGTAAAGGCTTGTGCCAGCCGAGAAGGAAAATACCCATGGTCCTTCAGTCCCTTTGCCAATATCCTGCCAACCGACTTCCATTCTTCCTCTTGCCATTTTGGGGATAGCAATGGCACCCTCACATCTGCACCTTCTGCTGCACAGTCAAGGAATTCTGTCCAGAAGGTAGCATCAGCCCCCATTTCAATGAAGCTGTATTTCACAGAGTAGTTAATCATTGCTTCATCCTTGGACTGAGCAATCAATTCATCTAAGAGAGTCACTCTGTGAAGTTTCACTGTCACATGCAAAAATTCACCGGCAGGACTAGCAGAAGCTGTCTCAGCATCAATAGGAGTTGAGATGCAGTGTTTATTTGTTCCTCTTCTATTGCAAGGATTGGCTCATGTATGAGTATCTTCAAGATCACCTAAAAACGGCCCACCTGTCAAAGGACCAAAAATGACCTCTGATGTATTACACAAAGATGTAAGATCAATAATCTGAACAGCTGCAGTAGAGACAACAACTGACACTGTGGCAGTGTTTTGCTCATCATCTTGGACTGTGTGTATTTGATTTTCACTGTTATGTCTTTCTGTTGTCAGCTGCTTTACCTCTTCCATTGTGTGTTTATCTTCTTTATTCTGCTGAGTTTTCATGTTGCTCATCTGTCTGTATATCAGCTCCTTCCTCTGGGTCATCTTCACCGGTCAGGGTCTTTGTGAACAAATACAATCTTAACAACCCCAATTTGTGTGTCTTATAGTATTGCCCACACTGACATCCTCATCAACTTGTGCTTCCTGGAAGTTAACTATATCATGGCGGAACTCTTCCCACTTACCCATTGTTGACTTTTCATTAAGGAAAAACAGTTTTTTTTGCTTGAGACATAATCTCAGTTTTAGTGGCATTCTTGTTCATATCAAGAACTCTGGTTGCTCCACCACTGCATTTTCTGACTTGTTTGTTGTCATGTATCCATCCTATTAAAATTTTTCTGGTTGTCTTCCAGGCTCTCCTATTACTTTTTAGATGCCTATTGGTTGATTGCACTGTATTTTCCTCCTCCAAACCTTGATCGCTGTCTTTGTTGCTCATTGCTTTTTTTGTGTGCAAGTTTTTTAAATAAGGACTGTCTTTTTGTATCGTCTCCACCTCTTCTCTGTTTTTCCATACAGAAACGCCTTGTGGCAATCCTGTCACCATAGGCTGGAATGTAAGCAGCCATAGTGGCATCATCTAGTTCTCTACCGAGCTGTCAATCTGAAATCAAAACAAAAAGTATACATCAAACATCCATCCATCCATTTTCTAGCGCTTATCCGGGGGCCGGGTCGCGGTGGCAGCAGTCTGAGCAGGGAGGCCCAGACTTCCCTCACTGCACACATCTCCTCCAGCTCCTTCGGGGGGATCCTGAGGCGTTCCCAGGCCAGCCGAGAGACATAGTCCCTCCAGCATGTCCTAGGTCTTCCCCGGGGCCGCATCCCGGTGGGACATGCCTGGAACACCTCCCGAGGGAGACTATGACATACTATGACTTCAAGCCCGGGTGATAGGCGGGCCCGCCCCGGAGTCCCCAGTCTCTGCTTCCTCCTCTCAAGACTTGACGGCAGGATTGAGGAGATCCTCAAAGTATTCTTTCCACCTTCCGACGAAATCCCCAGTCGAGGTCAACAGCTGAACACCCGCAACATGAACAGTGTTGGTGAAGCACTGCTTCCCCCGCCTGAGGCGCCGAACGGTTTGCCAAAATTTCCTTGGAGCCGACCGATAGTCCTCCTCCATGGCCTCCCTGAACTCCTCCCAGACCCAAATTTTTGCCTCTGTGACTACCCGAGTCACGGCACGCTTGGCCTGCCGGTACCAGTCAACTGTTTTGCGAGTCCCACAAGCCAAAAAGGCTTGATAGGACTCCTTCTTAAGTTTGACGGCATCCCTTACTTCCAGTGTTGTGAAGGAAACTTTCCGATAGAGGACGTTGCAAGGATACAAAGTTTGATAGTTTGTTAGATACAAATTGATTGAACCTTCCACAAGAACAGAGTATTGCAATAAGCACACATGGAACATGAAACAAACAGAACAGACATGACACACACACAACAGAGCTCTGATTGACCTGGTTTCATCGACACTGGAAAGGTCGAGAAAGAAGGCCTAGAGTCTCATTTTGGGATTGTATATATAGGGGAGAGTCTAGAGCCAAAAAGGCCCCCTTCCACGTTCTGGTTTGAAGCGGTTCCAAAGGGGGAAAGGGGGTGGGGAGCTCCAAGACCCTTTGTCTACGCAATTGCATTGATAGGGTAAGCAAGTCAATTAGCATTGTCTGTGGGGAGGTGTTAACTTTTGACCAGAATGTAACTTGCCATATGTCCATGCAGTTTCAAAACATCAACACAACTTATAACAATCTGACAGTACAACTATGGAACATCAGAATCTTCCATTACAGTGTCCACCACCGGGTTCTGGGATTGCCGCCGCAATCAGAACCAGAGACCTCCAGACTGCCGCATTGACAATGGAGGTCGAGAACATGGTCCATTCAGACTCAATGTCCCCAGCCTCCCCCGGGATCTGTGAGAAGCTCTCCCGGAGGTGTGAGTTGAAGACCCCCCTGACAGAGGGGTCCGCCAGACGTTCCCAGCAGACCCTCATGATACGCTTGGACCTGCCAAGTCTGTCCAACTTCCTCCCCCGCCAGCGGATCTGACTCACAACCAGGTGGTGATCGGTTGACAGCTTCGCCCCTCTCTTCACCCGAATGTCCAAGACACACGGCCACAGGTCAAAAGACATGACAACAAAGTCGATCATTGACCTCCGGCCTAGAGTGTCCTGGTGCCACGTGCACTGATGGACACTCTTGTCCTTGAACATGGTGTTTGTTATGGACAAACTGTGACTAGCACAAAAGTCCAATAACAAAACACCACTCAGGTTCCGATCGGGGGGGGGCGTTCTTCCCAATCACCCTTCTCCAGGTGTCACTGTAATTTCCCACGTGGGTGTTGAGGTCCCCCAGTAGAACGACAGAGTCCCCGGTGCACTGTTAAGTACGCCTCCCAGAGACTCCAAGAAGGCCGGGTAGTCTGCACTGCTGTTTGGCCCGTAGGCCGCCACAACAGTGAGAGACCTGTCCCTGGCTTTTAGGGACAGGGACGTGACCCTCTCGTTCACCGGTGTAAACTCCAACACGTGGCGACTGAGCTATGGGGCTATAAGCAAACCCACGCCAGCCCGCCGCCTCTACCCGCGGGGAATGCCAGAGAAATGGAGAGTCCAGCCTCTCTCAAGGATAATGGTTCCAGAGCCCAAGTTGTGCGTGGAGGCGAGGCCGATTATATCTATTGCTTAACCTCCCGCACAAGCTCGGGCTCCTTCCCCGCCAGCGTGGTGACATTCCATGTCCCCAGCGCTAGAGACTGTGTGCGCTTCCCTGGTCGTCCGGGCGCCTTTCCTTGACCACTGCCCAAAGCACACAGCACCGGCCCCTTACGGTCCTTCCTGCGGGTGGTGGGCCTACGGGAAGGTGGTCCCACGTCGCCTTTTTGGGCTGGCCCGGCCGGGTCCCATGGGAAAAGACGCCTGCGAGCTCCCACTCTGGGCCTGGCTCCACAAATAAAAAACTATTTCCCCACAACCCTCCACCACCCACAACCACCAACCGGACCCTTGGTCCAGACTGATAAGCACATGAATACCTACAAGCCCAAATGTTAAAGAAGTCAAAAACCCACATTTTTGATAGCATGCTAGCAAAACATATGCTGATGCACTAGCAATTAGCGTAAGCACTAATTTCAGCATTGGTCGCTAATGTTAGCAAACAGCATATCTTTACAGCTGGAATGTCAGTTGTAAATCCTGACTGATAAGCACAAGAATACCTATACGCCCAACGTTTGCTTACTTCAGACGTAGAACCAGAGAGGAAGAGTTGCGTTGGAGTACACTTTAACCCGAAACACAATGAGCCAGTTGGATTCGTCCAGTAAATATCCTCCAATCAAAGTTATTAAATGTCAAATGAATTACATATCATAAAATGGCCACCGTCTCCCCCTCTCCTCCTTCAAGCCTTGCCAAGCAACCAACTAATCAGCTGCACCTGGAACTGTCAATGGCAGTTGGAAAATTGGAGACAGATAGAAAATGCTTAGCCTGCGCGAGCACCCCTCGAACAGGAAGGATTTCTGGCCAAACCGTATTTCCAATCATAAAACCAGGTTAATGTGAAGCAGGCTGAGCCCTTCCTGAACGTCTCCATAGGCATTTCCTGTTGATAAGTGAAGAAATGTGCTCTTGGGATCAATTCAAAAAAGTGTTAGTTTGTTTTCCTCCAGAAAATGTCCCGCCACTTTTAACATGGGAGTCTATGAGTGTGTTGATGGGTGCTGCAGCCAAATCTTTGCGTGTCAAGCTAAAACAATATATCTGACAGATAAAGTAAGGCAAATGTGAGCTAGAGGACAAATATTCCTACTTGTCTATGTATAAATCGTGTCTGTAGTGGTGCATTTCAGGCCACGGTAGTCGAATACGTTAAATTATTTAACTGATCTTTCTCTCTCCTCTCCACTCTAGCGATGACATCACGCACTCTAGCTCTCAAACATTATCTCCATAGACACCCATAAATTTTTTGGGTGTGGTGTTTGGCAATTTTTGGCAAAACTAATTGCCAAAAGTCTTAGAAGATTCATAGCAGACATGTTGCAGCCGAGCCGCACGTTTTGATACCACTTTTATGTATATGCGCCAAAGACTCTGGGAGAAGTAGCGAGCCAAGAAATTGGCGTAAGAATAATAATAACGACAAAAAAAATCAAAAATACTTTTTTTTTTGTGCGTGACTCTCCCC
This sequence comes from Protosalanx chinensis, assembly GCA_030340685.1. NCBI lineage: Eukaryota > Metazoa > Chordata > Actinopteri > Osmeriformes > Salangidae > Protosalanx > Protosalanx chinensis. Next base: position 6,510,534 of record CM059328.1, read on the forward strand.
CATAAATCATTGACACTGTTGAGTAATTTTCAGAATATGACGCCTTGCACGCACACACAATAAGTTGAAGAAACGCTGGGGATAACACATAGTGTGCGCCTTGCACACATACTCAATAAACGCTGGGAATAACATATAGTGTGCACCTTGCACGCATACTCAATAAACGCTGGGAATAACATATAGTGTGCACCTTGCACGCATACTCATTAAGCTGTGACAGTAAAACCCTCTAGAGAGACTCACAGCAGAACAGGACGGGAGGGATGCTGGAAACCGGGAGGCTCATCCAGTAGTTAAGAACCAGCAAAGCCCATTGAGACCACATCAGAGAAGAAACACAGTATGTACTGATTTAGCATTTAATCAATTGTCTTTTTCTTCTATGAACTCTAAAAAGCAGCAGTGCAGTAGGGTGGTCCTACCCCCTGTACTCCAACAGTCTTTGGTTGAAATGAATTATACAAGGAGATCAAGTCTTACTTCTATTTTCTCTTTATTTTAAAGTTACTTATGATTTTAATAAGCATATAGCAAAATAAGGAAAGAGAGAAAGACAGAATCCTGGCTACTGTCTCGGCAGCCAACACTTTGTGGAAAAACCACTATGTGTGTTCACTTATGGATACAGGAAGAAAACGTACTTCCCCAAATGCTATGATGGTATATACCATTGATGGTGAATACCATTGCTATGATGGTATGATATCTCTTATGCAATGACAGTTTTTTCTCCCTTCTGATGACCGCACGTGTGCTGTTGACCTTGAATAACCCATGTACAGATAACGGTCAGTGTTGTGGGCCTACATGGGAAAGATTTATGACCCTCCTTCCCAGTCTCACTTATGCATGATTACCACACTCACTTCTAAGGATTATAAGAGTGTTCACTACATTCTACACAATTGATTAAGAATAACATATGTAAAACAATCAAATTAAATAATAAACATGGGTTTCCCATCAATCTGGATGTCATCGTTCTCCACCTCAGTAGATGCAGAGACCATTACCTGGATGCTAACCCTCCCACGCACACATTTACACATGCACACACACACACGCACGCACACATGCGTGCACACACACACACAGTGTCTAAATAACACAAAGTGCCTCTGTGTTGGACTGAAGCATCACCTTTCCCATTGTTTCTGATCATCATGGAGTATTGGGACACCTGACCATTACACCTAAATAAGGATATTTCATGTCTCATTCCAAAATTAAAGGCAATTTTATAGAGTTACAGCATACTGTGTTATGTTATAGTGCCCCTGGGCAACACAATTTCAGAGTGTCTTTGCGATTTAGTGCCTGTGCAGCCAAAATAAAATGAAAGAGTTTAGGCACTATTGTTGGGTACCCAAACTTGTAAAAACCGCTCAACTTGCAGTTTAGCAAGATGAATTGCAAGACAGTAGTTATTTGAGTGTAACAAAACTTTCAACCTAAAAGTAGCTAGTATTTCATGGAAATACTGCCTTTATTGCACTTTCTTCTGCCCTCCAAATCTGAGGTCCTAGTAAAGCGGCCCTGAAATGGCAGCTTCCATCATTGCAGGAACATACCATTGGTTAGCGTACAGTTTACCTTACACCATTGCCAAGAAAATAATTAAGAAAAAAAAATATATATATTATGTCGGGAAAGAACTGACAACAGTGAAGCATGGATGTTGGAAAAATCCTTTTAGTAAGATTTCATTGGCATAAACAAACCATTCTACCTGTTACATGCATTTGTCCACCTGCTTAAAGTAAGTACATGACACATGAGACATCAGTTGAGCAACATCATGAAAAGATCTTCCACTGGTGCCATAAGGACACTGACACAGACCTGACACACACCTGACAGAAAGGACGTGGGAGAACATGGAAAAATGTCCATGACAACACTTTAGGCAATGGCCTTACTTGTATCGGTTTTATGATAAGACTTGAGATTCTCAATATGCCCGGACTGAAACTCAAAAGAATACAGTGACTATGGGGTGACATGTTCATGATAATCACAATGACTTGTCACCATCAATGCCTTGCATTTGATGTATTTACAGAGGGGAAAACATTGACCAGTGTTGTGCTTGACTGTATTGCTTGTTTTCTGTGTGTGTGAGGGGGGAGAAAAGCTATTTTATTTTGAGCATCATTTTAGTGTTGCTTCTCTCACGCACGTGTAATCACACTCAACATACATTTATTCCCCAGATTCAATAGTCGGCTACAATTCCTGGCCAGGCACAAGGCACCCAGCAACATTTAATGGTCTATTGGTATATTGCCATGGTTACAGAAACAAAATGCCAGATAAATGATATAGAACATGTTTAATGTCGGTTCACAACTCACTAATTTTGTGAAAACCCTTGATCAATTAGAATACTATCTATTTAAAGTTTAAAGTGTTCAACGGTAATTTTTTTGGGATTTGAATCCAAAGTTAGAACTGGTCCACTAGTGTCGCTGATGGGTAAAAAGTGCATCCAAAGTATGATTTGGGTTAGGGTGTTATTTGTTGTTGCAACTTTCACAAGAAAAGAAAAACATGGCATTCACTGACTTCATGAAATTGTCTAATAAAAAAAGGTTTTATTGCTGAATTAGTATTTGGTGATTCCAACACAACATTCTGTCGTGCTTACTTGGGGAAAATAGAAGGGGCTTGACATGGCTCTTGACAACATGGAGCAATACAGAGCCACCACTCAGCCATCTTAACACCTGTGCTCAAGAGGAAACGGAGGACAGGCTGGGCTCAGAAGCCAGCTACAGCAGCAAACATGGCTTCTCCTCTTCCAGCTCTTTACATTTACAAATGGCCTAATAAAACGTTGAAAAACGTCACTGGGACTTTGTAAGAACCTGTGCACTGTGCACTGAACCACTGCAAACAGTGTAAGAACCTCTATAAACCTTGAACCAAAATGTGCTAGCCAAAAAAAGGTAGTAAATCATGTTGATGCAGGTGCCGCTACTATAATTCAAGAGAGAAAATGAGGAGTTTAGCACAGATGTAGCTGTACTGCTAACTTCGGAGGCAGGTGACCTTTACTCACTCAGAGCTTAAACATCATACTGCTCATTAAATTGTAAAAAGGTGATGAATTGGCCACAAAAAAAAAAACATTGTGAAAACAACCTCATCATGTATTAAAAAAAAAACACAGGTGGGAATTATTTTTTGTCAAGCTAGTGTGATATGCTTACTTTTTGTACTACAAAATTGCAAAAAGTTACTTAGATTTTACAGGAGTAAATGAAAGTGGTTTTATAACATTTTCATTTTTGATAAAGACTTGTTCTTTCGAAAGATACAGACACCAGGAATGAGAACTTTTCAAATGTAAAAAGTACGGTGTGTAACAGTGTTCCAGTGAGAGGACAGCCTGAAAAAATTTTAATAGAAATAATCGTAAAAAATCAAAAGTGCATTCATGGATCGCGCTTCAAGCCTCAGCTAGCCTGAGGACGTTTCTTTGTCATGGTGTGTGACCCCCTCAGTCACAGAACCCACCCGTTCAAATCAAAGTATGGCTGATAAAAATAAATACAAATAACATTTAAAAAAAACTACGAACCACCGAAGCTGTTGCGTGAAAGCAGCAGGGCATGTTGGTCAGTTTTCCGAAGGCCCACTCAGGATCCCAAATATGATACTGAACGTTTGCATTTGCTTAAAACGCTTTCTATATGATTTCTACCTCAGTATAAACAATATGTACACGTTGGAGAAGGCAAACACCGTCTACCATCTCTAATTCACAGTTATCAACAACAGATATCAACACAGTTGTCATAGAAGAGAATTGCACATCTTGGGGATGAGACTATGGAGCAGTGACACAGGGGCGCTGTGGAGCCAGGAACGTGAGCAGGGGAGGAGAATGTTACAGAGGAAAACCCCAAGGGGGTGTTGTGGATTCATTAACATGGGCAGAGGAGAAGGATGTTACAGAGAAAAACCCCCAGGGGGCGCTGTGGAATCAGGAACATGAGCAGCGCAGGACGATGTTACACAAGTCTGGACCACAGACCCTTCTCTAACACTGACACGCTCTTCTAGATGGTCTACGGACAGAGGCAGCGAGGACGACCCGACATGCCCACCAGTCCACAGGTGGCGAAAGCTCTGAAGGCTTGTCCCTGGCCGCCCGCCACGCTGGAGATGGGGCGAGGTGGTGAACTATGTGGGTAGAGCCCCTCCGAGCACCTGCCTGAGAGCTCAGCTGGTCGGCGGGAGGACAGGAAGCGGAAGGCTCGTCTAATCCAAGGAGGGGACGAAGACAACAGGCGGTGCGGAAGTGTGAGAGAAACGGGTTAGCGTGCTACTACGGCATCGGAAAGGGTGTCTGCTTACACCCTCGGGAGAGGCGGAGGGGGTTGGGTGGGGGCAGAACAAACTCAGTTGCAAGGTCTGAGAAAAAAAGGCATTTGAGAAGTACATGGCCTTGTCGTAGAAACGGGCACGATTAACCGTCCAGCACTTGTGGTTCTGGGGGAAAGAAAGCCCAGGCTAGTGCCTCCCTTCCCAGTGGTGGGTTACGGCCGGTGGAACCTAGCAAACAAAAGTGTGTGTCAAACCACAAAATAAAGTGTCATTATACCTGCTAACTGTCATTCTCCTGACTATTTTTCATCTCAATATCTGTATATATTGTATACCAACACTATATTTTGATCCCAGCCTTCACCCCTTGTGTGCATTTACTCACTTATTTTGCCCCCATTCCTTATTCCTGTGTGCACTATTCTACCCTTTTACCTCCTGGGTACGGGTACCTGTCTGCTTTGACGAGACTGTGTGCTGTTGTTGCTAAAGATTTTCCCCTCGGAGATTAAAGTATTCTGAATCTGAATCTGAAAACAATATCAAATCTCCAAACTTCATAGTAATACGTTTTGTAGAGAGTTCCTGGACTGTGTTCTGCTTGAACGATAAATGAGGTGTCCCTGCGTGTGGTCGTTCGGCCTGCAGCACCTCACCTGGTTAAATGTCGACTGGATTCGTGCACTTCCATCTCGTTGCTCTTGAAGTCGTTCAGTTCCTTCCGTATGGCTGCCTGCAGAGGGCATACAGGACGAGAAAGTGAGATGGGGAGGTGGGGGGGGGGGGGGGGGGGGGGGGCGAGGGACGGAGTTAACGCATAAACAAGTCCTTTCAGAATGCTTCATGCATCATTGACTAGCATCTTAAGGTCATGAGGGACGCGGTTCTGTTCTTCGTCAAAAACAACAGCCTCCTCTCTCTCTCCTTAAAATCCATCTTCTGTGTACATCGTCTGAGTTGATTGATTGATTTAATACTTTCGTTTAGTTTAATACAGTCGTTTTTAGATGCACAGGGACACGCTACTGAGGTTGAAGCGCCATTTCCAAGGGTGTTGTGGTTTGCTGTCACCGGTGGATATCACCTTCATCCCACAGGTAACAACCAAAACCACAGGAAAACCAAGTGCCTGAAGCGATGCTGGATCCAGAAGTAAGCCAGACTGCAGACGAAGCCAGCTCTAGATGCCAACCCTTGGCCGCACATCAGCCTCAGAAGCGAGCGGCATTAGAGAGCGCCCTGGGGCGCCGTATGCCTGTTGCGTAATAAGGGCTGAGTGGGGCGTTGTGTAACTGCTCCCTCGCTTGGGTCGCGGGTCAGGTGTGAGCCGGCGTGGTCCACAGTCTGCTTACTTCCTGTCCTTGAGCTAAGAGACGGGGGGAGACAAACAGCCAGGCTGAGTGTAGAGTGAGACCTCTCCCAGATGGATGGAGCTAATTAGAAGCGGTCGCTGCAGAGTCAGGCGTCCGGCAGGAATGCTCGGGGGTATTTACGTACAGGGCGGTAAACAGATAGATGGGTAAATAATATAATTAATAAATAAATAATACCCAAACAAAACAGCTGAGGCGAAGTGGCTGCAGAGGAGACTTCCAGAATCATGCCTTCAAGCAGCATCCTGCCACTTCATTCAACTCCAGAACTTGAGGACTGTTCTAGATAGTTGAGGTCTAGGTGCAGTACTGACTGTTCTAGATAGTTGAGGTCTAGGTGCAGTACTGACTGTTCTAGATAGTTGATGTTTAGCTGCAGTCCGGACTGTTCTAGATTGTTGATGTTTAGCTGCAGTCCGGAATGTTCTAGATAGTTGATGTTTAGGTGCAGTACTGACTGTTCTAGATAGTTGAGATCTAGGTGCAGTACTGACTGTTCTAGATAGCTGAGGTCTAACTGGAGTCCTGACTGTTCTAGATAGTTGAGTTCTAGCTGCAGTCCGGACTGTTCTAAAGTGGAGGTCTAGAAGGAGTCCTGACAGAGTGTTCTCCACAGCAGCTGTGGTGACCAACATAGGAATTGAATCAATTTGGAGTCTTTGATGCGATGGCGGGTAATGACTGGAACATCTAGATGTGCTAGATGGTGCTGCACACCAGGAATGCCCTCAATGAGGAGTGGGCAGTAAAGGTTAACTCTTCCCTCTCCTCTTCCACCAGCTGTCCAGTCCTGGCCCAGGCCAGAGTGGGTGAAGGAGGGGTACTTGCCTTGTCAGCGGTGGTGAGCCGGGTCCAGGGTTTGTCGGCTCGCCGGTCGTAGTCCTGGGCGTCAGACACGTCCACGTAGTCGCTAAAGCGAATCAGGATCTTTGCCTGCCTAAGCTCCTCCACCGTGGGCCTCTGGCTCAACTGGGGGAGAGGAGGAGATGTCCGGAGGAGAGAGGAGAGGGGGCAGGAGGAGAGAGGAGAGAGAGTCAGGAGCAGAGAGGGTCAGGAGGAGAGAGAGGAGGTGAGAGGAGGTTAGGAGGAGAGAGAAGAGGGGGTCAGGAGGAAAGGAGATTAGAAGGAGAGAAGAGAGGAAATTAGGAGGAGAAGACTATGGCTATGCAGCTGCTAAAGGTCACTTGTGTTAAAACATTTTTTGTTAAAAAATAATCTGCTTCCATGTGAATAATCAAGGATGGGGGGGGGGGGTGAGTCAGGATTGAGCTGGGTGTGTGTGAACTGGCTCTGAGTCAGGTGCACAGTGGTGCTGAGTCACGGGACCATGGAAGCTGTGTGTGTGTGTGAGCGTGTGAGCGTCAGCCAGCACCCAGCAGGTGAGGGGAACATGCTGCTAAGCAATCTGAGGTGAGAGGAACAGGCGCCGTTTCAAGGTGTGCATGAGGTGGTGGTGGAGGTTTGGAATACGTTTCTATGGAAGGGCCAAGGACACTGAGGACATTGCTGCCCCCCCCCCCCCCCCCCTCCTCCATGGGAGGCTGGGAGAGAAAACGAAGTACCGAGAAATGCCACCGATTTCACACATTCCTCCACTTCCGAGCCAACTGACTCATTGTTCTGGTGTTCGTACCCGTCGAATATCCCTCCACCCCCACATTCCCTGCCACCTTCCAGAAACAGCAGCAGGGGTCTGCGGGCTGCTGGCCTCGTGGTTGGGAGGGGGAGGGGGGGCTGGGGTCAGTTATCCCCTGCCCCCTTCCCTGTCTGGAAGTCTTACCTTCCGCGTCAGCCTTCGCTTGATCTCCCTCTTCTCCTCCAGCTCGTCCTGTTCGTTCCGGGCTGTGGAGACAGGAGAGGGGGTCAGGAGGAGACGGGGGGGGGGGGGGGGTTAGGGGTGCGCGTACGCGGGGAGCGGTGCCTGGAGGATGCAGAGCACTACCATGGAGGAGGTACGCTTGCATAACGGAGGCGCATTAAAATGCCGTGCACACACTCTCCATTTTCCATACCGCTGCATTCAAAATTCACACAGCCTCTAAATTGTTTGTTCACACTGCCTGTTCTTATAAGATTATCCGCATTGTTGATTCTATTTTTAGCATGAATAATTTTTGTTCCTTTCCTCGCATGATTCGAAATAAAATTCGCTCTACTTTTGGAGGAAACGGGCTTTGGATGCAACATGGCAGCCAATTTTATTCAGACAAAATCACCAGAGTCCGACTAGGCTCGTCCTACTAACAGCTACTGGGTCTACTCCAAGTTTATTACAGGACAAGGGCCATCTCAATAGTAAAACCAGAAGAGAGGAGGGGGATACAAAACAAGGGAGAGCAAACTCACTGCTAGAGGGAGACAGAGAGGAGGGGGATGGGTGAGAGGGTGGGTGATGCCTCTCTGCAGGATGAGGGGGGGGTGGGAAGGTGGGGGCAGGAATGTGTAACAGGCCTCCTCCACAGCCCCTGTACCTGCCTGTGCTAGCTACATGCTAGCATGTACTACATGCTAGACTAGCGCCTATATGGAGGAACGCTGACTAAAGTGGCTAAAGTGAGACCCAGGTGAAACTTTTGTGATATTAGATTAGACTAGACATCATATACCAAGATATACCAAGTGTACAAAAAAGAAAAAAAAACTGTGTGTGTGTCTGTGTTCATGTGTAAAGGGAGAAGTAGATTTCGGGTACATACTGGATGCGTACTCACGTTTCAGGATGTTCCTCTGCTCCAGCTCCTCCGCCGTGGGCCTCTGACTCAACCGTCTGAGGGAACACAGAGGGAACACACCAGTCACTCCACACCGCCGACGCTGGGTGCTAACACCCCTCCCCTTCAAACCCCCACCTCGCCACAGACGACACACTCGCTTTCACCCGATCGACGAGGAAACTGGATTTGGTCAAAATCTTTGAAAAGTTCAATTCTGTTTCATACCCACATAATAAATCAAAATAAAATTAAACGTCATGAAATCTTACAAGTGCCAGTAGGTCAGGGCTAGCATGGTTAGTCAGGGTTGCGTTTGAGAGAGGAACTAGGAAATAGGGCCAGTTTCTCTTCCCCTTCCCCCCCCCCCCCCCCCCCCGCGTGCGTCTAGCCCCTTAGTCACGCCGTCTGACATAGTGCTCCTGTGACTACACAGTGACGGACCGGCATGAGCTGAAACCTCAACATGGAGGTGCTGTGCATGCGCTGTGTTGATCTGTGGCGTCACTCTGAAAAAACTGCACCATGACCCAACCACCAAAAACAGTTCCTTCATATTTACCGTAGGCTACAACGGTACCTTTCTGTAAACCTCAGAAAAGAGAGGGAGGGAGGGACAGAGTCAGGTGACTCAATGAGTTAAGGCGTGGGGCTCGTGATCGGAAGGTTGTGAGTTCGATTTTTCACCCTACTTGCCTCAGGGAGAATGTCCCTGTACTTGCTGTAAGTCGCTTTGGATGAAAGCGTCTGCTAAATGAATCAATGTAAATGTAAAATGGACTATAAATCCTGCTGGGGTCTGGCAACAGACAGCTGGCGTCTCCATTCTTCTGCCCTCTTCCCTGAGTGAGGGAGTGAGAGATGGAAGAGAGGAGGAAAAGACTCGGACAGTCAAAAGAGGGCAGATAGATACCATCCATCTCATGACCCCTGACTCCTCTGAACAACCTGATCCAGAGCACACATGCCTTCTGGGAGCGCCTGCTGTGTGCAGGCTTTTGCTCTCAGTGTGCCAGCGACTGGAGGGTGGAGAGAAGGCTAAAATAAAACCACCCCGCCCTGGAGGTATCTACACACGACAGAGCGAGCCTGACAGACAGAGAGACACAGAGATGCAAAGAGAGAGCGATGGAGAGAGAAAAGGGGAAAAAACAGTTTGACCAAAAAGGGAAAATGCTAAGTAGTGGGTTCCTGAGCAAGTGCAAAACAGAGACAAAGACATTTTGAATCCATCATCTTTCATGTCCCGGCAACACTACTCGACCCCAACACAGAGGCAGATTTGCCATGGGTCGTATTAAAGGCTAGCATTATATGCATGTGCAACCTGTTTTGTTCTGTGTGGCGCTGCTATGCGAGTTTACGTGTGTGTGTGTGTGTGCATTCCAGTGTGATCCGTCAGTATGGTCAGTCTAGTGTGTTGTTGGTGCTGTGTGGAGGAGTGGGGTGATAATGGATTGGCAAATATCGCCGTGGTGATTCAGTGAGCGAGGGAGGACAGCAGGCAGTGTGAAGGAGAGAGAGAGAGAGAGAGAGAGAGAGAGAGAGAGAGAGAGAGAGAGAGAGAGAGAGAGAGAGAGAGAGAGAGAGAGAGAGAGAGATGGAAAGAGGTAGAGAGAGAGGGATGGACAGGGAGATGGAAACAAGGACAGAAAATTTGGGATGAAGAGGGAGAGAGGTGGACAGAGAAAGAGGGATGGAGATGGGGGGAGAGAGAGAGAGAGAGAGAGAGAGAGAGAGAGAGAGAGAGAGAGAGAGAGAGAGAGAGATGACGTGGTGCTGAAATGAGGTCAGCTCAGCTTTGTTTCTCTCTGAGATGGAGGGCTAATCTGTTGCAGAAATTTGAAACAATCAAAATGATGAGTGGGTTCCTCCCACTTCCCCCCACCCCCCACCTCCCAACCTCTGTTCTCACAGACGTGTTTACTTTCGCTTTTAAGGAGCTAGATGGATGGAGAGGTTCTTCAACGAAGACGGCAGGCGTCTTGCGCTCCCGCAAAGTTGCAACACGTGATTTGAGCGCTGACCGGTAGGGGGGAAAGAAGTCGGTCGGACTCCAATCGAATCGTCTGTTTCTCGGATCCATTTCTCCGCCTACCCAGTGGCGATCGTTGCGTGTCACAATCGCAGCCTCACCCCAGATGTGTTGTGAATGTGTGTGTGTGTGTGAATGTGGGTGTGTGTGTGTGTGTGAATGGGTGTGTGTGTAGGTGTGCGTGTGTGGGTGTGTGTGACTGTCTCACCGTGTTAGTTTGGTGCCAATCTGCTGCCTGGATTCCAGTCTCTCCTCGTCTGTCTGCATGGGCAGGATGTTCTTGTCCTCCAGCTCTCTCTTTGATGGACGGTTGCTCAGCTTGATGGCCAAGGAGTCCTTCCTTAGGACCTTCAGAGCTAGGGTACCTTTAGGCACGTGGCCACACGCACGCACGCACGCACACACACACACACACACACACACACACACACACACACACACACACACACACACACACACACACACACACACACACACGCGCGCGCGCGCGCGCGCGCGCAAAAGCTCACACAGACAGACAGACACACACACATACACACACACACACACACACAGACGCACACACAGTTTAAGCATGTGGAAGATGGATTTGGCCACAGATGGTGACAAACGTCACCTTGAAAAGACTGGAACTGTAATATATGTGTGTGTGTGTGTGTGTGTGTGTGTGCACGCGCATGCGTGCGTGAGCCCCAGACAACCTCTTACTTGTAAACAGAGAGTCATCGTCCTCCTCGTCTTCATCCTCCTCCTCGTCCTCCTCATCGTCATCCTCGTCCTTGTACATGCTGGGCAGGTCCTCGTAGTCGCACTCGTTTGGCATGTTCTCCTTGTCGTCATCGCAGTCGATGATCACAGAGGGGACTTGTCTGCTGTCCAGCAGACTACACTGACCAGCATGCAACACTGAGCTGGGGGGGGGGGGGTGGGGGGGGGGGCAGAGGGCAGAGGGCAAGGGGAGCTGGTTAGCAGTATACAGCCAAGTTTGTAAATGTTTACACAAGACATTTCTGTCAATCATTTGTACATTTACATTTCTTCATTTAGCAGACGCTTTTATCCAAAGCGACTTCCAATAGAGGTTTACAAAAGAGCATCGGTCACAGATCATAACAACGTGATAGTCCACAAACATCGGAAAGATAAGCCCTGGTATTACTTTTACATTTATTCATTTAGCAGACGCTTTTTTCCAAAGCAACATTAGTAAAGTTTAGTGGGTCAGTTTAGCGAGAGGTGAAATGCATTGTTTTCATTCTTCAAGTTTCACCACCAAAATAGAAGACATACGTTTGAAGTGTGGGAACTAAACAAGATGGTGCAGCGTAAAGTAGTCCTGATTAGAATTCTGCGCCCCTTTTGTTTTCATGGTCTATGTTACAGGTTCTACCCTCAAGAATTTAAATGAGAGGATTACCTCATGGAAACTATGCATATGACTGATCACAGTCTTTTAATCTACTGACAAATCCACACGATGGAAATAGGAACACGAAACATCTTTAAAACAAGATATTTGCATAATTATAGCCATTGCCGTGTTTCAAAGATGTAGCTCGGTATTCTAATGTCTAACAGCTCTAAATGGAAGCCAAGCAGTCTGTTAATTAGGTCAGGATCCTGCAGTCATTTTAAAGTGGGGGAAGGATCAACCTATCAGAGAGCCTCGCTGGCTTCAAGCTGAGACTACCCACAAGCCCCTGCTGGAAAGAACGACGGTGGGCCACGTTCCTCACCCTCAGAAACATGCCACGTCCTTAGACTGCTGCTAAACCTGAGAGGGAACAGGAGGGTGTGTGTGTTTGTGTATTACCTGCAGTAAGGCTGGAGTCATCATTACAATCCCCGAGCGGAAACTCGCTAGTGTTGTTGCTTTATTGTTTGCGTCCTACAGGTAGACTACTGTCCGTCGGAGACTCACCTTCAATTTGTAAACTATTTGCTATTCGGTATGCTCTTATAGCCCTTCCTTTGGCACTTATTGGTTTTCGCGATGTATGTTTAATAATCTGTAAGCCTGCTATGTTCGGGGTCTATCACGTTGCTATGATCAGTGACCGATGTAAAAATGTAAATGTACCACAAACTACCCAATCTAAACGCTGTTTGAATTGTACTAAACTTGCTGTCCTTCATATAGGCTCAGTTTCAGCCAGATTGGAGCGAGATGCATCTTTTTGGTGCTACTTTATCAGCTCTCAGTTGTATGACGTCTCAATCATTTACATTTAGCACACGCTCTGGATAAGCACACTCCCCCGAGGCAAGTAAGGTGAATTGCCTTGCTCAAGGACCCAACATGTTGGCACAGCTGGGGTTCGAACCAGGGACCTTCTGATTACCAGCCCAACACCCTCACCGCTCAGCCACCTGACTACCACTGTCCCACAATCATAAATCAAAAGTGTCTACTGAGGCATTTCAGTTTCATTTTCAGCCCTGATTTCATAAGCTCCAGTCCATGAGGCAGAGGCCAGAGTCTCATGGAGGCCAGCTGTGGGTCTGTGTGCCAGGCTGGCTCCTGGAGGGCTGCCCACTCCACACAGCCCATCAAATGAGGTCAGGCTGCCTGGCTGGGGGAGGACCCAGGCGAGGCAGGTCCCACCTCCTCCAGCAGAGCCCCATAGGGCTGCCAGCTTTGGCCTCCTTTGCCAGCACGGCCTCAATAACATCAGGCCCCTCCTCAAAATGCCAGTTGCACGGCAGGAGGCACGATCCAGACATACAGAAAGGGTGTTCGACAAACCTGGCAACCCGTTTTACCATTCCAACTCCAAGGGGCTGTGCTAGGCTTGTTAAAAGGTGAGACCCTGCCTCTGGCTCACCTCTCAAACCTCTGCATGGAGAGCGCCAGCGTCTTGTTGAGCTCCTCGATGATGCGGCTAGGGCCATGCATGCTGCCGTACTGCAGCTGGAGCGGGTGGCCATGGTGGCCCCCCTGGTGGCCGTGCCCGTGGTGGTGAAGACCTGAGAGGGCAGACAGCTGCGAGGGCAGCAGGGGGATGTGGTGGGGCGGCAAGCCCTGAGGAGGGGGGCACTTCTGGGGGAAGTTGTGAGGGTTGGAGGAGGAGGAGGAGCAGGAGGAGTCCAGCCCCCCAGGAGGCACACAGATCATGACTTTCTTGGGAGGTAGAGGCGGGGAGAGCTTCCCCCCTGGCATGCAGGGGAGCTTCATGGACTGGCAGGAGTCTGGGGAAGGGAAGGAGAGAGACCAGGCAGAATCACTCACTGTTCTGTTCCACGTCTGTTCCAGACACGTTCAGTAGGTCTACACATTGTGCTCAGGACCTCAGGGACAGGTCTCCTGCTGGTGCCCAGCATCAGGACGAAGCACGGTGAGGGAGCAGTTTTATGCAGCTAAAATCTGGAGCAGTCTTGACAACATCAAAGTCCAGGCTGAAAACAGTTCTGTTCTTACTCTGCATATGACATATAACTGAGTATTTTATCGGCACTCTTCTCTTTCAGTTTGGTTTTAATTAATTAATTGATTACTTGTATTGCTTGGAAATTGTCTTTTATTTCTGTAAAGCACTTTGAGTTACCCAGTGTATGAATTGCCTTGCCTACTTTAGCTGAAACAGGGAGGGAGGTGTGGAAGAAATTGGATTTCCTGTGTACTTATATTAATCACTACTGAACACACCTTCTCTGAAGACTGTTGTGACGTCATTACTGCCTGACTGTCACTATATATGTTTACATTATTGTGCCCTATAAAATAATGTCCTCTCGCTTTAAGACGGGAAAGAGGCATGACAAGACCCGAGCCTTGTACTATCTTCATTTTGTTGCCAGAGGTCTGATAATTTCTCTCCCAATCTGCAGGTTGTTAAATACTTATTTAATCCAGAACTCAACTGAACTGTCACTCCGTTTATGAAGAGACGGACAAAACACGTTCTTCATCAATTGGCGTTGTCGGCGGCAGGATTGCGGCACCGGTTCCAGGAGGGTCCCACGGCGGCACCAGTGTAAAGCAGAACCCGTGGTGCACAAAACTAAAAGGTAAGGGGATCTTTTTTCTAAAACCCCATGCACGGACTGCTTTATTCTCGGTGTGCCTGCTGTCCCTCTGTGATACTGGTAACATAAATCCTTTAAATAACTTTTATTGTAACGTTCAGTTGAGAGTCTGGTCATAGCAAACTAGAGTCTATTGAGAGAGAGAGGAGGGGAGATGGAGAGAGAGAAGGGGAGACAGAGAGAGAGAGAGAGAGAGAGAGGCAGAGAGAGAGACAGAGAGAGAGACTGGAGGACTAACCTCTCAGACTCGTCTCAGACTCGAATTGAGTGGTGAGGATTAGATCACTGATAATACCACATCCTGCTGACTGACAGGTTGACAGTGACGGACAGGGAGTCCAGCTGACCTGACTTGAGGGTCTTAATGAGACTAATCTCTCAGCCATCTGCAGGCTCTGACACACACCCCCATGTGCGGCTCATTATTCAACAGACATGACTGAGCCACATGAGGACAGGCAGAATCTGCGAAGCTCTTCATTTCATGCAGGAAATAAACCTAACCAAATCAGGTTATCTAGCTTAGAGTGTCTGTTTGTCAGTGCCTAAAAAGGCTATTAATCATTTTGTATCCTATTCTGTGATGCCATATACTCTCTTGATTTCCCATTTACTGGGTCCAGTCTTACTGTGATACTCAACAGACATCTGCACCTTAAATTTGTGAAAATAAAAAAAGCATATTGATTTTGTCTTGAACTCATCTTACCAACTCCTGGCACTTACAGAGCAATTGGATAGGTTCTAAAACATCTTCACATCCATGACATTTTGTGTAAATTCAAACCTTCACTTGCACACAAGGGGAAAGTTGTTTTCAGAGATCACTTAATCCTGCTTCAGGATCAAGATAACTGGGGTGGGGGTCTTAATAAAAGCAGTGAGCCGGTGCTTTACCCGAGCCATGGTTCGACATCCTGGAGAAGGGCTTCGGGGGAAGAGCAGGGGGCTGCTTGTGGTACAGGAGCGGCTTGGAGGGAGGGTCCTGACCGTCGCCAGAGTAGGTGACCGATTTTTTGGTAGGCGGAACCATGGATGACTTCATGGAGGGGTCCTGTGGGGAGATCCCACCATCCATGGAGGACCTGAACTCCACAGTGGCTGGAGGGATGGAGAAGAGACACACAAGGCTGTAAAGTGGACCTAGCTTAGGGGGTGGTAAAGGACACGATTGGCTGTATCGTTCTGAAGGCGTGAAAACTTAGCGAGGCAAGGCCACCGAAACAGTCGGTCCTTAACGTGGTTTGAAAAGGAAGAGGCAGAGGACTCAGCGAAAGGATAAACACAGACTCTTCAAACTCAGTAGCTTCTGATCCAAACAATGAATCCTGGAACAAAAGAAACTGTCTGGAGGCTGACTAAAGTCTGTTCCTGTTCGAACGCCTCCCTCTCATCGGCCTACATCTACAGCACGTCTACTGTATTCACCCAGAAAGGGACTCAACTGAACGCAACTCATGTCTCCGGGTGCACAAGGGTGAATTGAGCAAGAACAAGCCTTCTACCCTCTAAAATCACACATTACTCCGCAAATCTTCTGGGTGTTTGCCCCCACCCCTGCCTTGACAGCTCCCCTCTCTTCTGCAGTACCCCCTAGTCAGAGACAACAGTAGACAAGAATGACTCATTTCAACACAAAGAAAACGTTCAAACAACTGCAGAGACTTGATGGGTTTTCTTGCGAAGTGCTTTGTTGTTGCTTGGCAGATGAGTAAAAGCGGGTTCGTCTTGACAGTCATCGCAGCATGAAATCCCAAGAGGAGGGGAGCAGCCGGGAGCAGAGGCGGGCCGGTGTCTCAGACAGAGTCGGTGTTTCAGACAGAGCCAGTGTCAGTGTCTCAGACAGAGTCGGTGTTTCAGACAGAGCCAGTGTCAGTGTCACAGACAGAGCCAGTGTCACAGACAGAGCCAGTGTTACAGACAGAGTCGGTGTTTCAGACAGAGCCAGTGTCAGTGTCACAGACAGAGCCAGTGTCAGTGTCACAGACAGAGCCAGTGTCACAGACAGAGCCAGTGTCAGTGTCACAGACAGAGCCAGTGTTACAGACAGAGCCAGTGTTACAGACAGAGCCAGTGTTACAGACAGAGCCAGTGTCAGTGTCACAGACAGAGCCAGTGTTACAGACAGAGCCAGTGTCAGTGTCACAGACAGAGCCAGTGTCACAGACAGAGCCAGTGTTACAGACAGAGCCAGTGTTACAGACAGAGCCAGTGTCAGTGTCACAGACAGAGCCAGTGTCAGTCAGAGCCAGTGTCAGTGTCACAGACAGAGCCAGTGTCAGTCAGAGCCAGTGTCACAGACAGAGCCGGTGTCACAGACAGTCGGTGTCACAGACAGAGCCGGTGTCACAGACAGTCGGTGTCACAGACAGTCGGTGTCACAGACAGAGCCAGTGTCACAGACAGTCGGTGTCACAGACAGTCGGTGTCACAGACAGAGCCAGTGTCACAGACAGAGCCGGTGTCAGTGTCACAGACAGAGCCGGTGTCAGTGTCACAGACAGAGCCGGTGTCAGTGTCACAGACAGAGCCGGTGTCAGTGTCACAGACAAAGCTTGTGTCACAGACAGAGCCGGTGTCAGTGTCACAGACAAAGCTTGTGTCACAGACAGAGCCGGTGTCACAGACAGAGCCGGTGTCGGTGTCGGTGTCACAGACAGAGCCGGTGTCGGTGTCACAGACAGAGCCGGTGTCGGTGTCACAGACAGAGCCGGTGTCGGTGTCACAGACAGAGCCGGTGTCGGTGTCACAGACAGAGCCGGTGTCACAGACAGAGCTGGTCACCATCAGATGAAGGGATTCAACTTTGAACTAATCTACCCGGAGTCATTCCCACCTAACCCACCCAACCGCCTTCGCAGTCAATTCCCAACAAACACAGACCAATGGTTTGTTCAGATGGAATAAACAGGAGTTGCGAAAGAACTAGTAGATTAGTCTACTTTTTAAACAGTTTTGAAGATTTCACGCAACACAGCTTTAGGAGGATTTAGATACCCTCATACCTGGTCCTATGGTATAAAGTCAGGCACAGGAACAGTCACTGCGGACACCGTCTCAACCCTCTCTCCCTGTCAACCCTGTGTGCCAACACTGTGTGCCCACCTCCAGCCTGTTTCCCACCTCCAGCCTGTTTCCCTGCTCCTTCCAGTCCCTGCATAGACTGTGCCGAGCACTTGGGCCCGTTAACCGGTAAAATCCGATTACGCACCAACAGCCAATCATATGGCAGATTAACACATTTTCCATCCTGATGGGATTAATCCATTGCGATTCTTTTTTTCCTTCTCTTTTGGAGACTAACAAGCCTTAAGAAGGTCGTTCAGAAAGAGAAGTCATCTTGTTTTATTCCCATGCTCCGACAACACGTTGCCTTTTCAATCTTACTGCCTGATTAACCTTGAAAGGCACGCCTTTCAAATCAACTCAGCGCCGACTAAATGTTCATTTGGAGGGGGGTGCTCTATATGTCCTTAATTTAGTCCCGTTTACTTGTTCAGTACTGGACCAGAATCACTACATAGTCAGGGATTTTAACATGCAGACATTAGCCAGTAGTGAACCAAGCATGTGACACAAACAATGAAACCAGCCTCCTGAGGTGCGGCAGGCAGTCACATACCTCTGTGATATCAGATCTACATTGACTAATTTAGCAGACTCTCTTATCCACAGCAACTTACAGCAAGTACAGGGGCATTCCCCCTGAGGCAAGTAGGGTGAAGTGCCTTGCCCAAGGACACAATGTCATGTTGGCACAGCCGGAGTTCGAACCGGGTACCTTCTGCTTACTAGCTCAACTCCCTAACAGACTACGTCACGACTCCCCCCCCATATTTACCATCCACACAAACTCAACAAGAGTCCTTTAAAATCAAGAGAGGGTGTGGCTGTAGTTCTGAGCCGGTGCACCTGGTACCAGGTGGTGGGAGGTGGCACGGGAGCAGGGCAGTAAGATCTGGGACACCTGAGGCCCTCAAACCCTGGCCATCGCCTTCTAGGAGGGAGCTAGATGTTCAGATCACCAGCCACCAGTTCAGCTCCAACTCCCAGCACCACTGAGCCATGTCCAGGGGCTCCAGGGGTCGGACAGCAGCCAACAACTCCCCTCTGCCTGCCTACCAGAGGGCTGAACGGCTCCTCTCGCCTCCCTCCAACACGATAAATGTCATCTACATGGAAATACACCAGCTATCTTGTCGAACGGAATTGTATTTTGTGTAGCACTTATTTTCCCCCTCCATGTCATGTCACAGAGGGCATAAAATATGCACCCAAATCAAATCAAATAAAAATGTATTTGTATGGCTGCAGGATATAGAATATCCACTACATTTGGTCTGTAGTGACACGGGTTCGTTCGCTATCACACTTGATACAGCTGGCCTGCCTCCATCGCTTTACTTCGCTTGAGAACAGCGGCAGCACAATGCGTCCTGACAATGACTGCTACAGAATGAAGGCATGGTCAACGAGAGCCATCGTATTGTCAGCTCACCTTTTTCAAAGATCTCTTTCAGCACGCCTCTCTTGATCAACTCGTCCCGGCTCTGTCTCACTGACATCTTCCTCTCCAAAGCTGTGGGACAGAGAGACACAGAGAGAGAGAGCGAGAGAGAGAGCGAGAGAGAGAGAGAGGAATTAAAAATACACAATTATTTTCATCAAAGTCACATATGCATCTTTAATATGGCCACCCATGATGGGGGGGCATTTAACATGACGGGGGGGGGGGGGGGGGGGGGGGGGGGCGGGAAAACTAACAGTATCGTAGACGCTATAGACGTTGTCAGCTGGTATGGTGTCAGCACATCACGGTGGACGAACGTGACGAGGGCACGTCATCCGGGTGACATGTTGCAGGGGCGGGGAGTCATGTGGCTCAGTCGGTTAAGGCGTTGGGCTAGTAGCCAGGTCCCTGTCTCAAACCCCGGCTTTGGCAACATGACCTGGTGTGTCTGGGCCGAGGAACTTCACCCTACTTGCCTCAGGGGGAATGTCACTGTACTTGCTGCAAGTCACTCCGGATGAATGTCGCTCTGCTAAACGACTGAATGAAAAGGTAACATCCTGGAGTCAGCTGTTGCTCACCATCAAGGTCAGAGCCTGAGAGCTCTCTCTCACAGAGGAGAGGTGCTCGACGACTGTGCAGAACACCAACACTTCCCATGCTAATGCATGATGTACGAGCAACCTTGTCCTAAAGCAACAAGGCTATTTTTAGATCTCGGCAGTTGTAGGTACTTAAATGTTTCTCTCGGGCTGGGCTGAGCTAAAGCGCTTCTGAACACTGTGTTAGCAATTTTAAAGAGCCTAACCCTGCAATGAAACCAATTAAGAATGTCAGATGAAGATGGGAACGCTCCAGAACATTGCGCAAGGCTCTCCCTGCAGGATACCCGAGCCTGTTAGAGGGAGACGAGAGACGTGACAGTGTGTTTGTGTGTGTGTGTGTGTGTGTGTGTGTGCGCGTGTGTGCAGGCGCGCACCCCTGCCTGCTTTGACCAAAAGAAGAGGGATTAGGTCCAAAGCTAAAAACGCACAACTCCATTGAGGGGAGAGAAGAAAAAAAAAATACTTAGAAATGCTTGACCTTTCTGTCACTTTCCCGCAAGGCGAATCAACACCCAACAGGTCCCTCTCAGCCAGGAGGCACTGTCCAAATGTCACAAACAGTGAGCCGCTGGGGAAAGAAAGCCTGCGTTGGAAATGTCACAGAAGTGAGTTATCCAACCCTTCGTTCTGAGTTCCTCCACATGTTTGGTGCCTCCCCCTACACTCTGATTGGCTGGGAGCCATGGCTGAGCGAGCCAGGCACTAGCTTAGCTTCCGACTGGAGAGACCTGGTGTGGAGGGAGGGATGTGACAATCCCAGCCACCCTGTCCTCACCTCTGCTGGGGTAACTGGGAAATGGGTTCCAATCTAAAGTAGTCATAACGTAGGTCCAGTAAGGGCTAGGGTGTCCAATCCTGGTCCTCAGGGGCCCACTGTCCTGAAGATTTTAGACGTTTCCCTGCTCCGGCACACCTGATTCTAATGAACGGTCAATATCAGACTTCCACAGAGATGATGATGACCTGTTCATTCGAATCAGGTATGCTAGAGCAGAGAAACATCTCAAACTTTCAGGACAGTGGCCCCTGAAGACCAGGATTGGACACCCCTAAGGGAGCGGAGTTCCAGTGCAAGTATCTCAAGAGGTAAATAGAGAGCGAGAGAGAGACAGCATGTTGTGTGTGGGGTTAGTCTAGGTAACAATGCTATTCTCCAATATTGCAGCACCAAATCTCCCACAGTTCATTTTCTGACCAACGGACTTAAGTCCAGTCCCTCTCAGATACCTCATGGGGAAATCTCAAAAGAATACAGGCCAGGAAAGTACCCTCCCCCTGTGGTTTGACTAGAGTTACTGGAAGCTTCCAAACATCACTGGTGTGGGTGTGACTGCATGAAGGTGTAAATGCAGGAGGAAGAGGTCAATCGATATGAAGTGACTTATCCCCCTGTTCAGAGAAACGTCTAGAACAAGAGCCCTTAGGTACAGGAAGCCACACACACACACACACACACACAGTGTCTCTTCAGATGATGGCTAAAGTCAAAACCAAA
The DNA here is from genome assembly GCA_030340685.1 of Protosalanx chinensis. Classification (NCBI taxonomy): domain Eukaryota; kingdom Metazoa; phylum Chordata; class Actinopteri; order Osmeriformes; family Salangidae; genus Protosalanx; species Protosalanx chinensis. Next base: position 6,531,624 of record CM059328.1, read on the forward strand.
TGCATCAATATGTCCTTAAAAAAAAAAATCGTCCCAACAACAAAGCCCAAGTTCGAGCCACAAGAGCTCCTCACAGTCTCTTATACTGATGATTGAGGGGAAATTATGCAAAACCTGTTCTGCATGCGCCTGGCAGGGCAGTAAGATGTCCCGAGATTACGTTTCCATTTGAACAAAATGAAAAAGTAATTACCGGCCGGTTTATGACATAACTCGGCTGGCTTTGGGCGTGCTGGCCATGGGATATGCAGTTACGCAATGCTCCCACTCAGCCATTCAGCCTTGTCTCCAGGTTGGGTACTCACATGCTGGCCAGGAAAATGGACGGGAGATTGCCACAGTATGCATATAATTGTTGTTGTTTTTTTTAAACAGGAGCACTTGGGAAAACAAATTGAAAATGGCATTTACTTACACTCCTATGGTGGGCAATGGGAAATTTTACAATTTCTATCAGTTTAGCTGTAGGACTTTAATGACGTCATTACAGGTCTATGGGAAAGTATTCTTCTCGCATTCGTTTCGTCATTTAGCAGATGCTCTTATCCAAGGCGACTTACAGCAAGTACAGGGACATTCCCCCCTGAGGCAAGTAGGGGGAAGTGCCTTGTCCAAGGACACAATATCATGTTGACACAGCAGGGGTTCGAACTAGGGACCTTCCGTTTACTGACCAGACACCTTAACCGACTGCGCCACATGACTCCCTACATTCACTAATATTAGCGCTTCAAGAAGAAGCAACAATGTTGTCCAAATACATCTGACAAGTAGCAGACCAGCAGTATTACAGTGGTGGACAGCCTTGCCAGCCAGCCATGATTCTCGTGTCTCTGCTAGGTGAGATGTTTATTATGCAACTCAAGTAAAGACAGCACATTTATTTTCGTTTCCACGCAGCAATGCCACACTGCATCCAACTCTCCAGAACAGAGAGGCCGACTCAATCTACCATTTTGCCCAGACAAAAGCCCCCCCCCCCAAAAAAATGAAAAACAGCGCAAATATAGTCCAGCCACTCAGTCATGATCAGCTCCAGGAAAAACAGGATTAGAAATTCATCCAAGAGCCTCGGCTAAGAGCATATTAAATGAAACTGGCATCTCTGAATACAGGCTTCCCTGACTTGAAAATCGCTACACTTAGTTTTAAGAAAAATCTATTCCGCTGTGAAGTGACCCAGATAAGATAGAAGGTTTTACACCCCCTCCCCCCCACCCCACCTGCCCTGAGGCTCGCTAGCTGGAAAGTGCCCCTATTAGCAAAGTGCTTTGCTCTGCCTTCACCATCCCAGAACCGCTTTCAAACCTGCCGGTTTCACCAGAGGAGGTGTTCCGGATCATTCCATTGCAGGTGGAAGCCAGTGGAGGTGACAGTACGGCTTTCCAAAACAAGGCCAACTCTGCACTTCTGCTCAGAAAAACCACCTGATTGAAGGTAACATTTCGAATCCAAAAAACCCTACATTTACATTACAATACATCAGCAAGTAAAGTGACATGCCCCCCCTGAGGCAAGCAGGGGGAAGTGCCTTGCCCAAGGACACACCGTCATGTTGCCACAGCCAGGGTTCAAACCTAGTACCTTCTGATTATTAGTCTTCCTAACCAACTCCCTAACCGTCTGCGCCACATGACACTAAATACAATAAATACATATAAAAGGTTCCAACATGTTCACAGATAAGCATCCATATTGCAGCCATGCTCTGGGTGAGAGAGGTTGGCCTGTGAACCTTTAACCATGATCCTGTCATGTCCACTCTGGGACAGAGAGCCAGCCAGGCTGCCAGGCGGAGGCTGGCCCGGCCAGCTGTTAGAGGGATGCAGTCCCCATGCTGCAGTGTAAGCTCCCCTGGAGCTGCCGGCCCTCATCTCACTCCCATAATCCTCTTGTGCTCACATTCTCTCCTCTCCAATTACCTGCAACATCTGCATGGCCTGCAGCTAGCTGGCTTCCTGCGCATACAGGAAGGAAGATGGTAAATAAGGGCCCTGTTAAAAAAAAATAAGGGGGGGGGAACTTGTGCAGCAATAATGCACCGTTTGATCTCAGGTCAAAGTTTGAACTGGCATATAGCCAAGGCAGGGAGGAAGGGGGGGGGGGGGGGGGGGGTTTGTCTCCCTTGCATTATCACGGCACGGGAGTCAGGTGGCCAAGTGGTTAGGGACTCGGGTTAATAATCTGAAGGTCTCTGGTTCAAACTCCAGCTGTGTCAACATGACCTTGTGTCCATGGACAAGGCACTTCACCCTATTTGCCTCCGGCGGAGAATGTCACTGTAAATTGCTGCAAGTCGCTCTGGATAATGGCGTCTGCTGAATGACTAAATGCAATCACAGCAGCCCCAAACAAAGGTTCCTGGTCTTGACACTGTCTACACCTAGAGGGGGGGTGGAGGGTGGGGAGGGGGGGCAATTGATGGTGCCAACCTTCGCAATCCTTCACAGTCAGGGACAGAGGGCTGCACTGTAGCCCAGATGAGATCAGCAGAATCCTCTAGCTTTCATGGAGCTGTGTCCTGACATTATGCTTTTTATTGGCCACAAAAGAGACAGGCCAAGGTCTACACATAGCCGAGCTCACTACACCGTGCTCAGCAGCATCACTGCAGGGAACAAAGAAGAGCCTTGAGTAAAACTGGCTACAAAAGCTCTTCCAAAAACACACAAAGACCTTCCTCAGAGACCTGACCAGTGGGGGAAGCGTGTCACTGTTCGTTATTCTGCTGCTGCGAGGACCGCAAGGCCACGCAAGAGCTGAGAAATAACATGAGAACCAAGCAGAGGAGCTAAGGGACCCGTGTCAGAGTCAGGTGTGGAGTCAGTCTGTCCTGCTCCAGAGACAGTCTTTCCTGCTCCAGAGTCAGGTGTGGAGTCAGTCTTTCCTGCTCCAGAGTCAGGTGTGGAGTCAGTCTTTCCTGCTCCAGAGTCAGTCTGTCCTGTTCCAGAGTCAGGTGGGGAGTCATCCTGCCCTGCTCCAGTCAGGTGTGGAGTCAAACTGTGGTGCTCTGTGGGGTTCTAACGCTCACACGCTCAGTTATAATTAGATCTGGGCTTTTCCTCTCCGCTCTCTCTTCTCCACCTGAACCATGTTGTGTCAACACACACACACACCCACCCACCCCCACACACAGACACACACACACACACACACACACACTAGGCCTAGGGTAACATAAGAATACAAAAGGAGCCTCAACATCAGGCTTCAAAAGGGGCAGAAACAACACTATCTAGTCTGGACACAGTGCCCTGCTAAGAACCTAAAAGAAAGCCAGCCACAGAGCATCAATCATGTCCAGCTGAGCTGAACTAGATAAATCAAGACAGGCGGCGTGATTCTAGAGAAGGATATCCTTCAACTGACCCTGAGCACTGCAGAGAGCCAGATCAAAGGATGTGGATGACACTCAAGCTGTAAAAAGGGGGACAGCCCGAGCCCTCGCTCGTATCCGGGCTCCGCTACATCCAACACCTGGCCAGCTCTTTTGCCTTTAACCCTGGACCGCCACTGAGCCTGGGGAAAGGCATTATCCTCCAGCCTCTCAGAAATTAATAACAGCAATCAGCTGCTCTCTCTTCTGTGGCAGGATACTGGACATGGGCAGTGAGACGGTGTCAATGTAGTACTCTGGTGATAAACAACAGAGGGAATCTAGCTATATGGTTTACTATGTTCACCCAAAGCAGATTATGACAAGGGGCTTTGATGGTTTTAGACCTGTTGTTTGCATGTGTGTGTATAGGTTTGTGTGTGTGTGTGTGTGTGTGTGTCGTTGTCATGATTCTCACCTGCAGACGTCTGCTTGAACTTCTCACTCTTCTTCTTCCTCCACTTCCAGGGCTTGAGCAGCCGGCCGAGGGTGGCCAACTTGCTCCGGGTCCGGATGGGCGCGGTGTGCGTTCCGGTGACCAGGGACTCGGAGCGCATGGCGGCCAGTCTGTCCACCTCATCCGCTGCACAGGGCACACACAGAGCCAGGGGGCTGGTAAGCTCACAATGCTGCCATCAGCCTTCTGCTAACACAACAAGCATGGTCAAGCCTTTTTGGTGGAAACGACACAACGTTTCTGGTCTCAGAACCGAAGCCAACTGGCTCTATATCTGGTTGGGGTTTCTAGTGAGTAAACAAAGGTAGGGATCAGGTGACCCTAACATGAGCTGTATTAACCTTGGGAGGGGCAGGACACCACATCACAGTGATGTGGTGTCGAGCTTGCCAGCGACAACTCAGCGAAGATAAACACCCAAAATAATGCAAAGTTCATGGTCTTTCTCTCCTTTTGATTGCGGATTTACACATTTCAGACAGAGATGAGCATAGGGAGTCATATGGCTCAGGAGTGAGGGTGTCGGGCTGGTAATCAGAAAGATCCCTGGTTCGAACCCCAGCGGCTGTGCCAACATGACATTGTATCTTTGAGCAATGCACTTCACTTTCTGTAAGTAACTCAGTATAAGAGTGTCTGCTAAATTACTGAATGTAAATGTAAGATCAGTTCCAAACCAAATGTGCTCATTGATGAATCAGCATTTATTCGCTTTGAAGTCCAAGAGACTGCTGAGGGAGTTTCCAAACTCCCAGCCCAGCCATCCTAATGTCCTGACAGTAAGGGCCACTCCCTCCAACATGGTCTCCTCTGATCCCTCCCATCATTCAATTAGGCCTAGGACGAGCGTAAACAAAGTGCGGAAACTTCAGAGGAGACGTACGAATCCCATGGGCTTGACTACACTCAGCCAAGTCTTTATAGGCGGTTCTCTCCTGCCCCTCCGTCTGTCTGCCCCTAAATATGGATGAAGCCTGTCTTTTATGAGGCCAGCTGAAAGTATGTCTGACATACGCAGCGAGCGCTGATATCCCGCTGATAGGACTGGCCTACAAAACTCAAAAAGACTAAACTGGCACAAATGGTGTCACGTTGGGTCGGTGCATCTTAAAAAACCTGGGCAAACGGTACAAGGCTGTTCCAGCCTACCCTACCAAAGAGCTGTGTGTGTGTGTGTGAGTATGCGTGTGTGTGTGTGTGTGTGTGTCTGTGGGTGTCTGTGTGTGTAAGGAGCTCTGATGCAGATGTTCAATGTCACCCCTGGAGCAGAAAGACAGCATGTCACCACCATCGAGGAACTCTGCTTCAGACCGCGATCCACTGTGCGGAAGAGACACCATGGCCGCTTCTTCATGGATGACACCGGTGCCACAACCCTGTTTAGCTGCATGGACCATGCAGCAAAAATAAATAACACCAGCTTTTCCATCCAGAGACTAAGGTTTCAAAGAAACCATTGATGTACAGCTCTGCTGCCTGCCTGCTTCACTGCCCACCATCTTAGGAAGCCAGCCACCAAGACTCTATAAATAGCAGCATAGTCAAATGCTAATTGAATCCAGTGGTGGTGTGACATAATCAAATGTGTTCCAAAAAAGAACAGACCAAAAAGAAAAGCGCTTTGCAGAACTGCAACTGCGATTGTTGGATGTCAGCACCAGACTCACTGAATCCAACATGTGCTCGTTGGTTTGGACACATTTTCTTCAACTGGAGTAGCTCTCCATAATGTCCAAGTTATCAAATCATGAACTGGGCAATGCTACAGAATATGAAGATTGAATTGAGTAATCCGTTAAATAAGACAGTTCACAGAAAACTCAGATTTTTGGGGGGACTTTGTCAGGGCTGGCATTCTCAGTTTGTATAGAGGAATGTGTCTGGAATTTATTTTGTTTCACGTCCATATCCACATTTTCCATTTGCTCACATCCATGTTGCATCCAAGTGCATCTTGCCAAATACCCATGGGAGGTCATATTCATGCATCGGCCAATTGAGAACAGAGCATATACCCACTCCAGTGACCAACCTCTCTAACTGCTACACAAATAGATGAAGATGCATTTAAAGATAGTTACAACAGATATAGGAAGGAGAGACGTTTAGATTTCTCGTATTTCTCCATGTTCTTAGAGTTAAATAGGTAAAAAATAAAATACAAATAAACACAAATCGGATGGTAAGTAAGTATGACATTGTGCAAGTAACCACACGACAATGTCCGAGGCCTACACGCAACTGTTTAGAAAACTGACAAACCAAATAATGTTGTGTGCATACATCCCTCCGGCTGTACAATCTCAGTGCTGTTCTCTGCGATCACCTGCTAGAAGCCTGCGACCGAGATCAATGGAGTCTAGAGGAATCCAGATCGAAATTCCACATATTGTTTTTAAGCAAGACGATAGAGACCATACTACACGTTTCCTATGTTTGTGTGTTTGTTTTCATCTAGATATAACTATCGCTATGCACCTAGCCTACTCTTCCGAATCAAACGATTAACTAAACGGCGATTGCCGTCCACCCATTGGCACTCCGTTCCGCTTACTGTAGCCCTCCTTTACCGTAGCCAAGGCTCCTTACCGTCTTGGGGTTCGTTTCCGCGGCTGCAATTGCTGCAAATGTGCTTGATTTCTTTGCCGATGTGACAGTGAATCATGAAAGGCATGTTGTTGTTGTGGTGAGACGGGTGGCTTTGCTGTTTCTTGTTGTTGAGAGACATCATCTTGACCAGGTTAAACGCCTTCCTTTTGGGTTTCTCCACTGTCACGGGCGTATTCTCCCTGTATGCTGTGGTCAACCAGCTCCCATGCATGATGGTGGGCGCACAGTCCGCCACCGGGTAACTGGCCGTCTTGAACATGGTGGAGCCACGAAATTGAATGTGTCCAAATGCACGGAAAAACTGGGAGAGGTTTTTAAACGCGCCCCCTTGGGAGAGAAAAAAAATCAACTTTACCCACCCAGACTTCAACCAATCCCGTCGCTTTAGATCCACGCCGAACCTATCTAAAATGCCAGGTGATAATAGTTTAGAGTTCCTCTCCTTCTTGATACTCCTGACGCACTACACACACACACACACATACACACACACACACACACACACACACACCGCTGCGCAATAACATGGGGAAATGTCAATCCCACTGATGCTATGAACTGCACTGCGACCTAACAGTTTGTCATAGAGGCTGAACTGCCGTAGGGAAATAGCGCTGGGTCCCATCCTCATCCTACTGCCGCTACGGTTAATCCGTGATTAGTGCGCTCAGCATTGGAGCAGAATGATTGGCTCTCTAGTCGAACCTTGTTCAAATACGGCTCAGGCTATTTATGCGGAGATCAAATAAATAGATAATACTGTTCCGCGATCATCGCCATAGTAGCCTACATGTGAACATGAATTGTTGTATTTCAATTCCCTGGATTAAGCGTTATGTTGCGCTCACTGGGTTGACCTCAAAGAAATACTTTTAGTAAAATGGGTCTTTTGATGTTACTATTTTCCCACGGCAAATACAGTAATGATTGTGGTTAAAGGTTCATAAATAGGGCAAGATTAACTAATTGTAGGCTAAGCTATTAGGAGAAGCGCAGCACTGCGCCACAATATCATTTTGAATATGTAATATTTTAGCAAACTGATTTACACGGACTGCAGAGGGCTAATATTACACAAAAAAGGGCTTGATATATTTGTCCCCAAAATTGGAGAAACATTTATGTGGGATCACATTAATATATATATATATATATATATATATATGTGTGTATTGATTTTTCCAGACTCATCTGTATGAGGCAATGGCATTTTTTTAAACAAATATTATAAAACGTTCAGTTTTCTGGTACCATTCCATTGTCTTAGCGTTGATCGTGACATTGCACAACTAATCCCTAGCATTAATGGAGTAATTAACCAGACATTAATATGTGCAAGATAGGATGTATCCCAAAGGTATTTTCCCAAAGTTTCAACCAGAGAGGACAGCTAGTGAAGCTTTGATGTTCCCCTCAGAGAGCCGCAGTTTATTTCACAGACATCAAAGGGTTCTCCAAAATGAGGGACAGGGGGCGCATGCTGTACCAACTCCAATTGTACACTGCAGTGATTGCCACTGGCACATTTTCCATGACAAATGTCCACCTTATTTTCCATATAGGCCAGAAAGTCCTAACCTCTTTAGGCCTAAACCTTCGCCTTGCACCTCTGCTGTCCAGCTAGATTAAAGAGGGTTTCCACCTGGGAGAGACACATTCTGAGAGGGTCACAAGCTGAACGTGTGGGGTCAACCAGCCAGGAACATACTGTTAAACATCATTACGTGTTTGTGTGTGTGTGAATGCACTGGGGTTGCTTGTTGCAATGCAAGACAGGCTATAAAAACTGTAGGATCATGTAGGTAGGAAGTATTTACCAGCAAGGGAATAGTTTACTAATGCACATAAACAACGCTGGTGCCAAGCTGGATGTCTCAAACTGATTGCACACACAACAGGCCCTTTCTATAACTTTACTTGTCTGTATGACTGTCTGCTCGCAGAGATACAGGCTCACAGAGACACAGACTCACAGAGACACAGACTCACAGAGACACAGACTCACAGAGACACAGGCTCACAGAGACACAGGTTCACAGAGACACAGACTCACAGAGACACAGGCTCACAGAGACAAAAACTCACAGAGACACAGACTCACAGAGACACAGACTCACAGAGACACAGGCTCACAGAGACACAGGCTCACAGAGACAAAAGGCTTACAGAGACACAGACTCACAGAGACACAGGCTCACAGAGGCACTGAGACAACCTTATGTATCCAGGACCAGTAGACAGGGCCATGGCCATTTGGACAGCCGCTACTTCAGTTCATTCATGAGGAAGTTGTTTTCCCCTGAGAAAGCAAGTAAAAAAAAAAAAATATTCTGCTTCAAACATAACTAGGTTGATATTGGAAAGCTGAAGTTGAGATAAATGCAAAACAAGGCAAGGTTTTATGAATCTTTGTCAATGGTGTTACATTTAACCTATTATATATAAAATTTGTCTTAGACATGTCCTTACATAAATCCAATATGCCAACCAAAATAATTATGCAAATGCGGGGTGCCTGTGATTATATGCAAATAAGCCGAAACACGATGGCATACTTTGGAGGATGAAAACAAAACAACAGCATTGTGTGGTGTTTGACAGTTGTGTGTATTATTCTATTGCTAATTACATGTGACCACTGCATGTGTTCATCAATTATTTTATATAATGAACAGCATTTTTTGTAATCTCCCATACCAAACAGCTATATGATTATTCTTGCTCCTCTAACATCTGTTGAAAGGCAGATGGCACAATTTACAGCAGGCCACTATCATTCAAAAAACACAACAGTTCCCGAAAACTTAAAGTTCCTCCCCAAAGACTGTACTGCTTCTGTCATCCATATTGAACCTGCAAACACCAGAGACCACAAAACACATTCGGCTGTCTTTTCACCAATGTACTCAAAGCTAGCACTTTACAAATACTTGGAGAGTGGCCACATGAAGAATGGCCTTGGACACAAACCTAGATTTACCAACTCTTCCTGTCTGACAGAGGTCCCTTACTCCTGCCATTTCTGTATTTCTCTCTCACGATTGCGCTTTCACTCTCTCTCCCTTTCTCTCTTTCACTCTCATTTTCTCATCTCCCCTATGCATAAACTTGAAAGGAAATTAAATTTCAGATGATAAAAACTTGATAGCTGTGCCAGTCTATCGTAGGCGGTATTGAATCGTTACATAATTATAATCGGGGAGGGACCTCATTTTCTTCCATTTAGCTCTCGCATACACTCTGAAAACCCAAAAACTGTTGTGTCTGTGTGTCTATCACAATCACCTACACACACAGAGAGAAACACATACATACAAACACATAAACACACACACGTACACACAGATGATTTGAGGTAATTGGTTTTCTCATAACCACACTACGTCACTGTAGTTATGAATCAGTGCTATGGGACCAGAAAATGAGGGTTAGATCGAGTTGGCACAGAGATTAAATAGGTAAGGGGCTTTACAAGCCATGACACAGATACAAACTGCTCTGTTCAGGAACAGATCCAGAACTCCAGACGGTTCCTTCGATTACAGTTGGAAACAATGGAGAGCAGATGCTGTAACTCACACACAGACAGCCTGACATGAGACACGTGTCCCCAGGAAACATGACGGTTGGGATCGTTGGAACTAAGAGGATGGTGTCGCCACACTGTGGCTGTTAAGTAAAACTGCAGCTGGAAGCTGTTTCTTATTATTTTTGTTGATTGTATTAATTTACATTTAGTCATTTTATTAGATGCTTTTTTCCAGAGTGACTTACAGCATGAAAAGGGACATTCACCCTGAGGCAAGTAGGGTGAAGTGCCTTGCCCAAGGACACAACGTCATGTTGCCTTGGCCAGGAATCAAACTGGCACATTTCTGATCACTAGCCCGACACCCTAAACACTTAGCCACCTGACTCTCTAATTGCCAAAAACAATGCACAGACTAACTGGGCCGATGAGATTATGAGCATTCCAGTGTTTGGATGTGTATTTATGAATATTGACGGTTCACACTGTTTTGGTTCATTTGTTTTAGTGGTATGTTTTGTCTCAGGTAGAACGCTGGTCTAGCTAGGAGGAGGTTGGTCTAAGCAGACTCTTCTTGCTGAAGGGAACGACAGTAAAGTGCTGTTGACCACACACAAGCAAACTTTGTAAACGTATCATTTCAGATTCATTTTTATGTGTTTTGTAAAGGAAATCAGGATGGTAATCAGAAGGTTGGCCGTGTCAATATGATGTTGTGTCCTTGGCCAAGGCACCCTACCTAACCTAAACACAAAACATGATCAATAAAACAATACATTGTCCCACATCACATGATGGAAGAGACAAAACACAGGAAGCACCATGTTTTCCCATTCCAAATAGATAGTGCCCGTTCCATTTTGTGCTGCCAGTTTATACCGTACAAATGACCGTCAGACTTTAACATGACGCCATCTAGTGGTAAATATTTTCATTTTACAACAGATACTACCAAGTGGTGAAAAGATGCATGCAATTAGGTTGACTTCTTCTAACAATACTCTATACTCTTTACTTCTAACAATTCCCCTCTCAAGTCTCCCATTTGAACACATTCTGAATCAAACCTCTAATCCCTTTGTGGTCTGTATTCAGTCTGCTGTACACTATCAAATCTATAAATAATGGACCCTTCCGCTTTTCTAACCCTTGTAGTGTGATAGGGAATTTTTGAATTCACCGCAGGGCCTGATTAAAGTACTGTTGTATACCATGTCTCTACAGCAGCAGTCATTTGTTGTCCTTGTTGCAGTAACATCGGTTCTCCAACAGAGAGCAGTGCTCATTCGTCTCCCCACCGTCAGTTCCACAAGAGTTCTACATGACTGCACAACGATTTCACTGAAGTGAACACACTCACACACAAACACACACACACGAATGTGATCAAGTGCAGGATTTGCACACAACGTTTTCTACCACACCTACATGCGAGAAAATAGATTATCAAATAGATCTGCAAGGAAGACGACACTGCATGAAACTGAAATAATTTCAACAGACCCAGCTGTACTTTAGAGATGAACTGGCAAGCACTGTAAAATGAGGGAGGTCGATGAGGAAAGTTGTGCTTTCACCGCTAGGCTGTCACCTGCGTCAGTCTTCACGGATATCTTAACCCCGATTGGCTGCAGATGAAGTCTTGGTTCTACACTGGCTGCTTCCCAGCTCCTGTTCCTGTAGTTTTCCATCGGTGAGTTAATTGAGAAACAGCCCTGCAGGCGAGGTGATAGAGGTGACAGACGGCAGCTTTGGGGAAGTAAAAAAAACGAAAACAGCTCTAATAAGGAAGGAGAGAGGATGCAGGGAGGAGGGGGGGGGGGGGGGGGCATGCGTGCATGTGCCTTCCTTAAAGGAGGAGGAGGGGTTCGCTCTAACAGCGACTATAAAGAGATTGAAGAGGAGGTGAGAAAAGGGAAAGAAGTGTGTGAGAGAGAAAGAGAGGTTGCGCGTGCGTGTTTGTTACCTAACACAGTCGTCCACACATGGGGGTGGGGGGGGGGGGGGGGGGGGGAACAAGGCCATGTTAAAGCGCTGAGACCGACAGAATAGTGTCGGTCCAAAACTGGATGTGAATATTAATATTGGTCTGGTTGGTGTCACATACACTAACTGTCCATTTCACGTCCTTTCGCTCCTCCACAGCATTCGCTCAATCCTTTCACTCCTCCAACACATTATGCCTTCTTAGACTTTTGGAATAACTTATCCTACTAACTCTATATACCATGTAGTTCCTAAAAATTCAATTACGATGTAGTGGTGCCTTGCCCAAGTGGTGTAGTGGTGCCTTGCCCAAGGACACAATGCAATTTCTGGCATGGCCGGGATTTGAAACAGGTTAGCCTGATTACTAGCCCAATTCCCTCCGCTCAGCCACCTGACTCCCCAGGAGTCCCATTATCAGGAGATGTACTGTTGGCTGCCACAACATTAACAACACTGACACTTGATGAAACCATCCATGGTTGATAGTGTCTGTGGGGAGGGTGGAGCTGGGTGATAGTGTTGTGTCTGTGGGGAGGGTGGGGCTGGATGATAGTGTTGTGTCTGTGGGGAGGGTGGGGCTGGATGATAGTGTTGTGTCTGTGGGGAGGGTGGGGCTGGATGATAGTGTTGTGTCTGTGGGCAGGGTGGGGCTGGATGATGGTATTACTGTTGTGTCTGTGGGGAGGGTGGGGCTGGGTGATGGTATTACTGTTGTGTCTGTGGGGAGGGTGGGGCTAGGTGGGGTATTACTGTTGTGTCTGTGGGGAGGGTGGGGCTGGGTGGGGTATTACTGTTGTGTCTGTGGGGAGGGTGGGGCTGGGTGGGGTATTACTGTTGTGTCTGTGGGGAGGGTGGGGCTGGCTGGGGTATTACTGTTGTGTCTGTGGGGAGGGTGGGGCTGGGTGGGGTATTACTGTTGTGTCTGTGGGGAGGGTGGGGCTAGGTGGGGTATTACTGTTGTGTCTGTGGGGAGGGTGGGGCTGGGTGATGGTATTACTGTTGTATTGGGGGAGGGTGGGGCTGGGTGGGGTATTACTGTTGTGTCTGTGGGGAGGGTAGGTTGGGTGGGGTATTACTGTTGTGTCTGTGGGGAGGGTGGGGCTGGGTGGGGTATTAGCTTTAGCCAGTGTTGCTGTGTGTCTACATGTGGGTCTCTTTCTTTCTTTTTCTCTCTGGGTGTCTCTCTCTCTGTGATTCTTTCTCTGTGGGTTGATCTCTTTGTGGGTGTCTCTCTGTTGGTCTCTCTCTCTCTGTGGGTCTTTCTCTGTGGGTTTATCTCTCTGTGGGTCTCCCTCTCTCTGTGGGTCTCTCTCTCTCTGTGGGTCTCTCTCTGTGGGTCTCCCTCTCTCTGTGGGTCTCCCTCTATCTGTGGGTTTATCTCGCTGTGGGTCTCCCTCTCTCTGTGGGTCTCTCTCTGTTGGTCTCTCTATCTGTGGGTCTTTCTCTGTGGGTTTATCTCTCTGTGGGTCTCCCTCTCTCTGTGGGTCTCTCTCAGTGGGTCTCCCTCCCTCTGTGGGTCTCCCTCTCTGTGGGTCACGCTGTGGGTCTCTAGCTGTCTCCTTTTTGGGTGTCTCTCTCTGTTTTCACGTATGTTTGTCTCACCAAGTCATCTTGAAACAGTATTGGTCAGACAGTCCCCCCCACACACCATGACTCAGATCAAATATCTCTGGGTTGAGACTGGGTGAGTCTTGCTTACACCCGGGAGTTTTCAGCGTACCACCAAGTCCCTCTACCCTGATTATGCAAACAGCAGAAAGAACAGCAGCCTCATGGGCGACGGTGTGTGTGTCTGTGTGTGTGTGTGTGTTCTGGGGCTGCTGGAGGGAGGGGGCGGGAGGGGGTTGGGGGGGGGTGCAATCGTTCCCAAATGCTGACACAGCCACATCAACACAATGTAAAGTGCGGAAGCAATTTGAACCTCTAAACTCTGCTGGGAAAAAGGGTGGTATAGATGCCTAAGTTCTAGCGCTGTCCGCCTCCATTCATAGTGAATTGTGCCGTATAGGCGCCTCGGCTAAACGAATCCATGTAAAATAAGTACTTCATTCGACCCCGGCAATTTGATAAAATGACTCCTCTCTCTATCTTTCATCCTCGCTCTTCCCCCCCCCCCCTTTCTCTCTCTCTCACTGCCTATCCATCCACCCATGGCTATGCTAACCAGGCTGAATGGAGACTTACGTAACATGTCTGAATAGCAGGCACATCAACCATCATAATTATGTGTTTGGATTTAGGAGAAACATACAAGCCGGATTCTTCCATGCTGAGGACATCTGGAAACGAGGGCTGTGTTTGGAACATCTGATAAGCTACTTAAAGAGTCCCTTTTTCACTGCGAAGAACTTTCCAGCGAGCATATTCGTTTGCTCGAGGCTTTCCAGATGCTAAAAGTGATGAACCAACGTCGACCATCTGAGGAGTCATGATGAAACCCCTCAGGGAGGAGATAAGAAGCCCGGGGCTAGGCTAAGGTAGGGACAGCGAAGGATGTCCTAATTCCATGGAGGGGGGGGTGGGGGGTGGCGGAGGGTCACAGCTTGTCTAATAGGCCTATCATCAGGAACAGGAAGCTAGTGTCCACGAGTTCATAGTCTGCCAGCTCATAGTTATATTGGGGATACTGGTGATACAAAACTGGTCCAATGAAAGGAACGGTCAACTAACCAAGGAAGTCTCAGGAGAGATGAGAGGGTTGGGCCACAGGAGGTCACAGGAACACATTAAAGCTTCCTGTTGTTGATATTCCTATTTGAATCATTGTTTAGACTTTGTTTATCATGGAAAGCCTAACATGTCACCCGCGAATCACATTTGCTGCAATGCAGCTGTGATTTAACTCAGGTTGTGCTGTGCAGTGCGTGAGTGTGGGGGGGGGGGGGGGGTGGTGAGGGGGGGGTGTCTTTCTCTCTATCTCTTGCTCCGCGCGCGCACGCTCGCACACCGCATGTCAGCAAACCTGTCATAAGAAGCCGGCGCGTTCGAGGGAACTGGAGCTCGATACCTTCCGACGAGCATTTACAACCGGCCAGGGCTGTTTCGCAACAACGGCGCCCGTGGCTGTCATCCGATCCTGCGGTTCAACTGGGCAGCTTCCAGGCGGAGGAACGCGACAGGAGAAGATCGACTGCCGGAGAAGCAACTTTGCATATTGGAACAGCGATTTTGGTCCTGTTCATTTGCATTCTGAAACCATGGAAGAGGCCCTTATCAGCTGAGAGGAGGGCAAACTTTCTTCCCAGGTAGCATTAGAAGGCCTGGATGCAGCCTGTTTAGTTCCCCTCTGATATTCCCATTCATCATTTATTTAGCGAGTGATAAGAATATCCACCTAAATTGCTGGGATCTGCGTGCAGCACATCCAGCCTGAACATTAGCATTGAGTAATTTCAGCAGACGCTCTTATCAAATAAGGGACGTTCTCCCCCCAAGGCAAGAAGGGTGAAGTACCTTGCCCAAGGACACAACGTTATGTTGGCACGGTCAGGATTTGAACCTGCAAACTTCCGATTAGCAGCTTGATTCCCTTACCGCTCTGTCACGTGACTCCCTCGTTGGACATGGTTGATGTGCCCAGGAAGCACCATATTTGGTAAAGTTAGTGATGTAGTCAAGTACGGTGATGCAAAGCCAGCCACAAGCCAATCTTGAAGAGGGAGCAGCCTAATTGTGTGTGGTTGCGCAGGATAGTGTATCAACGTTAGTGTGCATGGCGTTGGTCTACTCTATCACCACTTTGTTGAACACGTTTGTTAACACCTTCCTGAGTTAGAGCCAATCGGCCCAGAACACGCTGCAAGTTCACGGGAGTTCTTGCAGGCACTGAGCCAGCGATTCAATCCCAGATGGACTGCATGGAGCACTGACGACGGCAAATCTTTTATGGCGCTTTGACCTTGTGCTCACCTCTGTCTGAAATTAAATTAAAATCCTACTTAGAAATAAAAAACAGGAGGATTCAATCCGACAGCACTTTGGACCAGTCTTTAGAAGTGATTCTAATGCTAATCTTTAAACTGGCTACTAGCTAAAACCACCTTCTACTACTAACAATATGCAGATACTCACTCCCTGTCTATGCCTCAAGGCAAAAAAACAAGAAAACATATGAACTAGAACCAGTGTGAGCATGTGAACTAAAGAGTGTGTGTGTGTGTGTGTGAGAGAGAGAGTGCGTGTCAGAGAGAGTGTGTGTCTGAGAGAGAGTGTGTGTGTGAGAGAGAGTGTGTGTGTGTGAAAGAGAGACAGAGTGTGTGAGAGTGTAGAGTGTGTCTGTGGGTGTGAATGAGAGAGTGTGGGTGTGTGTGTGTGTGTGTGTGAGAGA
Source organism: Protosalanx chinensis (assembly GCA_030340685.1). Classification (NCBI taxonomy): domain Eukaryota; kingdom Metazoa; phylum Chordata; class Actinopteri; order Osmeriformes; family Salangidae; genus Protosalanx; species Protosalanx chinensis. The sequence continues at coordinate 6,547,912 of CM059328.1, forward strand.
GAGTGTGTGTCAAAGAATGTTTGTTTGTGTGTGTTGCAGAGAGAGAGATAGAGTGAGGGAGAGAGAGAGAGCGATAGTGTGTGTGTTCTGGAGGCTAAACAGCCCCTTAGGCCTGACTGGAGACTATCCAGACAAAGATCCAGTGTGCTGCCTGTAATAAACTGCAGGCTGACTCGGAGCACAGGCCTGTGTGAGGTTCACCCTGCTGAAACACTGGAATGCCAAAAGAAGACTGTCTAGACTCTAGACAGACTAGACAGACAGACAGGCAGGCAGACATACAAACAGGCAGACGGTCAGACAGACAGGCAGGCAGACAGACAGGCAGAGCCCTGCAGCAGAAATGTGTTCTGTCCCACTCCCCACCAGCTGCCTGCTCGTATTGATCGTGCTCTCTGGGACAGCAGTGATTACAGTTGGGAACATGAGAGAGGGATGGATGGAGAGAGAGAGAGAGAGGGATGAAGGGAGAGTTGAGTTAGCTCCATGTCTTTAATTTGCAACATCCCCATCATTCGGTAATTGCACGATTTTCCACTCTTCATTACGCAGGTATTACTGGTGCGTGTGTGTGTGAGTGTAGGTGTGGGTGTATGCACTGAGGAGGGACATGTCCTGTCCAGCTTCTACCCCCTGCAATGCAGCCAGCAAGCTGAGCATAGACACATTTACATTCACAACTGGTTACAGAGCCCCAGCCAGCAATGTCCTGTCTATCTGTCTCTCTGTCTCTCTGTGTCTCTGTCTCTCTCTGTCTATCTCTCTCTCTCGCTCACCCTCTCTCTCGCTCACCCTCTCTCTCTCTCGCTCACCCTCTCTCTCTCTCTCTCTCACTCACACACACACACAAACACACACGCACACACACACACAGAAGCAGAACCCACTGTGCAAACCACTCACACGTTTAGCATTCTCAGAGGACAGATGTGCCTAAACTCTAAATACTGCAGAACACAGGAAAGCAGTTCTCCTCGTTCTCATTCCATTTACAACAGGCTCTAAAGGTCACAGGTCGCTGGGATCGTGTGTCACGTCCAGATTGAGCCTTGTCTGTTCGTACACCTGTCTGTCTTTCTAGCTCTTTCCCTCCTTATTTCTCTCTCCTACACGCTCACGCAAATCTCTTCCTACCGAATTTCACATTTTTCACCCTGTCTAACCCTGGTTTTAACGGTTTAAGCAGAACAGGCAACACAGGAGCAGATTCTGTGGATAGCAGAGACATCTGTACGGCGCATTACTGAGAGTGAAAAATGTTACCAAGATAGCTTTACTTCACAGTCACTGACTGAGTGAGCAGAGAAGAAGGATTGAGGGATGCATGTTGGTGCATGTGTATGTGTATGTATGTGTGTGTGTGTGTGTGTGTGTGTGTGTGTGTGTGTGTTTGTGTTTGTGAGACTGATAACAGATGCCACAGTTGTTGAATTGAGCTGAGCAACATGCAGACCCAAACAGACAGACAACCTCATCTAACGAGACTGCTGTTTCAGCGGCCATACAGCCCAGCAAGACATGCACAAACTACAGAGCCCACAGTATTTCATGTGCTGTATGTATTACCATCAGACCTAACAGAAATGGAAACTACAGAAGCAATATTGAGTCATCAAACTCCCATATCCTCAGTTTCTATGCCACTCTGACACACATTCTAGATCCAGAATTCACGTACAGCTCCCCCACAAACATTCATTCAAAACCTGCTAGTCAGTCATGGCAGCCATAGAGCTGTCTGCCTTACAAAACCTGCACATTCTAATCTCTCTGCTGCCAGCACAGATGGTATTGTTGTGCGTGTGTGTCTGACTGTGTGCGGGTGTGTGTGTGTGTCCAACTTCGGCACCACCCAACCCAAAGAGGCATACACATTAAGCCCTCATAACAAGGTGCAGATTAATGTTGGTGGGAAGAACACACCCCTTTCACACATACACACACAAATCCACTTTTACTGGATCCTTTGTGCACGATAGAAACAGCATGCTAACCTCAAGGTATTGTTAAGATGCTTTAACAGTAGCATTGAGCAGGGTTAGTGAGGCAGTTCAGCAGTTGTTGCTGACGACAACAAAAACAGGCCACTCACAGTAGCAGAGAGAAGTCTCATCCAACTCAGGTTCATCCAATCAAATGAGCCTGGTGCTCAGAAGGCCTGTTCAGTGGAACCACATGTCATCCTCACCTCTGATTCTATGATGAGCACATTGCCATCACAGAGCAATGTTGTGCCATAGAAGCCACTAGCTTTAGATTCAGCTTTCAGCTGCAACCCGATTGTTGAAGATGCTTATGAACCAGAGTCCTAAAACGCAGTGCAATGCTTCAGTCCCAGCACCACAGATAAATCAACAGCTCATTAATCTTTCCAAACATTCTAGTCAAACAATTATATGGGTCTTTTCACCAAGGGACTTTAGCTAAATCTGACCTAATCTGGATCCGATTTGATCATGGCTTGGTCATCACAGGCATACTAGCTCTCGGTTCCTCTTTAAGTTAGTAATCAGACTTGATTACTGGTGTTTTACTTTATTACTAGTAGGCTAGTAATTAGAAGGTTGTGAGTTTGAATCCGGCTGTGCCAACGTGACATTGTGTCCTTGGGCAAGGCACTTCACCCTACTTGCCTCAAGGGGTGAATGTCCCTGCACTTGCTGTAAGTCACTCTGGATAAGAGCATCTGCTAAATGACTCAAGGTAAATGTAATGTAAATTCAACACGGAATCCTCATTCGAATACATAGGCTTCTCTGGCATCTCTCCTGCAGTATTGACAGAAGAACACCTCACACTACTCAAATCTGTCGAACACATAACCAAGCTTTCACCTGAGACCAGAGTAGGGTACAGACCAGCAAGTGGGCATGCGGGAAAGTCGATTATTTATAACAAAGAGTCCAGATCTACGGTGCAACAATTCTGAGAACATTGGAGTTGGGTGTGACACGCAGGTGACGGTTGCATAACTTATTGCATGTTTTAAAGATCGCAGGATGATTAAATTAAATTCCACAATATTTTCACGCTTTTAAGTCGTTTAAAAAGTATGTAGTGGCAGTCCGCACAACGTGTGCTGTAGGCTGCGGGCTACCCAGTTGTTTCAGCACCACACAACAGTGAACCGCTACGGTTGAGACAGGATAATTTACTATCACTGACAGTTGCCAACCTAAAGTAATGCATCAAGTTGCATCTTCGTGACACAAATTTATTGTACTATCACTCGATCTAATGCATAATTTAAGAGGTGTGGGCAACGACTGCCACATCGGATTGAACAGGCCGACGAGATCGCTAAACACTGAATCACTGACTCTGAGCTGAGCCCCAAAATATGCCGTGTCACTATGGTAACAAGGATGCGATACACCTGGCACGGGGAGCGATTTGATTCAGCCCATTTGCCTAACCCTGGGATGCCAATCTTATTATACGATGACTAAAATGCTATGGGTCGACTCATTGCCAAACTGAACTGACTTTGGGTTGCCTACTGTAAAGGCGTCGGTTTAGCCTTTACACCTTGCTTCATTCTGCCAGGCGATCACGTTGAGGCTTTAAATGCTTCTTCACATGTTCTTATGTAACTGCAGAGAAATAACCCACTGCTGTGCGTCCACAACATCAAATGTTATACTCTTGTTCAACCTGGACACATTTCTAAACAAATTGGAATGAAAGCACATACAATTCGGCCAAACGTTTGGGTTAAAGACAGATATCCACGTCAAATGTTGGATAGGCTGTATTATAGATGTGATACGGACAGGATAATCTGTAAAAACAGTAAACGGGACAAATTATTTACTAAACAACTTCATCATATTGGTGCAGTAGTTTGCCTTAATCGCGGGGAACGCTGTTTATCCCGTTGAAAATGAAATGGCCACATGTGTGTCCCCTACCTGTCTTCAGGTTGAAAGAGATCCTGGCCTCGGCGAGGTATGGGGTATCGCTCTTTGAGCGGACTCTTCTGATCGCTCGGCGGTCCAAGTCCTCCGGAGAAGCCGCCATCAGTTTGAGCAGCGTCCAGTGACGGCTGGAGTGCTGGGGCAGACTCCGAGCCACGGCCGCTCACAGGGGTGGTCTGGGTAGGCAGAACCAGGGGAGAACAAGTGGAAGGAGGAGGACATGCAGGGAAGATATTGGAAGTGAGGCGGTTCCAACGCGGCACTTGGAGCCGCTACAGAGCTCATTCACGAATGACAGGGTGTAACGAGATCAGATTATTAATATGGTTTAATATAAACAACGCTAATTATGTCAAGGAGCAGGACACTAGACAATTTATTGTGGAGTAATAATACAATTGGATGTTTATTCATGGCAATAACTTCATATAGACTCTGAATATTGTGGGCCCATCTCCAATCAAATTCTGCTGGTTTAAATTCATGAAGGACAGGCTATGAGTTGAAGTATTTATTTTTAAAACCTCAACAGCAATTCGAAACCAACTAGAGCAGACCATTATAGACCCGAAAAATAACTTGATACCGCTACATTGCAATGCCATCTTGTGGAGTAAGAAGGGATGGAAATATTTCCAAATCACATAACATTTGAAACCACTAGGGGTCTCTCCGAAACTATATTTCCATGGAAGGACTAAGAAACGTGTTTTGCGACAGCCTTGTACATTTACGGCTTTTTCAATAAATTGCTGTCAAGAAAGTAAATAAAATTCTGTTTTACCGGAGTTGGGTGAGTAGATGTGTGTTGCCAGGCGAGCTTAATTGCAGTCATGGACGATCGGTTTCCATTACTATGCAAAGTTTCAGAGCTGGAGGCTGTAAAAGTGAATTTCACTGAATATTAGGTCTGTTGCAAATCGTTGCGATCGGGCAAATCTAAATAACCATACTAAAACCCTACCATTAAAACATAGGCTTCCGTGAATCTGTACATCCACACGATGCGAGGATGTCTAGTTATATGTTTTTGTCGGTTTCACTTGAATAACTTGTATTTAGCTTGTTATTTAAGATTGTTTGAACATTGTTTGGGGTGCTCAGTGGATCTATTGCTTAGACCTTAGGAGTTAAATAGTTTTTGACACAGTCATGTGGATTGCATTTTGACAATCTAATAACTGTCAGGGTCCAATACGTCATCTGTCTTTTCCTGCTTTATTTATATTTTAAGTGGAAATTTGCTGAATAATGATTCTGCGACGTTTGGCAAAACTTGCTCTTGGTCCTCGGCTGTCCTCGCCTGGGACCCTCGGACGACCCGTGGATCAACTGAGGAGAGCAAGCTCAGGTTCCGTTCCCCCTGTATGGTTCACTTAATCTACCCCCTCTGGAAAATCAGAGATTGGTGCTGAGTGACATTTATTTTGTTGTTGCAGATATGTCGGAATTCAGAGAAGTCTTCTCCAAAGCCAAACACGTAGTCATTATCACGGGGGCAGGCGTCAGCGCAGAGAGCGGAGTCCCGACCTTCAAAGGGTCTGGAGGCCAGTGGAGGAAATGGCAGTCGCAGGTAAACATGCCCTTTACACATGTCAGCTCCCTCTAACACCAAGGATATGTATGCAATGACATAGTGATACTTTTTCGTAACCTGACCCTTTGAAACCAGATTTTGTCTGGTTCTGTTGCCTTGGACAAAGTTTTGTGCAGGTTCAATCCTATTTTGCTCCACAGTTAACGATGAAGAAAGTGTTTTAGTGTGACCAAGTTCAGTTGAGTTATATCAAATGTATATAAGTATTAGCAGTCTGAGATAATCAAACCTTTGATAATAAAGGACAGCTGAACACCAGGCTTAGGTTTCGATTATGTCTCACTCAGCTTTGAAGGCCTGAGGACCGTCTTTTATAGGGCACAAGAAAGTAAACACAGATAGTGACTGGCAGTAATGGTGTTTCAACGGTCACAGAGAAAGAGATTCACAGTTTCCCGCCCATGGCCACTCTCAGGTACACTGTAGGCTTTCAAGATTACAAGATCGTATCTTGACAATAGCAGCCAAATAGTAGAAAAGGTATACTGCCCTTTCTGTAAATATTTCTACTTTCTATCCATGGGATAACTAGAGTACTGGATCTCTGACCTTTGAACCTGAACCCTGACCCATGTTCTACCTATCTACCCAGGATCTGGCCACGCCAGAGTCTTTCTCTCGGAACCCGTCCTTGGTCTGGGAGTTCTACCACTACCGGAGGGAGCTGGTGCTCAGTAAGGGGCCCAATGCCGCCCACCTGGCCATCGCCCAGTGTGAAGCTCGCCTCAGGAAGCAGGGGCGCTCTGTGGTCGTCATCACCCAGAACATAGATGACCTCCACCGCCAGGCGGGCTCCAAACATGTGCTCAAGATCCACGGTGAGTCTAGACTTTTCTGAAGATACAAATGGCGGATCCCGTTCCATTCAAAGTTCAACAATAGCTGTTTTTGTACTCGTATGATTATTATTTTTTATCCATCTTGGTTTACGAATGAAAACTCTTTTAATCGCTGAAAGATCTGGGGCCTGTACCACGAATGAAGATTTGGCGTTAATGAGGTAACTTAATGTTTAACCCAGGGGTTTCTGTATTGGGTTGAACCTGAAGTTTCCTCGTTAACGGCAAATCTTGATTCGTAGTATAGGTCCCGGGAATTTAAGCCCTTCCAGGTCGTACGTTATCAGGCGACTCGTAACCAAGAAACGGTTCTTCTGTGAGCGTCTCCATGGTGACGGCCTGTGTTGTTTTTGTGTGTGTGACTGTGGGCAGGAAGCCTTCTGGAGACCCGGTGCGTGAGCTGTGGACACGTAACTATCAACCAGCGTAGCCCCATATGTGCTGCCCTCAAGGAGGCAGGGTAAGCACACAGCTGCCCTCACCCAGGACCCATAGGGTTGACTTGGGGTCCAATGGGAAATATTCATGCTATTTCATTGTTAACTTGTTCAACTGAATGCTGTTGTGGTTCTTCCCTTTGGCATGTCTTTGGTTTCCCCACAATGTACGCTTCATAATCTGACGACCCGCAATGTTTGGGGCTATCTCGTTATGATCAGTGACCGATGCTCTTTTGTAAAGCTCTCTCTTTGAAGTCGCTTTGGATAAAAGCATCTTCTAAATGAATACATTTTAATATTAGTTCTGTAACACAAGGTTGTGTGTTTTGTGTGGTTTCCACAGTTCGCCGGAGCCAGACACCAGCAATGCCAATATACCTGTGGAGGACCTTCCAAGGTAGGATAGGGTTTGTTTTTGGTTCGGTGTTAAACGTTTGTGCATGTTCTTAAATGTTATGTAATTAAATGTATATATTTTATAGTATATCTGTGTAAAATGTTTGTTCGATGTAACTATTTCCTTTACTTCACAGTCCACCCCGCAATAAGTTCAAATAACCTGCGCCCAATGCCCTTGGTACCAGTAGTAAGCTGTTTTTGATGTGTGTTTAGATGTGAGAAGAGTGACTGTCATGGTCTTCTCAGACCCAACGTGGTCTGGTTTGGTGAGACCCTGGACTCTCACGTCTTGACCAAGGTTGAGAAGGAGCTGGACACATGTGACTTGTGTTTGGTGGTGAGTTCTTTATGTGGGGATATTATTGAAGGAATTGTTTTGCAGTCTCTTCATAAACTGAGTGACTGAGTTCTGGATTTCAATAAGTATTTATCAGTCTTCAGTTTGGAAGAGAAAACCAGACCCCAGACAATAAATGATAACAACACCAGGTTTAGATCTCAATCATGTCTCTTGCCCTTCTGAAGCCCGGAGGATCATCTTTCATAGGGCTCAAGAATGTAAACATAGATAGTGACAATCAGGCTGTAATGATGTTACAACAGTCTTCAGATAAAGAGATTCACAGCTCCAAACTCATGACCACTCTCTGACTTGAGATCATAGTTGGAGCTTTTTTCTCCTGACCCCAAACCTTTATTAACCCTGGCACATAAGGTCAATCTACTTCTTATTAATAGCAAGTTCACTTGAGAAACAGTAACTAGTATCCAACGATTAGTTATATGGATTAGTGATTAATGTAAGCACATAGGAAATCCCAATATCTTCCAAAATATCATCTGTGTTGTCTCTTGTTTGGAGAAAACCTGGCCCAGGGCCAGAGTCTGGAGGTAAATACTGATCCTGGTGCCCTCTCATCGTATCTCTCAGGTGGGCACGTCATCGGTGGTGTTCCCGGCGGCCATGTTTGCACCTCAGGTGGCCTCCAGGGGCGTCCCCGTGGCGGAGTTCAACATGACGAAGACCCCCAACACTGATCGCTTCATGTAAGTTTCTAACACCTGAGGTCGCTCGTCCAGTTGGGGCCCCACAAAAATCTGTCCCAGGTCAGCCTTGGAGTTCAGCTGTTTGGAGCTAGTGCGCTCTCTCTGTGTATCATCGTATGTTACATTTAGTCATTTTAGCAGACACTCTTATCCAGTGCGACTTACAGCAAATGCAGGGTCTTTTCCCCTGAGGCAAGTAGGGTGAAGTGCCTTGCCCAATGTCATGTTGGCACAGTCAGGGTTCAAACCTTCTGATTACTAACCTGACACCCTCACCATTCAGCCACCTGACTCCCACATGTGCTTGTGTTTACAGGTTTCACTTCTCTGGCCAGTGTGGGACAACCTTGCCGCTGGCTTTGGCCTGTCACGAGTCAGAGGTCATTTGAGGGCCAATGGAGTTTGAGAACAGTGATACCTGGGATTGAGGTCGAATGGCATCACGTTCTACTTCATCAATCCAAAACATGTGCCTTAAAGATGCTATGCAGAGCTCTCTCTAGCCTCACAGCAATGGGTCCAAAACAACAACAACAATTAACGTAGATTTTAGGTGCTCAGTTTCCAAACTGGTCGAAGCTCTGTCGGGTCATGCACAGTAACACACACATAGGTGCACAAGAAGGTCTAGGAAGTAGGATTCTGCCGACCTGCCCTCCACACACACACATTTACACAGGACTTCTATGGACGTTTGATGAGATTGCCAGATATATAGTTTTCGACACATTTCTTTTGGGTTTGAAAAGCACCAAAGCTGCCGTTCCAGTCCTTTGTTGCATTGTTAAGGTAGAGGTGCTATCTGCTAACACACTGTTGAGCTGGACCTTTCACTGGATACTTGAACTTGAGAGGATAACTAACTCCATTAAAGATATATTTAAAGGTCACTCTTAGGGTTTGAAAATAGGAAGTTTATAACTGGATTTTGGAGAAGGGATTTTTTAATGAGGTGTTTCTTTGTCCTAAAATGGGTCAACATATATTGTGATTGTTTCTGTTGTAATTTAGTCCTCTTTTGAGTAGAATGGAAAGGTTTTCAGACCCGTAGAGGTTGAACAAAACGGTGGTCCTTCAGAAACTCCATATCACTGGCATCACCACAACATACAGTACAACACAGAAACTGGGTTTTGGAAAATGTTTACACTACCAAGATCAAAGATGTGCTTAGGAAGTGGAAAATACCCAAAAGATTTCCACGTTGACCATTACTTTAAGGACCAAGACAGCGGACGACTAAACCTTTTTTGAGTTTGTATACGCATCCTAAACTGGTGTTGACATAGACAGCCTAATCACTTTCTGGAAGTTAGTTTGTGTGCCGACTAAAGTAAAAAAAAAAACATGGAATCATGTTTTAGAATAGTGATAGATACTTTTCTATGATACCTGTTGGTTTCTTGGCATCTCTATACCACTGTTTTAATATACCATACTCCAATAAAGATTGAGTAGTTAATCCCATGGTTGTGTCTCTTCAACCACAGTGAAAGCTGTTGCCTTCAAGTGCCTCAATATTAAGGTTGCGAGTTCTAACCCCAGCTGTGGCAACCTGACTGTCCTTAGGCAAGGTACTTCACCCTACTTGCCTTGGGGGGGGGGGGGGGGGGGGGATGACCCTTTAACTGCTGTAAATCGCTCTGGTTAAACCAATCTGCTAAATGACTAAATGGAAAACAGAGTGTGATTCCCCATGGTGACCAGTAGAGGTCAGTATGTAGCCACGGAGGTCTTGAGAATTCGTAGAGGAGCAGAAGCAGCAGGAAGACAAGCCTGCAACGTGGGGTTCGGCTGGAGGAAGCACAGAGCTAAGCTCTCAGGAAGGGAAGCTCTTCTGCAGGGGTGGGGGGAGCCAGAGCAACTGAATGGCAGGACCCAACCTCCAGGAACAAATCAATGTGGAGAGGGGTGTACTGGGTCTGGTTCCTGTGTCCTCAGGGGGGTGACCAGGGGTTGGGACCAGCTCAGGATTTAACTATCTGCTTTAAAGGACCCTACATCTTCATGCAAAGGTCTGGTCCTGCTGAGCCAACAGGAGTGTTTACATGTATTCATTTAGCAGATGCTTTTATCCAAAGCAATTTACAAGAGAGAGCTTTACAAAAGAGCATCGGTCACTGAGCATAGCAACGTGATAGACCCCAAACATAGCTGGTTTATAGATTATGAAACTTACATCGTGAGGAACCAATAAATGCCAAGGGAAGAGCTGTAAAAGGAATTCAGCTGAACAATAAAGCACTAGCAAATTTCCGCACGGAGATTAACAAGTAATTTTAAACAACAACAGCTGATATTTCTAAGTGCCATTAAATTCTCGTCTAAGATCCTCAGACTCACAGGTGTTCTGACTGGCTGCCCCCACCAGTTGTGCCGCCATCTGTAGCCATCTGGACAGTTGTACTGAAGTTGAGTTGGAGACAGGTCAAACGTATGGTGTCCTGCCCTGTAAAAAAACGTTGTCCACTTCCTTTCATTATTCACTGGTAATTAGAGAGGTTGACATGAGGGAAGAACCTGTGTAGGTCATGAGAACCCACAGAGTCACTAGGTGTTTATTGTTTCAGATGTTTGGGTGGAGTGTTTTGAGAATGTGAGGCACACCACAACACACAGGGGACTTTCTTGGGCCCCTCTGGCGTGTCAAGCTGGGTGACTCCTATCATTCCTGCCGTGGGCTCAATGTCCTTGTTAAATATCTCTATGGCCCTTCAATTTATTTCTGTTCTCATTATATCTCCCTCACCCTCTCTCTCTTACAAACACACACACCATTACAAATACAAACCAACAAGACATATCCACCATAACACAGACATATGTGATCCCAAAATACCCCAATCACATTTTCCGGTCATTAAAGTATACAGTAATTCTGTTTGAACCACAAACCCCTGCTTCCTTTCTATAGCGTCAATTATAGACCAAATGATAGCCTTAAGTCAGACATATTGAATCTCTGTATTGCTGATGATCCTTGATGATGATGGCCATCCTCGTCGTCATCTTCCTCCTCTTCATTTCATTTCCCCCCTGTAATTTCGCTCTTATTTTATGCTTCCTCCCCCTCATATTCAACTGGGAAGGCGCAGCCAGAGGTAAGAGAGACTGGCATTTTTTTTTCCTCAGCAATGAAGCAACTACCCCACGCAGAACTGAGCTAAGAATGTTCGCTGCATCGATAGGGCCTTTTTTAACCCACGCTGGTGGAGGGACTTGCCGCCCTTCTGCAACCCCTGGAGCTAGCGTCGGCCACGAATAGAGGAGCTAGGGGGCCAGAGAATTAAAAGGAGTGAGGAGATAGTGGCTGTGTAAAGGTCTCAGTGTGACCCGCCAGTCTCCGGGGTTAATAGAGTCATCACCATTGGTAGCAGCTCCGCAAATATCCCTGCGTCTGTTTGAATGAGACACTAGATTGACCAGCAGGCAGAGCGAAGTGAAACTGTGTGTGTGAGTGTGTGTGCGTGTTTTTAAGAGAGAGGGAAAAGAGATTGACCACGCTCAGTCCAGTGAATCTTGGAGACAAAGACCCTTTGTGACATGTCTCATTTGCTGGTTTGGGCTTTGAACAGCGCAAAGGAAAATGGGGGTTGAGAGCCAGGGGAGTTGGTGTGTACCTTCCTGTCAGTGTTTGTTTGAGGGTTAGCAGGGTTGTACGAGTGTGATGTTGTGGAGGTGTGTGTGTGTGTGTGTGGGGGGGGGGGGGCAACTCAGACTGACAGTCAGAAATCAAACCCGGTCAAACTGATAGCGAGGACTGTAACTGTTATGGCTTACTCTGGGCTGCCTGACTGAGTTAGATATTCGTCATTTGAATTCCACATTTCCTAGACCAGGGTTGTTTAAAAAAAAATAAAAAAAAATAATGTGTGATGGATGATATGATTAGATTAGATTCAACTTTATTTTCATTACACAGGTACAAGTACAGGGCAACGAAATACAGTTAGCATCCAACCAGAAGTGCAAAACTGTTATAATAACAGAATATAATAAATATGGGTATACTCAGAATATACATATTATGAACAGTATAATCAGAATATACAGGGTATGTACAGATTCAAGTGGTTTTATGCAAAGCAGAAATTATCAGGTAGCATGTATATACAGTTAGTGCAAATGATGCAATGAGCAGATGTGCAAAATGAACAGATGTGCAAAGTGAACCAAATGTACAGGTGGTCAGTAACAGATGTGCAAAATGAACAGATAGTGCAATAACAACTCACATATGCAAGTGGTGCAAAATGTACAAACAGAAATGTGCAAATATAGGTAGGCGGGGGTTCTATGGGGGGGAGGGGGCTATATAGGGGGGCGGGGGTCTAGTGGAGTTCAGGAGTGTCACAGTTCTGGGGAAGAAGCTGTTCCTCAGTCTGCTGGTTCTAGACCGGAGACTCCTGAGGCGCCTGCCGGAGGGCAGAAGGGCAAACAGTTTATGGGCGGGGTGTGAGGAATCTCTTCGGATGCTGTGAGCTCTACGTAGACAGCGCTTCCTCTGGATGTCCTCAATGGATGGAAGAATAGTCCCAGTGATGCGTTGGGCGGTTTTCACCACCCGCTGCAGTGCCTTGCGCTCAGCGACGGTGCAGTTCCCGTACCACACTGTAACACAGTTTGTCAGGATGCACTCGATCGCACAGCGGTAGAAGTTCACCATGACAGCTGAGGACAGGTGGTGTTTCCTAGAGGACAGGTGGTGTTTCCTTGAGGACAGGTGGTGTTTCCTGAGGACAGGTGGTGTTTCCTATATGGACTTTTCACTTGATAAGAGAGATTTCTGAGACATGACTATGGACTTTTCACTTGATAAGAGAGATTTCTGCAGGGAGATTTATAACAAAGATTTTCCTTTTTCTGCGTTGTCAAGTGAAAGATACTTGACTGTGAAGCACAGGCTGGTGTGTGCGTGTGTTTTTTCTGTGGTAGCACCAGCCATAAATTTGCCTCAGAAATGTAAGGACACACAACCCTTATTGACTAACTTGACAGACACACACGTACATACATAAGCACGCACACACTCAGGCACACGCGCATGCTCACGCGCACACACATCACACACTTGATCCTCTCTCAGTGGCCTTGGTCTAAGCCCTATCTGAACAGCCTTTTTTTAACCAAACATAGCCACCATGGTGTTTACGACCCCACGGTCACTATGGGAACCGTTGGTGTTCAAGTAGTCATGATGGCTACTCACAAACACCCCTGTTTTTCATCCAATCTGTCTGTCTGTTTACCTTCTCAGTTAAGGTAAGATAGATAAATATGAGAGAGAGAGAGAGAGAGAGCGAGAGAGCGAGAGAGAGAGAGAGCGAGCGTAAGAATACGTTCCTCAGCCCCCACCTGGTGTGTTTCTCTGTATTGGGCTGAGGCTAGCATTTCTAGGTAGGCTGATTGTTGGAGAGTTGTTTTTAAGACAAGCCGTGATGGAGGCTTGGGTGCAGGCTAATCTGCTCTAACACTGCGCTAATTAGGATCAGAGCTGGAGTCCACTTTCACCTGATTATTGATCATGGGCCCAGCCTGTCCAAGATCTCAGGGAGAGAGCTAGGAGGGAATCTATAGAATCATGTAATCACATCAACACAGAGGTGGCATGTTGTGTTTTTGACATACCAGAAGGAGGCTTTCTAGCTTTCTAGATCCATCTAGAAACCTAGGTAGATCTAACGTGTTAGGGAGTAGCAGAGAGGTACATCTCTGTAGAGCTGCACATCTTAATAGGAAGCGAACATCTTTGATATTCCCGGGTGCACTATGTTACTTTTGCCACCTGATCAGATTCAGATGCCTCTGGATATTTCTATCTACAGTATCTCTCTCTCTCTCTCTCTCTCTCTCTCTCTCTCTCTTTCTCTCTCTCTCTCTCTCTCTCTCTCTCTCTTTCTCTCTCTTTCTCGCTCTCTCTAACTATATATTTATCTTTATTTCTCTCTATGTATATATATCTATCTATATATGTATCTATCTGTCTGTCTGTCTGTCCGTCTATCTATCTCTATCTCTGACCCTCTGAACCTCACCATGTATTTGTGTACAAGCCTGTGTGACAGCTTTACGAGTGTATTGACCCTCATGCATTCGTAACCCTCATAACTTCCAGTCAAGGTCTCCAACATGTCGGCGCTATAAATGAACCAGACTTCAACAACCCCTGGAGATTCAACCACTGTGCTCCTGTGTGTCCATCCAGAGGAATCTCATCCCTCTCTAGCTTCCTCCCTACCTAACGCCATCTCTTTCTTCCTTTCTTTATCTCTTGCTTTTTTTCCACATATCGCTCTCTCTCTCTCTCTCTCTCTCTCTCTCTCTCTCTACCTCCCCCATCTCTCCTTCTCTCTCTCTCTCTCTCTCTCTCTCTCTTTCTCTCCCTCTGCTTGTCAACAGTGTCCGTAGGTCTGGTACTCTCCCCAGATAGATAAGTCATGTCTCAGTGATCCTTGTTTCAAGTTCACATAGGACTCCACACACACATGGTTTTAGTGACCTATTCTGTAGACTGCTTGACCAACCATGGCAAACAAAGAGACTCTGATGGGTGAGAACTCATTCTTACAGTAACAGGTCAAAACCAGCACGACACCCTGATGCGAGTTCTGACACAATGTTTAAATACTGCTGCGTTATCCTGCGGACTGATGCTTCTAATGATGCCCTTTCACAAACAACGGTAAATCTTCTTAACCGCTTAAGCTGCACTGGTATGGGACAACACAATCTGCCTGGAAATAATGGGTAGATGGAAATAACTGTCAGACAGATGGAAATAACTGTCAGACAGATGGAAATAACTGTCAGGGAATAAATCTATTAAAAAATAACAATAAGAAAGGAACAACGATGTCATTTGACCTTGTACTTGCCTGCTGTACCTCATCGTACATTTGCAGATTTTCCTCATGAACCAAACCAGTCAGGAGGAATGCCTCTGTTTGGAAGATAAGCGCAATGTTAAAGTCTGATGCATGTATTTCTGGAGTCCTTCGCCCTCGTGCTCAGGCAGGATTTCATCACCGGCGTGTGAGCAGAGGACTTGCTTTCCGGAGGGAAAGGTTTGTCTTTTGTTTAGTAAATTACAGAAAATAGGGGACTGTAGCCCCAGTGATGAATAGCTATGTGTCAGAACAGATTATCAAACAGGCCTAGCGATATTTTTATTCCTTGCCCTTGCTTTAAAAACACACAACTTTGTCCTTGTTGTCAGGGGCATCACCTGCCTGGCACCAGTATAACAGATGAGTTGAGAAAAGACTCTGAATATTTCAGTGCCTTTTAACTGAGGCTTGCGGTGCCCATGCTAACAAGCTTCACTAAAGATTGGGTTGTGTTGAAAAGAGTTGACAGCAGTGGTTTGGACAGCGCTAAGATGAACACCTTCCTGGCAACTGATGATCATCTGATGACAGCATCCATTAGACATCTAGACGATTTAACCCGAGGCGGTTCTTCGCCATTCGACTCGGAGCGACTGTTTGAAATTCAGCCCAACCATTCTTGGCTTTCACACCCTGTGGAAGTGCTCTGGTAGGGGTGAGTGTCCCAGACAAGGAGGAGGGGGGGGGGGGGGGGGGGGGGGGGGGCGTTTAAGATCCTAACGTCTGGAATGGGGGCAGCTGTCAGATCAAGGAAGCTTCTCATGTGTGTCTCTGAAAACTCTATCATCTCTTGGTGATCATCCAGCTGTCGCTTCAAGAACCGCAGACAGGCGAGACGCACCATCGCCTCACGCAGAAATGGAGGCATCTGTTTTGGAAGAGGCTCCGAACGTGTGTTAGAACCTCCGCTAGCGTTCTACCATCACCAAACACAACCAGGTAATTCTCTAGGCAACGTTTGATATGTTCAAAGTATGTTCAAAGCCGGAGGCCCCTTCCCCCCCCACACACATACATCATTCAGGTCACTGTGCAAGGAAGCTGAAAATGACAAGTCTCTAACGAAGGAAGTCATGTCAGTACCTGAGGTGGGAAACGGCAAACAATCTCGAAACAGCCCTCTTCCTTATTTACTTTTCTAGTAAGTCAGGTGGTTTACTGCTATTTGTTCATTTTGCATCATCTGCATCATTTTGGTTGTTATTTTGCTATTTGCACTATCTGTTCCATTTGCACATCTGCACACTGCATCATTTGCACTACCTGTACATACATGCAACTCTGTCTATTCTGTTAAATATTGTAGCATCTTGTACAATACAGCTGTACATTTGTCTTAAATCTCTTCTGATAAAATTATGATTATACTGTACAAACAGTGTATATTCTGAGTATACAATTACAATTATATTCTGTTGTAATAACTGTTTTGCACTTCTGGTTGGATGCTAACTGTATTTCGTTACCCTGTACTTGTGCCTGTGTAATGACAATAAAGTTGAATCTAATCTAATCTTACTGCCAGCAGCAGACACCTCCGACATGAACGGTTTCGATTTTCGGTTAGGTTTATATATGTTTTTTTTTGTTGAAACTTTTTAGGCGGCTCCCTCCCTGCTTTCGTGCCCCTCTGATCGCTTGGTGCCCTACGCGCAGCGCGGGATGTGCGCGCTGGTTGGAGGCTAAGCACGTATGCCCTCAACCTGCTGCTACCTTAGAAGTACTTCAGAGAGTCTCTGTTCCTGAGGGTGAGAGGGAGAAGACACAAGCAGGGAGAGGAGCACAAAGAGCCACGCTTGTGTTCTAACTGTCAGATGCCCTTGAAGTGTCCTGCTGCTGAAAACTCCCATCAGACCTTACTTTTGTTCCCCGCAGATGAGGGCCGGCAGAGAGCAAGCTTGCAACGACACGTTGACCAATCAAATGCATGGCGGGTGACGCTTTACACCATCCCATGGCTTTTATGTGGGATGGGGTCATGTGGCGCAGTGGGCTAGTTAGTTAACCAGAAGGTCTCCAGTTCGAACCCCGGCTGTGGCAACATGACCTTGTGTCCTTGGGCAAGGAACTTCACCATATTTGCCTCATGGGGGAATGTGCCTGTAATTGCTTAGAGTCGCTCTGGATTGGGGCGACTGCTAAATGACTAAATGTAAATGTTTTATGAGCTATAAGTGCTTTTAGCCGAACAAATTACTAATTTAAGGTGAGTCTCCGACGGACAGTACCTGTGGGACGTGAACAATAAAGCAACAACACTAGCGAGTTTTTCCGCACGGGGATTAACAAGTAATTCTGAACAACAACAATAGATTATATTTCTAAGTGCCTTAATATTTCTAAGTGCTATTAAATTATCTAAATAAGTGAGTTTTTAGCTTTTTCTTGAAGGTGAGGAGACTGTGTTTCTAATAGAAGTGGGGAGTTGATTCCACCATTGGGGAAACACCAATAAAACACCACCAGAACAATTCCTCCATTTCCACCAGACAGCGGATTGTTTTCAGGAAGAACACAGATGACAACATGAGTGTAGAGCAGTGCTGTTGTCCCTGTTCCTGGAGACCTGTTGTCCTGGAGGTTTGCACTCCAACCCCGATCCATTGTCATTAACAATCAACACACCACCCCCACCCAGTCAATGCCACTTTGACATTGTGTGCAATTGCACTACTGTGTACATACTTCCTCCCCACCGAAGTATATATCCATTCTCACCCATATACTTCATATGTTGATACTCTTTATAGTTTGTATATACTCCTATCCATGTATAGCTATAACCTAATGAAAAAATTATTTAAAATCAGAAGTCCCATATATGTTCTTTGTTTGCTCCCTCCTGGCACAGTACATTCTGTGTTTGTGTAACTTGCATGGCAAATGAAAGCGAACTCTGATTCTGATCCTGCTCCAGCACACCTGATTCTGATCATTGCTGGTTGACAAGCTAGCTCGTGTATTTTACAGCTATGGTTTGTGTGAAAACCTGACAGAAGTTTACACTCTAGCAGCAGTCAGACAGCCGGGCTGTGGAATGAGGAAGACATAAACTGTACAGAGCCGCTGTCATGCTCAGGGACAGACAGAGAAGGTGCTTCTGAATGTCACCCATGCTAATTATTTGACATGCAATCTTCGCTTTAATAGGCCTGGTGTTGAAACAGCAGAGAGCTCTCCAGAGCACGGCCCTCTGTCTTGCCCAGGAAACAGTCTCATAACCAAGTTTAGCCTTAGCTTTTACCTGACCAGATTACCTTCAGTCACCAAGGATCCCAAGAACAACAATGCATTTACACAACGACCACACTAATACATATGAATGTACAGTGAAGCACTAATGAAGCAACATTGACTTCAGATCCCACGAACGTTTTCGGTAACAGTGCTCCGAGATCTGGATCATATTTTCCCTGTTGTCCTACAAAAGATTCCCCATCCATTTCCTTTTCTTGTTCCAGTCTGCAAAGCAAGTGATCGTCATCCATTTTGGGATGAGCTTCACCTCTAAAAGCTAACTCCAATGCTAGCAAAGATAGCATCTGGATGGCCGCTTTCTGTCTTGTATTCTTCCTCGTTTTCGTTCAGCGTTTCACATTTACATTTAGTAATTTAGCAGATGCTCTTATCCAGAGCGACTTACAGCCAGTACAGGGACATTCCCCCTGAGGCAAGTCGGGCGAAGTGCCTTGCCCAAGGACACAACGTCATGTATCCACAGCCGGGAATTAAACTCACAACCTTCCGATCACCAGCCCAATGTCTTGACTGCTGAGCCACGTGACTTTTCAGTCAGACGTTTCAGTCTTTCATGGTTTTCCTTCCTTTGTTTTTTCCCCCTCCGTCTCACTCTTTCTCTCGTTCACTACTTCAGGGCATTGACGGGTCAAGGCGATGGAGGCTGTGGAGGGTGTCATGTCCACTCTGACGGATGACTAACCTCCCCCTGGTATAATGAATGAGGTGGCACCGTCTGAATGCCAAGCGGCTGGTGAGGGCGGTGGTGTCTGCAGGGACGTGGAGATCTTGTGATGAGAGTGGAAAGGTGCTTTCCCCTCCTTTGCTCAACAGATGTTCTTTATCTTTCGGCATGTGCGACGGCATTTCAATGCTGCTAAGGAACGCGCACACATTTAGTCATTGAGCAGATGCTCTTATCCAGAGTGACTGACAGCGAGTACAGGGACATTCCCCCTGAGGCAAGCAGGGTGAAGTGCCTTGCCCAAGGCACAGCCAGGGTTTTGAACTGGGTTCCTTCTGATAATAGCCCAACTCGCTAACTGACAGCGCAACATGACACACACGCGCGCACACGCACACTAAAGCCACAAGGGTGGATTCAAAGATTCTTATTGGCTTTGTTCCTCTCTCCGGTGTGTTAGACATGATGGCTTCATCACCTTTGACCTCACACACAGTCAGGTGTCCAATGAGATCTGAAGGCACTGCAGAGTATGAGTGGAGGAGATTAGCAGTTTTTTTAGGAATGCAAAAATATTATTTGTCTTTGTTCTCTCTTTCACACACACACACACGCCTACATACACACACTTAAACACATAGACACTCAAACCGGAAACACACCTTTTTAAAGGTGGTGTTACCGACTGATTAAAAAGAGGCAGGTGTTCCCTCCTTTGTGAATTGCTATTTTAAAATGTACGTGCGAATAGATTGCTGTTATTTTGTTTGGTGGAAAATAATTGGTTCCGCAATAAGGATATTTCACAATACACGTGAACTATTTATGACATTACGGGTTATATTTGTCTCTGTTCGGATTAACTTTGGACATTCGGCAGCGATCAGGCGATGACACTTCGTCAAATCATGCATTAGTCATAAATTGGGCCCTCTAGGGTACATGCAAAATATTGATTTAACACTATGGAATAGGCATGGGTGTGTGGTCCCACATACAGTAGGCTACAGTTTCATTTTCACAGGTCTCAGGTTTATTCTGTCGATATGTTGAGTCGGTCAGACGTGTCTTATCTCTCCGCCTCGTGTGCGCAGGCGTGATCCAATCTGAGCCTTGCAAAAAAAGATCCTGGACTCGACGTCGTTATGAGCGTGTCTGTTATTGTTATTTCTCGCAAACGAGTAGAAACATTAGGCCGGTGACAGTCGACTTTTTGGAATCGTCTTCGAAGGCAGCGCCTTTCCTTTGGGTACTGATCGCGACGAACGGTATTTTCAACCTGTGGATAGTGCGCGGCGTGCGTCTGGAGATTACTCTCGGATCAGCGGTCCTCGGAGCTGTGACAGCCTAACTGGGGACTCGTTGTCCGAAGCCGGCTGTGCGCGGGGTCCGCTGTCTCTTAGACCTAGGCGGTGAACTGATTTTCGGTTTATGAATGGCACTGACATGGAGGAAATTCCGTTTCAGAAAGTCAAAACCCGGCGAAAGAAAGGCTACTGTCCACCGGGTGTCCCTCCGACTGCCATCGTCTGCGAGGATGAGTTCGATTGCAAGGAGCTGGAGTCTCTCTTCCAGAATTACAACCTGAAGCTGGAACAGACGTCCACTCTCAAAGCCCTGGCGGTGCTCATCATCATGGCATCGACCCTGGCCGTGGTGGAGCTGCTGTCCGGTCCCAGTTTGACGATCTCCAAAGGGTCCCATCCTATCCACAGCATCATCTTCGTGTCCCTGTTTATAGTCACCAATGTGAAGTACCTGCAAGTCACGCAGCTTCAGCAGATAGTGAATCTGACCCTGCTTTTCGGCTTCACCTTCTCCTTCCTCTGTTGTCCCTTCTCTCTCGGCGCTATGGGATTTGAGTCCCCGACGTCTCCGGAGCAGGGCATGTGGCAACTCGTGCTGGTCACGTTTGTCGCCTATGCCCTCCTCCCTGTGCGAACTCTCTTAGCTGTAGTGTTTGGAGTAATGGTGTCAGTCTCTCACATTATCGTCACAGCCACCTCGGTCACCGTCAAGACACCGAAATTGTGGAGGACGGTGAGTAGTTGAGTAACTGTATGAGGGACCTGATATTGTGGGCTGTATGTATTAGCTTTATTTTTAATAATGTCTTTATTTGTAGATGCGTGTTCGATCATTTTGAACCAGGAAACTTAAGAGTTTGCGATACGAGGAAGCCGAAGTTCAGCACCCGTGTGTGGACAGCGCCAGGGAAAGCGCAGGAAGGGAACGACCTCCAGGAAGATCCAGGAAACTGGAAGGTCTTTTTGAGCGCATGCTAAAGTCAGTCGGCCCAGTGACGCGTGGAGAGTTTGATCTAAAATCGGACTTCTTATGACGTGTGGTGGATTTTAACAGCGTATCAGGTCACTCAAAGTAGACTAACCACGATCTCCCCCTCCACCCCTAGTTCGCTCATTTTCTGAAACATTTGGCATTGCTGTTCAAACGATCCGTTTTATCTTAATGTAGAGTCACTATCACGAATTCCAAAACCTGTTACACCTGGCGTCATCTGCAGTATCAGTCCGCAGCTCTGGGACAATTAGCTCCATTATATGCGGGCAGGTGTGTATACGTGCAGGTCTGAACATAATCTAGAATCAGTTCCTTCTTGTATGTTCCTCGTCCACGGTAGCTACTTACTTACTCAATGAGTAAGTGAACTGCCTGTTTGACCGCTGAACGTTTAAAACACAGAAATACAGGCAGCTGGCCAGTTGTGTCAAAGTGTGTTCTTTGATTCAACATGTCATACACCATCAAAGGAGAGAAAACACAGCAGGCATGGCCAGAGCAGACATCCACATTCGACTGTCTCTGGGAAGATTCGGTCTAATTAAAGCGGTCCCCCTCCCCTGACCAAAAAGTTATTGATGCCCAACCGATGAGAACGCCTGGTGGTTCGTGAAAGTAGGACGTGTCCGAGAGCCCACCCACATGCCACTGGCTCCCAGCAAAAGGAGGGCAGAATCACAGAAGTTTGATCCGACACTTGGAATGGAAACGGCTCAGAGCATTCTGGTCTTTTTACATTTATTAATTTAGCAGATGCTTTTATCCAAAGTGACTTCTGAGAGAGAGCTTTACAAAAGATCACTGAACATAGCAACGTGATAGACCCCCAAATATTTGTTTCTTTTTATGGCCATTCGGTCGCTCTCTTGCTCTCTCTCTCTCTCTTTCCTTTCTATCTCCC
Source organism: Protosalanx chinensis (assembly GCA_030340685.1). Taxonomy (NCBI): domain Eukaryota; kingdom Metazoa; phylum Chordata; class Actinopteri; order Osmeriformes; family Salangidae; genus Protosalanx; species Protosalanx chinensis. The sequence continues at coordinate 6,570,162 of CM059328.1, forward strand.
CCTCTCTCTCACTGTTTCTCTCTATATACCTCTCTTTCATCTCTCTTTTACTCTTTCTCTCTTTCCTCTATCTCCCTCTCTCTCTCTCTTATCCTTCCCTTTCTCTCATACTATCTCCTGGGCTCTGTCAGTTTTTCTCACCTAGGAGAGAAAAGAGAGACAGTATGTTTCATATCTGCCATATTCTCTGTGGACTAACAAGTCTCTGCAAGGCACTGTATACAAAACCTATTACACACCAGACTAATACATCGTCCTGCTGCCAGCAGTGTTGATAGTGAATCGAGACGTTTGCTTTCTCCTGCTGGACAGCTGTACCTACTAGGGTCAAACTGGTACAGGACCTGTGTGGAAAGGCCTGTACTGGACTAGCTAATAGCCTAGCAGCTAGCATAGTTAATCCTCTAAGCTTGGAGATGAGCTCCATAGCATGAGCCTAAACAGGAGTCTTTGTTTGGATCAGCTACTCAGGTATTTTTGATGGCCAAGCTGGTGTTACTGAACTCGATTTATAATAAAAATCTATAGTTTGCACACCCACAAAACAGATGGTGTACGGTTTGAATATAGTTTCTTGGCAAGCTATCGTTCTCTGACAAGTTCAGCTACCCCACTGTATATGATGTTGTAAACAATGTCATTTCCTCTTTGACTAATGGGCACGTTGCCAGGAATTGCTTTTGTTTCTGTTTTTATTTATTTATATAATAGCTCCAAAGTTATGCTTTTCAGTCAATGGCTTGGTAAACATCTGTGATGAATTACTTTTCACATTTGGTGCGAGAATAAGGCTGTGTCGGGCCCCAGGTAAAAGCTTTGGAATCAGGGGACGTCATAATAGACTGGTGTACTGTGTTCTGTTTTGTTTTGTAAAGGTCACACTCAGCCAAGCCCAGCCAAGCTCAGTAAAACGGAAAACATGCACGCACCCACACACACACACGTGCACGCACACACACACGCACAATGATTCCTGTTGTGGAAACACACGCAGAAAAGTTTTCCTCGCCCATTTGAGCGGCAGGGTCACAGATGAACATTGACCTGCCTTCCTGCAGACAGCAAAACCCTGTCTGCTCTCCGGTATCTTCCATATGGTTCTGCTAGGGCTGTCTCAACCATGCCTATTAGCCTTCTCACCCGTTAGGTGGATAAAAAGAACATTTGCCGCATAAATACAGTCAAGGTTTATGTCATCAGAGAGTGTTTGCCATTCCTAATTTCTCCATCCTTGACTACCTCGGGATTCCGCATACAGTCAAAAGCAACCCTGCCTGTTATGCAACACTTCATATGAATTCATTCCACGACAGCAAGTAATCGAGAGACCTCCAGCTGACCTGCAGTGTTGAGTGTTTGTGTTATTTGTTTTTTTTAACAGCTTGTGGCCAACACAGTGCTGTTCACCAGTGTGAATCTGTCAGGACTGTTTGTGCGCATCCTGACAGAGCGAGCCCAGAGGAAGGCTTTCCTTCAGGCACGCAACTGCATCGAGGAGAGGCTCCGCATGGAGGATGAGAATGAGAAGCAGGTACGAGGCTAGTGAACAACAGGGCCCAAGTCATGAAGAACAAGGCTTTCAGAATGGTTCCTCTTGCCGCCCGTCTACTCTTTCTTTCTTGTTTCCCCCATTTCTCTCTCTCTCTGTCGCTATCCCCCCCCCCCGTACTTTGCGCCCCCCCGCTCTCTGTAGGTTGGTGACTCACACTTTTTCACCTCTGTTTGATTTCAAGCCTTTGTCTCCCACCTCTGTAATCGCTCCTGCCACTCTTCTCCCTTCCATCATTGCCTCCTCTCACTTTGTGTTACTGTTACATACATCTCTCTTCTTCCACACACGCACACACAGGAACGCCTCTTGATGAGTCTACTGCCCAGAAACGTGGCTATGGAGATGAAGGAGGACTTCCTAAAGCCCCCCGAAAGGATATTCCACAAGATCTACATCCAGCGTCACGACAATGTCAGGTGAGGCTGCAACCCCGCTCGTCCACCACCCCCCCATTTCTCCCTCTGAAACGTAACAACAGCATTACGTTTGAGGAACCTGACGCTGTCTTGCTCCGATCTTACTTAACGTGAACAAAATCGTTACCACGCATCGCCCACACCCTTGTTTTTGGGGTATTTCTTTCTACGCTGGAATGTACTGAAGCTGTGGGTGGATGAAGACCTACAGTACATTCTCTTTTTGGCCAGATTCGACAGAGAAACCCTTTATGCTGCCTGTATGTGTCAAGCCTTGTACAGACCAAACAACAGTGGGCCTTGAGCAGTCCCCTTGAATGTGGATTTCTCAGAGTTAGACATGTTCCAGCAAGACCCAAAAACATGCAGACACAGCAGGCTCCAGCCAAACGTTATCATTAAGTTATTAACGCCAAAATCTCATAGCTGTGCTAATAATTCACTTTAGATTGTCTTATTTATCAACCTCATCTTTGGAGACCTAATATTCCGTAATCCAAGGTCACCTGCATGTAGTATAATTATCTTGTAACCAGTTTCACATTCCCATCTGTTCTGCACCTCATAAAGCTTGAGAACATTCTCAGTAAAAGGCCAAACTACACTGACCCCCTTCAAGGATTTCAAACCGGCAAGTTTTGGTCTGGGGCAATACAAATTTCAGAGTGATGAACCCTCATTAAGTCCCAAAATGAGTTGCAATAATTATTCTGTAGAGCAGCACCCGACACGGTCAGACTGCGGCCACGTTTTCTCTGAGGGCAGGACGCCACTGGAGAAGATGCCAACTCGCGGGCCGTCACATCCTCAGAAGTCCTTGGGGGGAACAAAGCCTTGGGGATCGTGGTTCCTCCAAGTCATAGATGGTGGAAGCTGGGGAGCTAAAGCATTGCTCAGTGAGCCAGACTTCTGGCCTGGCCCCAGTCAGAATCATGGGCTTATCTCGAACTCTGCTGTGTTTTGGCCACAGTTTTATCTCACAGGTTTGTCTCTTTTACTGGTGTCTCCTACGACACACTAGACAGTGTCCATAGGAATAATCAGGATTCGTTTTTCGAAATAAATCTGTGTTGACCCTCATTAACCCCTGAGTGTTCCATTGTAGAAAAGGTTTCAGGTATAGTCATCTGGAGACTGTTTTTGTCTCCTATCCAGGAGTCATCTGGAGAAGTTTTTGTCTCCTATCCAGGAGTCATTCTTAATCAGAGAAAATGGTCTGAGAACTCAGATATTTATGCTACTCGGGCCATTTTCTCTGGTTGAGAATGACTCCTGAATGGAAGTCGAAAGGTCTCGATTTTGAAAACAGTGTCCAGATGACTACATCTAAAAACCTTTGTTATTGTTTTTCTTCCTCTTCTCTGTGCTCTCTTTTTCGTCTTCTTACCTTTCCCCTCTCCCTACATTTCCATGTAGTCATTTAGCAGACGCTCTTATCCAGAGCGACTTAACACAACGTTATTCGGGCAAGGACACAACTTAATTCGACACGGCCGAGAATCGAACCGGTGACATTAGGATTACCGGCCTGATTCCCTAACCGCTCAGCCACCTGACTCCCTCTACCCTACCTCTGTGGGGTCCCAAGAGCAGCAGCAGGGGGAGCACAGTTTAGTTGGCCCAGGGATTGAGCTGCTGCTGGAGATTAAACGCAACGGAGACTAAACTGCATTGCGTAATGGCGTGTTTGTGGTGGTTAAATATGGACACGTCTCAGTGGAATTTCACTGATTGCTTTCGAGTCTCCTTCCTTCAAAGGCTTTGGGGCCATGTTTGATATCTTGTTTGCATCCAATAACCCTCAATTAAATCCGGTTAGAGACCACTGTGAACGTGATGTATGTGGTTTGGGTAGGCTGTAATTAGAAAGTAAACACTGCCCATTACGATTTACTCGCTCGTTTTGTTTCTCTCGTGACTGTGGGTGTCTTTTGATTCGATTAGGGGAACATTTCCGTGATCGCGGGACTTGCGAGCCTAAAGCACTGGCCTCTCTCATCATTTTGGAACGACATGATTGCTTCACCTTTCAATCCAGTACGAAGGCTCTGCCAATGTTGACGAAGGCCATAGTATGTCCCATGCAGGCAAAATGCCAACCATTGGCTGTAATTCCCCACGATGAAGACATCTGCCTTTCTACATAAACAAGGCCATGCTGTACAACATAATCTAATAGATGCTCTCAAAGGATTTTTTTTGTTTGCCCAATTTTTTATGTCACTAATCTGTGTGAAGGTTAAGAACAGGAGGGTGTAGATGACTGGGTGAGAGGGGAGAAGGATAGAGGATTTAGAGAGATAGTAATTTTCAGGAAAAAGAGACCCATCGAAGTAACACACCTACATGTTTGGCCTTCAGGTTGTCCGCTGTGTATAGTCTCACAGATCATGATTGCGATTTATCCCAGGGATGAATACAAATCCCCGGAGTGCAGGTAGTATACTAACATTTAGAAAAACCCTGCACACAACAGGGAGGCTTTTTAGTCAATTTTCACAGACATACTGTATTTGCAAGCCAAGCACGTCTGCAATAAATACAGTCTGCTCAAACCCCCGGCATCCTTTGCTGTTGCATGCTTTCACTGCCAATTCTGGTGACAGTCTGCTATTGTTGCGTAAGGGTAGATGCACAACTTGTGTCACACACACACACGTGCGCACGTTCTCCCTGAATCCTACTTGACACATTCTGGTCACGGACGTTAGGTGGAGAGGAAGTGGATTCCACTTCACTCCTGTTGATGATGTGTGGAAAGGCAGGGCTGTGAGCAGGCTCCATCACTTCCTGGACCACCTCTCTCTCTCTCTGTCTGTCGCCCACCCTTGGACATACAGACACGCTTACACATGCAAACAGCGAGCATGCATTGCTGGCCACGTGTGCACGTTCAGGCCCGAGCGTTCACGCAGCGCGATCAGTAGCTTCAGCGCCCGGCGTCACCCTTTGACCTTTCTGCCCATCACCGCGCAGGATCCTTCCCCATCGCTGATCCCACCACGCCGCCAACACACTCGGAAAACCACGAGAAAGACGGCCAGTCGCCATCTACACGGGGAGAGGGGATAATGAACCCTTGAACTCTCGAAAACACCTCAGTTTGGGTTCTGTGAACACTCTTATTAAGAGATACGTCCCAGCATGCCCATACGATAATTGGTACATGATGCTGCTAACGTACGTGGGCTTTTTAACTTCCAGCTCAAACGCATGGCTGTCACTCGGGTCTTGCTTTGTGGCTGACATGCTTGGATTAACCAATGTAGGCTGACTATGTCCACAGACACGGATCTGATGTATACATTAACATAATTAGGGAAAGTGTGGCTTTGCAAAAGGCGATTATAAGTCCTTGATGAGGGCCGATATGAGAGAGTGTGAGGAGGTCAAATTTGGATCTTTGATTACGGATGGAAAGGTCTTTTGTGGGCACTGTGCAAATCATTGCAGAGTAATTGGCCTTGATGGGATAAATAGTTTAGGGGAAAAGCTGAGGCTGAGGCTGAGGCTGGGGTCGGGGAAGGAGGGTTTTGAGGATGAAACTCTCGTTAACGCTAACCTCTAATCTTCTCATAAATTTGACAGGTTACCGTTACTGGATATCGTTCAGCACACCAGCATAAGTGCTTCAAAACCCTTTGAATGTTTTTCAACTCCCGACTCCAACACAATATTTAAAGTCCTCTCTCCAAAGGTTTGCCAGCCACAGATGGTCACCAATTAGAATATTCACAGCAAATGGAATCCATTGCACCTCATTATGTTGACATCTGTGGGATGACAAAATGGCATTTAGCAGCTCCCGCTACGCACACATCGTTCTGTCACCCTGTTGAAACGTCCAGCCTACACGAAGACAGCGGGATGCTGCAACATTCGGGAGGCGCAGACACGCAAGCCTTTTAGGTCAAAACAAGCCTAAGTGACTAACAGCAGTCTCGCGTCCTCCAACCTCACACAATCTCTACATTCAGGGCAACTCCATAAATCTCTCCGGTTGAGCTCAACAGTTTCACTTAAATACAGATGGATTAATCCCGGATCTCCTTAATACGCATCTATGAGTAACCTTCAAACAATAGGCTCTGAAGCGGTGAGAAAGTCAGGCTTGACTGGACAAAGACATGGCCGCTAACATGAGTTCATATCAAGGGATGGAGGGGTACGACTTCCTAAGAGTGCCTGTTTGGATGCCAACTGAGCCCAGCTTGGCTTTGATCCGTGTGAGTATGTTGTTCTATTTTGGGCACCGCCGCTTGACTGTTCTGACAGTCAGTCAGCCTCAGTGGGCGAGTGGGACTGGGGCCTTTGGCTGTCGTGGGTCATTCATTTGACTGGTTGATAGGTCTGAAAGGTAAACACAATGTAAGAAAATGAAAACGCTTACTTGGTGACTCCGCCTCCGCTCTGCGAATGTCGTTAGGAGGATGAACCCTGCGAGCATCTGATTGGTCACGCTGGGTTCTACTCTTTCCCCATCTTGGTTGCGATGTTGGTTGTGTGTCGCGCAGTGTACATCTCTGTCACAATCTTTTGTGTATCTTTGTCTTGTTTTGTTTATTTGAGCCTCTGTCTAAAGACAATCTTCCATCCCTATTGGGATGGACAACAATGTTTTAATAATTCGAACTGAATGCAACAATGACGGTTTCAGAAAACTGAACAATTCAATAAAACACCCTCTCCTGTGTTGCTGTCTCTGTCCCTCTCTCTCTCTCTCCCTCTCGTTCTCTCACTCTGTCTCTCTCCCTCTGTCTCTCTCTATTGCTCCCTCTCGTTCTCTCACTTTGTCTCTCCCAGCATCCTCTTTGCAGACATTGTTGGCTTTACCAGTCTTGCCTCCCAGTGCACTGCCCAGGAATTGGTCAAACTCCTCAACGAGCTCTTCGGCAAGTTTGATGAGCTAGCGACGGTGAGTTTCAGGCTGTCATTTGCACTTCTCACTACGCCACACATTCCCCCACACTTAGCCTAACACTCATAACATGACACCTTGACAAAGGTGTTGCAGCTGCAGTGACATTAAATCGCACCGGTTTGTCTGGGTGGAACTCGAGCCCCTGAGAGTCTGTTCCAGGATTTTTTTTTTTCCAGACCACCCTTTCAGACATGTCACATGCGTGTCTGGGTTAAAAAATGGAGCGTGGCCGATTTCATGACAACATCAGGCAACATCAGTGCCCCATATGATGTCTAATATGATTACCCGAGGCCTCATTGACGAAGAGATGACAGGATACTTAATCCATCCCAGATTTACCGCTGGCTAAACCTCGACTTCACTCTGACGGTCGGTACGTGGGAGAGTTATATCGGTACCAATCGCTCTGTTGGCGTGGCGAGAGAAAAAAAGGAAGGAAAAAAAAATAGAAGAGAAAGATTTGAGTCCCCATCTGTCGATATTCCATTCTTAGCCCCTGCTGTCAGAATGGAAGTCCATGCAGTGTTTGTGTTGTGTGTGGGACCATCTTTGACTTAACCGGGTCTGGTCTTTTACTTGACCCGATTTTGTGTTTAAGCACTCGCTGCTAGGGTTACTCACAGGAACAAGAGACGGCTTGCGATGCTAGCGACTTTCAACCGGCACTGCAGAGTAGGCGGACTGACCTTTGACAGGCAGGTCTGTCGCGTCCCCCTCCCCCCTCCACGCTCCATTTGTGATTGATGCGTTGGGCTGACACATATCTTGGAGTGGTTCAAGGGTTGAGCCCCGCCCCCTCCCCCGGCCTCATGATCCCCTTGCTGCTTTATCAGTGTAATCTGGCCTCCATTACTTCCACCAGGCACATGTGCCCGTGAAATCCTTTAATCCAGGGGATTACACTCAAACCCCTTTTTTTGCTTTCATAGAACATTTTCTTGGCCATATTGGCAGATCTATTTATAGCTTGTTTGTTGACATGGTAGCCAAATTTAGAAGCAAACACGGCTTTTGGGTGAAGGACAGACTAGAACGTTTCTTCAGAATGTTCCTGAAGATGTCCTGACAGTGTTTTCAAGCAGCTTGTTGATGATTCCTTTATCCAATGGGATTCTTCCCCTGCTGGGTTTACATGGAAGTCAATAGCTGATACTGGGATGTTGTTCTCATAATGAGTCAAGGAGCCATGATGCGAAGGTGTTGCTAGCTCCATAAAACCAGGAGAAACATTGCAGAGATCCTTCCTGTTAATTGTATTTTGTCGTAAAAAATAATCCATCATACATTTAAGCATATGTCAAACTACCATTGCCTACCACCAAATCATTGTACATCCTCAATGTTGACACATCTCTTCAAAGCTGTGATCTTATCACTTGCAAATGTCACCTTTTCACACTCCTCCCCAAAGGAGGTGGTGAAACAGTTTCAGATATAGCTGAGAGAACAGACAGCTCAACACCATGTCTGCGCTTTCCAGATCCCCCACATTTTTATGCTTAGCGATAGGCGTCCGATAGTCCGTCTTTCTGCCGTTTGGACGGAAACACGACATCTGATATTGTTAATGTGGGTGTCTAGGTGACAGCGTAGTGTACTTTTGCTGTTATTGGGAGTCAGATGGCTTAGCGGGTTAAGGCGTTGGCCTCTTCAGCGGAAGGTTGTGAGTTCGAACCCTGGCTGTGGCTATGTGATGTGTCCTTGGGCAAGGTGCTTCACCCTACTTGCCTCAGGGAGAATGTCCCTGTACTTGCTATAAGTCTCTTTGGATAAAAGCGTCTGCTAAATGACTATTTATTTCTTGAAGCTTGTTGAAATGTTGTGACGTATTGTAGAACCGTCTTTATCATTGGAAGGTACGTTTAGTAGACGCTTTTATCCAGAGCGACTTATAACAAATATCCCCCCCCCCCCCCCCCCCCCCCCCCCGAGTCAAGTGGGGGGAAGTGCCCTAACCGACTGTGCCACATGACTCCCTAGGTCAGAAGTGTCAAACTCCAGTCCTTGAGGGCCGCTGTCTTGAAGGTTTTACATGTTTCCCTGCTCTAGCACACCTGTTTCTAATGAAGGGTTGTTACCAAGCTCTGTGGTGGTGTTCTAGAGCAGGGAAACATCTAAAACTGTCATGATAGTGGCCCTCGAGGACTGGAGTTTGACACCTGTGCCCCAGGGGGATGATCCCTGGGGTCGAATTTTAGACACTTCCCTCACAGTGTGCTTGTGAGGTGGAATTCGGAATTTAAAGGTTGAAATAAAGATCGAAAGCTTCAGTCGCCCACCATGTCACCTGACCTGGATACGAGCCTATTAACTTGTGAGATGACTGGCCCGATCTGGCCCTCATCCGGGCCAGCATCGAGGAAGAGGAGCGGATGTTCCTCTGATGGGTCCATCCTGCCTCGGCCCGTGGGCAACGCTCACACTGATCCAGCCTGGCAGGGAGAGGCGGCCGCGCTGACTCATAGCGGGCACGCTGTCTCTCCTCCCCCCCCCCCCCCCCACCCCGCTCCAGACGAGAAGCGGGCGACGCCACATGTCCAGTGGGCACCGTTTCATCGCGCCATCCCTTCACCATCCCCACGCCACCTGTCGAGCTGCTGGATTCGCTGGGCCGCGCAGGACGCAGGCCAGGCAAGGCAGTCCACCCCCCCCCCCACTCCCTTCCTTCCTCCGCCCTCCCTCAATCTCCCGCTTTCCTTCGCTCATTTTGTTCTCAACGGGCGATGTTGTGAAGGGAGGAAATAAAGAGCGATTCAGAGCTTTATACAACGTTATTATGCTGTGATAGCGTGCAACGCTGCGTGTTGTGTTTTCTCCCTCTTGGTTTCCATGGTAGAGTTTCACACCCTCCCTCCTCTGAACGCCTCCTCTCTTTGTAGCTCCCCCACCCCCACTCCCGCTCCTTGTCTTTCTGCCCTTTTGATTGACACCGGGCATCCTACCTTCCTCAGCTTTCGTCCGGGCCCTCTAGTTATCCCTCCTTTCCTAACCCCTCCCTCTTTTTATGGCGCGTCCAAATTTAGCAGGAGTCCGATTTATTTATAAATATGTATGTTCATCTGCCCTGTTTAACTAGATGAAGCCGCGCTCTCTTATTATCCTTCTCAAGCTCACCAACGCTGCTTTGGAAGGGCACTCTGCCCGGAACCAGACTTGTTCAGTTCATTTTCTCGCCTCTCGACGGTGCGGCCCTGTCTAAGCAAGCCGATAAGGCAAAGTGGTTCGATTTAGCGGTGACTGAGGTGAGGTCAAGGTTGAAGGCTGCAGGTGGGGGAAGGGGGTGAACCGTTTTTTTTTGGTGTGGGGGTGGATGCTTTGCTCACGTTTAGCTCAAGATCCCAGGAGCTTCATAAATATGCTTGGTGACAAAGAGGCCGCCGTCCTCCCCCCCTCCCTCAAGGTGACGAGGCGAGAGAATGACATGGAGGAAACATCATTGGGTCCATCAATAATATGTGCACGGCATTGATCCGTCTGTGTGTGCTTCAGGGAACCAAAAGGCATGTGGCGTGTAGCGTGTCACGTCGCCCTGCCTTCCCTATGGACCCAACACATGGGATATGTAGCAGCTGTGCTAGGTTAGGACTTGCCTGTTCTCCACACTCGTTTGTGGGGCGTGCGTGTAGCTTGTTGTTTGCGTTGTACGTTCGCGTTGTACGTTCGTGCTGTCGTTGCGGTATCTCCTTTCTTCAAGGTGCGTGTGCGTATCCGTGTCTTCAGGCAGCCCCTGAAGTCACGTGACAGTGGGGGAGGTAATCCAGTTTGGGTCTGAATCAGCTCCTGAACCCTCGCTGGGCAGATTAAACGGAGGAGAAGCGCAGAAAAAAAGGGGGGGGGACTTTCTAAGCACTGAGGGCTTTCCCTGTTGCTCCAGCCTTCCCCCCGCTCAGCCCTCCAACCGCCCCCCTCCCCCTTCCTCTCACCCATCTGTGGCTCCTTTCGATTAGGCCAGGAAAGCCCCCGTCCATCAGGAAAAATCCCCACGGCTTGCCTCTTGTCCACCTGGAGACGTTTCTTCACGTATTTCTGCAAGCTGCTTGTGTACTTTGGGATGGTAAAGACTAAAGACTGCGCAGGAACCTTGAGAAGGTAGCCAAGACTCTCCCCCCCCCCCCCCCCCCCCCCCCCCATGCGGTGCGATTATCTCTTCTGTCTCTCTTGGATTCTCATCTGAAATCTCTTCGGAAGAAGGGAGCCTCCTGTCTGCAGGCTCCAGCTCTGCTGACTTGTTGCTCAGTGCTTGGCAGGCAGCGATGGTAGCTTAACGACTAGCTTGTCCCATCGGCTCTCTCTAATTCACTAAGCTGTGTACCTGAAACGAGGCAGTCTGCACCAGGCCTCTGTGTTGGACGGAGCGAGGAGGGGAGGCCTGCCAACCCTAATAGAGATTTATGGGGGGGTGGGTGTCTTTTTGGAAACACAGAGTCCTCAGAGGAAGGTCTGGAGCTGCTCTGGAGCTGCTGTAACAGTTTGACGTTCTTCAGTGTTTCTTCGAGGGTTAAGCTTTTTTTTGTTGCTAGAATGGTTTGTTTCAGCATGCATGTTCTTTGTGCAGCCCACAAAATGTCTTGAGATGAGGAAAATCGAACCATCAAGATATCGTTGTTTTATAGCCAATAAATAACGGTTCAGGGGTCTCATTTATAAAAAATTGCCGTACGCACCCAAAAATTCAGATTCATAAAACCCTGCGTACGCACACTTCTAATAAAAATTCCCTTTATAAATCACAGCTTAACCACAAGTGTGCGTACATAAATTATCGTTGGACCCTGCCCTGAACACACCCATTTTTAACCATAAATGGTCAATGAACCTCAATGACCTCATGAATGCTGATCTAGTATCATTCTCATGAACCTGGCAGGTGATTCTTCTTCACAGTGAATCAAGGCAAACATAAAACAACAAAATCGTGTGACAGCACGCCAACTGGCAGAACTGGATAAAAACTGTTGTAGTAAATTCCATGTTTGTGTATCTCGCATGGCGATTAAAAACTAATTCTGATTCTGAAGTGTAACGAGTGTAGCGATTGTGCGGGAGCTTAACGACTGTATTTCCAGTTCATGACATATGATGATATATGCACAGTATTAAAGAAATATATTTAGTTATACTCTGTGTTCAGTAGTTACATGAACTTCAGCCTCCTACACTGCCGTAGTGGACAATCTGATTGTGAGACAGACAGCGCTGAATATTGATTTAAAATTTGAGTTGGATGTTTCTGAAACAATTATCACTCAGTACAAGCGCAAATAACACGGCTGGATCTTCATGATAATGATGACATTGAGTGAAAAAACGTGTCAGAGGACAACAAAATACATAAATATTACGAGTAATCGCTCTTCCCACTGCAGTATAACTACAGTACGGTCATCTGTGTCTCCAATTCCCTTTGTCTCCAAGATGTGTGTAGGTTTACGGGAGGGTCATAGTTTGCATTGGAACCGCACATTTTCCTGTCAAGTTAGTTTGTTATAAATCACTAACTTTGCGTGGAAACTGGCGTACGCACATTTTCAGGCCCGTTTTGTGCGTACGCAACCTTTATAAAAGAGACCCCAGGTCATGTTGCCATTGCCAGTGTAACGTTAAAACTACACAGATTGTGTTTTTCTCCTAGTTGGATGGTTCCTGCTGATACAGGCCTAGCTTCCGCTAACCACAGAAGCACAATCCTCAATGAAAACTTTCAAAAATCAAGCCTGTTACAAACCGCTATTTTGTCCCTCTGTCAATTTGAATCATTTTTTCATTGTTTGAAGTCTCTTCTGCTTGGCTGGGTTGGTTCGGGGGTGTCCGCATCTAGCGTGAGAAACCCAAATCCTGCTCCGAGTGCAGAGAGCGAGCGTAGGCTGCTCAGCGCTGAGTGGGTAGGAGTTTCCGCACCGCTAACGAGCTCACGCGCTCCTCTGGAGCCACGCATGTGGTCTCACATGTTAAAAATAGAGCCTCTGTCTTGTCTTCGGCGCGCTGATGTCCCTGATTATGAATCTGTGTCACTCTTCAAATGCCGCCCACTTGCCGCCCGCCCCACCCCCCACCCCAACCCCTCCGCCGCCCCCCGCCCTATCCCATTACTTCCATGGTAACAATCGGAGGTTATTAGCACGGCGGCCCTGCCTCATTGCTTATGGATGGCGGTGGCTCACATGTCATAATGATATGTTGCATTTGTGCGGTTTTTCCTCAGACGAACGCTTGTCAGTCTTTGAGTGTGACTCACCTTATTCACCAAAGGGAAACAGATCCATCGATTAAGCCGTGCCTGTTTTTAGCTTGCGACGGTTGACAGGCATTTCGATTTGGGCTCTGTGTTTTAAAGTGTGTGCGTGGGGAGGTGCGGATGGGAGGGGCGGTGTGGTGTAGGAGGCTTGGGGGCGGTGTGGATGGGGGTGTCATGTGTAGGATGGATGGGGGAGATGTGTATGGGGGGGGTGTCGTGTAGGAGGCTTGGGGGAGGTGTGGATGGGGAGGTCAGGTGTAAGAGGCTTGGGGAAGGTGTGAATGGGGGGGGTCAGGTGTAGGAGGCTTGGGGGAGGTGTGGATGGGGGGGTCAGGTGTAGGAGGCTTGGGGGAGGTGTGGATGGGGGGGTCTGGTGTAGGTTTGGGGGAGGTGTGAATGGGGGGGTCATATGTAAGAGGTTTGGGGGAGGTGTGAATGGGGGGGTCAGGTGTAGGAGGCTTGGGGAATGTGTGAATGGGGGGGTCAGGTGTAGGAGGCTTGGGGGAGGTGTGGATGGGGGAGTCAGGTGTAGGAGGCTTGGGGAAGGTGTGAAGGGGGGGGTCAGGTGTAGGAGGCTTGGGGGAGGTGTGGATGGGGGGGGTCAGTTGTAGGAGGCTTGGGGGAGGTGTGGATGGGGGGGGGTCAGTTGTAGGAGGCTTGGGGGAGGTGTGGATGGGGGGGTCAGGTGTAGGAGGCTTGGGGGAGGTGTGGATGGGGGGTCTGGTATAGGTTTGGGGGAGGTGTGAATGGGGGGGTCATATGTAGGAGGTTTGGGGGAGGTGTGGATGGGGGGGGTCAGGTGTAGGAAGCTTGGGGAAAGTGTGAATGGGGGGGTCAGGTGTAGGAAGCTTGGGGAAGGTGTGAATGGGGGGGTCAGGTGTAGGAAGCTTGGGGAAGGTGTGAATGGGGGGGTCAGGTGTAGGAAGCTTGGGGAAAGTGTGAATGGGGGGGTCAGGTGTAGGAAGCTTGGGGAAGGTGTGAATGGGGGGGTCAGGTGTAGGAAGCTTGGGGAAGCTGTGAATGGGGGGGTCAGGTGTAGGAGGCTTGGGGAAGGTGTGAATGGGGGGGTCAGGTGTAGGAGGCTTGGGGGAGGTGTGGATGGGGGGGTCAGGTGTAGGAGGCTTGGGGGAGGTGTGGATGGGGGGGGTCAGGTGTAGGAGGCTTGGGGAAGGTGTGGATGGGGGGGTCAGGTGTAGGAGGCTTGGGGGAGGTGTGGATGGGGGGTCAGGTGTATTAGACTTGGGGAAGATCAAGGCAGGTGCAGAAGTGGAGGAAGAGATGGAGCCAGTGTTTAGCCTGTCTAAAGAAGCAGGGGTGATTCATAATACACAGAGGTCTGACTTCACTTCCTGGACCCAGTTTGACGTCTCCTGCTAACAATACCATGAAGCACATTCAGGAAATGCTTCCTCTTCCCCCGCCTCTCTCCCTTTCTCCCTCCCTCCCTCTGTTTATTGTAAAGGTTGTTGTGACTGGGACTGCATTGTTAATTCAGTGGAAAGTGCATGTGACGTCTCTCTCTCCTCCCCCCCCCCCCCCCCCCTCTCTCTCCGTGAACGGCAGGAGAATCATTGTCGGAGGATTAAGATCCTGGGGGACTGTTACTATTGTGTGTCTGGACTGACCCAACCCAAGACAGACCACGCCCACTGCTGTGTGGAAATGGGCCTGGACATGATCGACACCATCACGTGAGTGATTCCAACGAGACCGTCACATTCATCGTCTGACAGAAACCTCAGATTGCAGTGTTCCTGTTCCATTCAGCTGTAATAATGCTGGTCTATTGAAAAAAAAATAATCTATGTATATGAAAGTGTCTGACGCACAGTCCAAGCCCCTCACAACACACCCTTCATACATTGTTGACGTATTGTACCGAGCCTGACTGAAGTGGAACTGTAAATATAGCGATAGCGCGATCCGATTGGTCAGGCCTGTTCTCCACGCAAGACTTCAGAAGATTATTATCGGACCATGAGGAAACGCGTTTGGATGCATCTCATTGAAGCAGGAGAATGTGTCTCATTTGCACATGGCCTTCGGTAACTTGAGAATAACTCTCTGTTCCGAGAGGAAAGTTAGGTATATATCTGCAGGGCGTCATACTCAATGCTGCATGTAGGACACAGGGCTGTCCACAACTGTGGTGTTAGGACAGTCTAGCTAACCAGCAGTACAGGAGATGAACCTCCAGTGTGCTGTGCTTGGTAAATACGTGCATTTTCTTTTCCGACGCAGTTGCTTGACAGCTTTTCGTCTTTCCTCTGTAATAATTTTCACACCAGTTAAGAGCGGAATCCTATCCCCCGCCCCATACTGCGCAAAGTATTCCGGAACACACCCGGTTCGGAAGCCAGTTCTGAGTATTCCGCCTTCTTGAAATCCCCTCAATGCCTCTTAAACTCTGCCGCTCACGAAGGACATCGCATTTCCCTTTAAATTTGTCATCCTTCGAGACCAAAAAGAGACTAGAAACCCGAAAGGCCTCCATTTTGTGTCTCTCCCTTATCTCATTGAAACATGTGGGCTGGTGTTCCCCGTCCTACTGTGATGAAATGCACTGGACTCTGTCTTTTCATCCTTACGGTCAGCACCATAGTGTGTGTGTGTGTGTGTGTGGGGGGGGGGGGGGGGGGAATTTCTTCACCAGAGGGAATGGCTTGAAACTTTACCATTTGCAGAGAGGGCGCTGAGGTTGTTGCCGAGTTGCCAAACACACCTGACCCTGCACTAACACCCCCTATTCCGGTCCTGCAGGTCGGTGGCCGAGGCTACAGAGGTGGACCTGAACATGCGTGTGGGTCTGCACACCGGCCGAGTTCTGTGTGGCGTCCTGGGCCTGAGGAAGTGGCAGTACGACGTGTGGTCGAACGATGTGACCCTGGCCAACGTGATGGAGGCCGGGGGACTGCCTGGGTCAGTGCTGCCCACCTACACCCTCCCTGCCCTCCCAGTGCCCCACCCCCTCTAAGCCTTAGGATCCTATCCTCCCAACCCCACCCCACCCAATCCTAACTTACTCCGTAACCCCCCCCCCCTTCCCCGCCCACATGTCCTTGAAATCCCCCCCCTTCCTTACCCTCCCCCTATCCCCTTACCCCTACCCCTAAACCCTCCCATCCTCTTATCTTCCTAAACCTCATCCTTCCAAAACACTCCCCTCATCTTTGCTCCTCCCCCCAGCCTCCCTACCCCCTGTCCTCCCTACCGCTAGTCCCCCACCCTCCCTAATCTCTACCCCATCCTCCCTCCCCCACCCCTCCCCTCCCCATTTCCCCCCTACGTCTCACACTTTAGTGCACATACCGAAATATCAGATTACGGTAGTTTACCCGAAAGGACTATTCTCATGTCTTACCTCACACCAAGTTCAGGGGTCACCGCCTGCTTGGAGACATCCTGAAGCAGGTAATCCAAACGATGTAGGAGTAGAGGTGTACAAATGTAGACTGACAGCAGTCTAACAGACACAAGACACAAAATAACACCGCAGCACATCTAGACGACAGCAAGAAAACGCTGGCGAGCGTTGAGGAGGGGGGGTGGGGGGGTGTTGTCCGGACGTTGTCCGTGGGGTTGTGCTGTGCGCGTCTGCTTTCTCACCACGAGTGCTCGCCTCCTCAGCAAGGTCCACATCACCAAGTCCACCCTGGAAAGCCTCAACGGAGACTACGAGGTGGAACCAGGGAACGGCCATGAGAGAAACGCCTTCCTCCAAAAACACGAGATCGAGACGTTCTTCATCGTTCCGTCCCACCGCCGGAAGGTGCCTGTGCGTGGTCGGGTGTTCGTGAGAAGTGATCATCACTGTGCCCATTTATCTGTCTCTGTCTGTGTGTCTGCATAGAGGGGGGCTAGATTGTTTGCGGGAGCGTTGAGACTAGGCGGCTTTCACGGTCTAGCAAAGTAGCGCCTTTAGATTCTTTAACAACCAGCATCTGAACTAGGAACCTTGGAGAGAATGTCTCAGTATATGCTGAAAGCAAAGTGTTTCTATCTTAAACAGACCACAACAGATAATCCATCTAAATAGGCCTGATTCGTGATGGAGAGGTTAGCGTCTAATTCCAAGTGTTTGCTTGGTTCAAATCAGGACTGGAGCTAAACATACAGTACATTTGAATTCCTGTTGGATCTCTGTCACTGCATGGTGGAACACTGCCGTATGTGTGTGTGTGCTGTGATGCTGAGCCTTACGTCTCAAGGTGTTGTAGAGTGAATAGCACACGTCAACAACTTTCATGAACACATTTGCCATTCTCTTTCTCTTTCTCCCACACACATCATCTCAGATCATTCTTTCAGAGTCACACAACATTCTTGCCCGCACACGCAAACCCCTTTCCCTTTCGTTTCGCTCTGTCATTACATCAGACGTGCGGCAGGCAGCTGGAGAGGGGATTTCATCTCCTCTGCTTGGCCAGTCTCGGCCGCCCCCGTGTCCGTCCCTCCTGGCAGGGCCTGGCCCAGCCTGGCTTCTCCAGCAGAGAGGGAGTGGGACTGTTCCACAGCTCTCCAAAGCTTGCATGTTATATAACCCACGGTGTTCACACACGCACACACATACATACGTGTTCCTAAGCCACGCCGGTTCTCATTTGAACTGCATCACATCTCCCAAGGCCGTTCCGTTTCAATTTTTCGGGTTTTCGCTTTGATATGAGGAAGAATGAGCTAATCCGTTTATTAAATGGAGCCGGCAGTTATTCTTCCATCAAAGAGACAGTGAGGAGTGGGGACCCCCCATCCCCACCCCTACCCCAACCCCGCCCCATCTTAAGTGGGTCAGACGTGTTGCTCTCTTTTGTGTCTCCCACACTACTTCAGATGTGTGTTTAATATCGCTTAACAGAAGAACATTTTCTGCCGATCATTTTTTTCTGTCCGTTCTGTCTGTTTTTTTGTCTTTCAAGTCCTGCCTTATCTGTGCTAAATGAAGGGTTATTTAGTTTCTAAAATAGTTTCGAGGCCAACGGTTTTGTCCTATTGCTGCTGCTTGCTTCACGTGGATACTGAAAAGAAGTCGTTTCAAGTAGGAACGCGATCATTTAGATATGCATGCCGGTATGCGTTCGTGTGTCATTTGTCAGTATGCAGTGTTTTTATTTTATAATAAGCAAATTTGCTGTTGAATCATTCTTTGCGTGCATGCATGTGTGCGTGCGTGCATGAGTGAGTGGGAGAGCGAGTTATCATTAAAAGCGTGTTGCTTGTTTTGTTTGTTGACAGATATTCCCAGGGCTAATTCTGTCGGACATAAAACCTGCCAAAAAGATGAAGTTTAAGACGGTGTGCTACTTACTGGTGCAGCTGATGCACTGCAGGAAGATGTTCAAAGCCGAGATCCCGTTCTCCAACGTCATGAACTGCGAGGACGGAGACAAGGTACGGAACCCTTGGGTTTGCGAAAGTGGGAGGTAGCGCCGCCTTGAGTCTTTCTGTGTTTAGACATGAAAGGTGTGGAAGTGTACGTTGAGGATGGTTGCAGCTCTGTGGTAAGGAATTGGAAGGTGGATCGAGACATCACAGGTTGATCCCCCTCCCTCATAACTTGCCTTGGATAAAAAGCGGTCTGCTGAATGAACGTGTGTCCACGCAGGTGTACTTCTGATTGGGTGCCCCGCAGATGTGTTGCTATACTTTACTGTCCGGCTGTTGGTGCGCGTCCTTAAATGGCATCCAAAGCCACTCAGCCACTATTCAGACCCTGCCCATTATTATCTGACCCTCTGTCCTGAGGACAGAAATCCTCTGGCCTGGCCTGAATCCAATCCCAGCTCTGGTGTGCTTACAGGCACATTAACAGGTGCCTGGCAACAGGCCTGCTTTGAGCTCTCGGCCATTGGCACCAGGAAAATGCCTCGAGAAGTGGAATCGCGTTGTCTCACCGCTAAGTCATTTTACAGAGTAAATAACAGATGAGTCCAAGGTAAACATCCATTTGACATCAAGCTGAAACCCCCAATGGGAAATGGTCCCCCGATTTTCGTGCGAATGTTTGTACGGAACTCGACATGAAAAGCAGGGACGGGCATGGAGAGGGTGGGGGGAAGGCCGGGGAAAAGTGAGCTAAAGTTAACATTCAGGCCGCACACTCGACGAGCTGTTGGAAATGACACATGGATTTGGATATGGGGCGAGGGTGGCAGGAGGGGGTTGGGGGGGAAGGGAGCGAGGGAAGCGAGGGAGAGAGGGAGAGAGGGCGAGGGGGGGGTGAAGCGGGAGCGTTGCCACACAGTGGCAGGCGTGGGAGGGGAGATGGCTGTCCCGTGCTCCACGGATCATCTCCAAGCATCTGGGTCGGGAGGGGGGGAGCCCACCGCCTCAGGCAAGAGTGATGAAGGGGGAGAAGAGAAAGGGAGAGACGGAGATGCAGAGAGAGAGAAGGGAGAGATGCAGAAAGACGGACGGAGGGAGGGAGAGAAAAGGAGATACACGTATACGGAGAGCGTTAAAGGAGGAGAGAGAAAGAGAGAGAAAGGGTCAAAGAAAGAGAGAGGAAAAAGAGAGCTGAAGAGAAGGCAGAAGATATAGAGAGAAAGGAAATGAGGAGGGCGAGAAATGAGGTGCAGCCGTATGCTTTTAAAGAACGCTCATCTGCTCCAGGGAGCCTGTCTCTCCTCCGTCCTCATTAGAAACTGTCTTTCTCTCTCTCTCTCTCTCCCCTCTCTCTCTGACTCTATATCTCTCTCTCTCTCTCGCTCTCCGACTCTCTCTCTCCGGTCGGATTCCCCCACTCCCCGCCCCCTACTGACCTGCCTACCCCCCATTGTGACAGTGACACACACACGCACATGCACACACACGCACACACACACTGTCTCTGTCTCCATGTCTAACCAACTGGCTCTGCCCTGCTCTACTGCCCAGCACATTCAATTGATGCTCATTCTGGCTTCAAAGCCTTAGAGGAGGTGAGGCCTGGTGTGGGCTGGGTCGGGTTTTGTTGCTCTACAACAGGGGTCTCCAATCCTGGTCCTCGAGGGCCGCTGTCCTGAAGGATGTTTCCCTGCTCCGGCACACCTGATTCTAATGAAGCGTCGTTATCAAGCTCTGTGGAGGTGTGCTGGAGCAGGGAAACATCTAAAACCGTCAGGACAGCGGCCCTCGAGGACCAGGATTGGAGACCTCTGCTCTACAAAATGACATTAACCGGACGTAGAGTGAAGTTCAGTCAGGGGGAATTGTGACTCGCCGGTGCGTGTGAAGTCGAATACCACGATTTCACTTAATGCACTTTACGGTAATTGTATTATTTTAACGGTCCTTATTTCATTCCATGCTGTGTTCCATTAGACTACATTAGTGCAGCCTTTCGGCACACTGCTATTTCAACTCCTTTTCCCATCATACTTCTCTCCAGCGGAGGGCGCTCCGGACAGCGCCTGAGAAGCTGAGGAACCGGACCTCTGTGTCGGCCAACGTGACCCAGAGTAGCCCCGGTACCCGGGTGAACCGCTACATCGGGCGCTTGATCGAGGCCAGGCAAACCGAGTCTGATACGGCAGACCTGAACTTCCTCACGCTCATGTACAAGTGCTCTGAGCGCGAGCAAAGGGTGAGAAGGAAACACGCACAGAGCACGTTTTCACAGTCTCATTTGCCAATAAGACTTTCAATAAGACTTTCGTAAACGTTTATTTGTGAAACGCTTGAGAAACGATCTGTGAGCACTGTTTTTTCGTCGGATGGCTTTTGAATACAATGTTGTTCCTGGCTTTCTCCGTCCCTCTCTCTCTCCCTCCCTCCCTCTCTCTCTCCCTCTCTCTCCCTCCCTCATTCTCACCCTCCCTCCCTCTCACCTTAATTCTCTCTTTCATAGTACCACCAGCTACCAGATGAGTACTTCACCAGTGCAGTGGTCCTGTCCCTTATCCTAGCTGCCTTGTTTGGCCTTGTCTACCTTCTCATCATCCCACAGTGTGTACAGACAGACAGCAGCACACACACACACACACTAATACACACTCATGCACACGTTTTGGGTCTTCCCTGTGTTGGGTGTGTTTCTGAGGCTGCTTCTCTGCTTGTCTCTCAGGGGTACAGTAGTGCTGGTTCTACTGGTCTTCTGCATTTGTTTCCTCGTAGCTTGTATCATGTACCTGCATGTCACTAGAGTCCAGGTAAACCTGCACACTGCTTGTTCTTTTTTTATTCACTAACTAACAGGATCGACTGTTTGCTTTAGATGTTTGTCGTCGTTAATGAGTCACAAGTAGGTTGTTCAATGTATGTTTCACATCTAGGTCACGTTAACAACCTTGCTAAGGTTAACCCTGCTAAATTGGACTAAGTACTTGTACTTGTTTTCACTGAAGTCATACTCTGCATAACACTGCAAATATGTATAAAAGTAACACTTTCATGAATATGCTAGCATAGACACACACACACATATATATATATATATATATAATATATAAATTCCTTTGTGAGAACAGACCCCAACTTTCAACAAACCCCACAGCTCTGACATGTTTATTCTATTATTCTATAACGTGACTTTTCACATTTCAATTCTGCCAAGTAAGCTTCCCTGTCTCCCCCTCGTTTCTTTCCTCCTCCTCCATCGTTCTCTCTCGCTCTTCCTATTCAACCCCCTGTCTCTCTTTCACCCTCTTTATATTCTATCCCCTGTCTCTCTCCCTCTCCCTCCCTCCCTCCCTCCCCCTCTCTCTCTTTCTCTCTCTCTCTTTCTCTTTCTCTCTCTCTCTCTATTTCTCTCTATCCCTCTCTCTCTTTCTCTTTCCCTCTCTCTTCCTCTCTTTCTCTCTGTCTCTCTCTCTCTCTCAGTGTTTTCCAGGGTGCCTCACCATTCAGATCCGTACGGCTCTGTGTATTCTCATAGTGCTTTTAATATACGCTGTGGCCCAGGCTTGTGTGGTGAGTACGGAAATAGTTTGACTCATGAATTAGAATAGGTCAACTTTACTAAATAGTAATAACAAAATACAAAATACATAAAAAGCTTGCAAGTATGCGGACGGTTGTTTTTTGCTTGATGGTTGTCTGGTGTGTTATTCTTATGTAGCATTAGCAGTATTGGCATTAGAATGAACTGCATTAGCATTAGCAGCTTTAGCATTGGCAGCCTTAGCATTGGCAGCATTAGCATTATTAGCATTAGCAGAATTAGCTTTAGCAGCATAAACTGTATCAGCATTAGCTTTAGCAGCATTAGCCTGTGAGGTGTGCGAGCCTTGGCAACGTGGGCTGACCTCGCCTCCCTTCCCCACCTGCTCCCTCTCTTAGGTGGGCTGCATGCCGTGGGTGTGGGGCAGTGCCAAGTCCAACAGCTCCATCATCATCATCGAGGCGGACGGCGCCGCAAACCGCACAATGGCCGAGCTGCCCTGCGACGGCGCCCGCTACGCCTTCCTGTCCTGCGTGGTGGGAACGCTAACTCTGGCGCTCTTTCTGCGCGTCTCCTGGCTGCCAAAGATGGCGCTCCTCCTGCTGCTGGCCGTCCTCTACATCACCGTGCTGGAGCTGAGCGGCTTCCGCAAGTACGAGGGGTGAGTCGCAGAACGCACGCGGGAGTACGAGGGGTGAGAGGTGGAACACACACACACACGGGAGTACGAGGGGTGAGAGGTGGAACACTAGCACACACACACACACAGGAGCACAAGCCTGCCCATCCAGACAGAGATAAACACCCTGCCCATCAGTCCACGGGCCTTCCTCTCAGATCCACTATGTTGACCTGTCACTCAAACGTGCCAGAGACAGTGATTGGCTCCCACTTCTCCGGAGGTTTCCGCGTGCCTCTGTGTTTGATCTGGTAGAGGCGCAAACAAACAAGGGGCGTCATTGGGGCCGTCGCAGGGGGCATTAGCATGTACAAGGACATGGCACTGGAGTCTTTGTTTGTACCACGACAACATGCACGCTCACTCATTTGCAGCACATATACTCATTAGGCTCTAAACCAGACAGCTGAGAAGAGAGAGAGAGAGAGAGAGGGTGGGAGGTAGAGAGAGGTTGGGAGGGAAAGGGAGAAAGAAAGATAGAGGGTAGGAGGGAGATAGAGAGGATGGGAAAAGGTGGGAGGGAGGTAGGGAGGGAGGGAGGGAGGGTGGGAAGGAGGGAGGGAGGGAGGGAAAGAAAGAAGAGGGCAAGAAAGACAGAAGGAAAAGGGGAGAGAGAGAGAAAGGGGGAGCGAAAGAGAAAAGGAGAAAGGGAGACAGAAAGTGTGCTAGTGGGCGCGGGCCCGGTGACAACGACGTCTGCACTCATCCATCCTTCTCAGGAGATCACAGATCGTGTGGGAGGAGGCGAAGGAGAGAGGAGGAGTGGGGAGGAGAGGAAAGGCGAGGGGAGGGATAGGGAGAAAATGAAGACACGGCACACTCAAAACATTTCTTGGAATATTAATCCGCCAATTCAAGTTTCCACACTGGTAAACCTGGTAAACAGATTTACAAAAAGCCGTTTCTTCTCAGTGTCACAGTCTGTTTGACTAAACCTCACACACATTAGAAAGGTCCAAAATCGCATTTCCGCAATGGAGTTGCCAGCGTTCCACCACGGCTCTGCCGACAGCAGCAAGCCTTCTTTCAGTCTCGATCCTCATGCAGCTCAGGTCTCACCGTCTTATTGTAAGATGCTGACATTACTGCGGGCCCTAGCACCATGGGGGGTCCATCTCCACACAAACACGTTGGCCCCCAGGCCCGATGTGTGGTCATTCCGGCGTGCTGAAACCTCTGCTGACGTCTCTGTTGGTCTGCTCCACAGTGGGGGGTCTTTCCACATCCAAGGCTGGGAGCCCCTCCTCTCCCTGCTCCTCTTCACCAGTGCCCTGGCCCTCCATTCCAGACAGCTGGACCTCAAACTACGCCTGGACTTCCTCTGGGCTACACAGGTTTGTGTGTGTGTGTGTTTGAGTATATTTGGTGTCTCTCTATGGGAAATGTCGTCTGGTAACGTTGCTGATAAAAGTTAAGGAAAGTTGACCTCAGCTTCCTGTTTGTTGGTATCATTGCATGGCCACTCAGCTAACAGGTTCGGGAGGTGATATGCAAAAGCTCGACTTTTGGCAGGTGTCCGGGTCTCTGGCAGATGGAGGGTTTTGGGAAGGTTGGCAGCAATGAGTGGCTTGGCGTAAGGGCACTGTGTTGGCTGGTCAAGTCTCCTATAGTTTTTTTTTTGTTGAGTTAGTTTACAACAGATAACCGGATGGATTTTTGTCAGTATCACAACATGCTAAGGTGTGTTAGGCTTCAGTGGCCGTGTTGTTTTTTTTCCCGTTTTGTTATACTGACACCTTGTGGTCACAAAGGTGAATTTACTCTGCCACAGTAAATTCTGTGTTTGTGTAACTTAGGTGGCGAATACAATCGATTCTGATTATGATGTAGACTTCAGTTTTAGAATTTTGGATTGTCAGGGCTGTCTATCCACATTTGTGTCTGCGTGTGTGTATGCTTTTGTTGACGTGTGTGTTGTGCGTCTTCAGGCGGAGGAGGAGAGGGATGGCATGGAGAAAGTCAAATTGGACAACAGGAGAATCCTCTTCAATCTCTTGCCAGCTCATGTGGCTCAACACTTTCTCATGTCCAACCCCAGAAACATGGTGAGGCCCCCTTCCACACACAGACACACACACAGACATTTTGTCATTTAGCAGACACTCTTATCCAGAGCGACTTACAACAAGTACAGAGACATTCCCCCTGAGGGCAAGTAGGGTAAAGTGCCTTGCCCAAGGACACAGCACCATGCTGACACAGCCGAGGTTCGAACCAGGGACCTTCTGATTACTAACCCGACACCCTGACCGACTGCGCCACACGACTCCCCATCTCACACACACACACACACATACACTCACTCACACACACACACACACACATAACCAGAGACCCTGTGAATGCGAGAATCAGAATCAGAATGGGGTTTATTCGCTACGCAAGATTAACAAACATAGAATTCACTGTGGCAGAAATGAGCAAACATAGAACAGAAATGAGCAAACATAGAACATATATGTGGCATACTAATAAAAAAATGAATACAATGTAAAATACACTATACAAATGATACACATAATACAAATTATACAATTAACATGGAAGTACAAATAACATAGGTACAAAGTGGAATGGGTATATATAGTACGGGAGGTGTATATACACAGTAGTTTATGTTTCAGCTTCCAGTGGGTTCACTCCAGTGTTTGAACCTT
This sequence comes from Protosalanx chinensis, assembly GCA_030340685.1. Lineage (NCBI taxonomy): Eukaryota > Metazoa > Chordata > Actinopteri > Osmeriformes > Salangidae > Protosalanx > Protosalanx chinensis. The sequence continues at coordinate 6,595,482 of CM059328.1, forward strand.
CTCGACAGGATCTCTACTACCAGTCCTACGCTCAGGTAGGGGTGCTGTTCGCTTCCATCCCCAACTTCAACGACTTCTACATCGAGCTGGACGGCAACAACATGGGGGTGGAGTGTCTGCGTCTGCTCAACGAGATAATCGCCGACTTCGACGAGGTACCGTGTCCATTGGTCCATCACGTGATTGGTGGAAGTCAGCTGAACCTGAAACGTTTGCTTCTGTCTGCCCCAGCTTATGGATAAAGAGTGCTATAAGGACATTGAGAAGATTAAGACCATAGGCAGCACGTACATGGCAGCTGTAGGACTGGTCCCCACCATCGGAACCAAGGTAATGGTCTATGTTTTATATTGAGTTATTTTAGAAGACGCTCTTATCCAGAGCGACTTACAGCAAATACAGGGACATTCGCCCTGAGGCAAGTAGGGCTAAGTGCCTTGACCAAGGACGCAACATTATGTTGACACAGCCGGGGTTTGAACCAGGGACCATCTGGTTACAAACCCGATACCCTCACTACTTATCCACAAGACTCCCTGATCTGGTTCACAGATTTGGGGGTTTGTGTGGGTGTGTGTATGTGTCTGGGTGAGTGTGTGTCTGGGTGTGTGTCTGTATGTGTGTGTCTGGGTGTGTGTCTGGGTGTGCGTCTGTATGTGTGTGTCTGGGTGTCTGTCTGTATGTGTATGTATGGGTGTGACTTCATTCATTATGTAAGTATTATGCAGTAAAAATTCACTTGAATTTTGCATCTTTTATCAGTTCATCAACCAGTTTTGTATCGTCTCTCCAGGCCAAAAAATCCACTTACCACCATCTGAGCACAGTGGCAGACTATGCCATAGAGATGTTCGATGTACTGGATGAGATCAACTATCAGTCCTACAATGATTTTGTCCTGAGAGTGGGTGAGTACAGGACACGCAGGCTTTCACATGAACAGCCAACCAATATTATTGGTCTTGGAGTTAGAGAATGGGATTTAGGAAGCCCTGTGTGTGTGTGTGTGCCCAGGCATCAACGTTGGTCCGGTGGTGGCCGGTGTGATCGGGGCACGCCGGCCTCAGTATGATATCTGGGGGAACACGGTAAACGTGGCGAGCCGCATGGACAGCACCGGAGTCCCCGGAAAGATCCAGGTACCCCTAGCTCTTCCCTGTGACCCCCCGCTCCTGTGAGGCCCATTCCCTCAGAGCAGGGGTCTCCAATCCTGGTCCTCGAGGGCCGCTGTCCTGACGGTTTTAGATGTTTCCCTGCTCCAGCACACCTCCACAGAGCTTGATAACGACGCTTCATTAGAATCAGGGGTGCCGGAGCGGGGAAACATCTAAAACCTTCAGGACAGCGGCCCTCAAGGACCAGGATTGGAGACCCCAGCCCCACCCCTGAGACACCCTCACCTTTAACCCCCTTCCCTTATGACCCCCTACCCTTTAACCCCCTTCCCCTATGACCTCCTACCCTGAGAGCCCCGCCCCTGTGACCCCACTCCCCTCAGATTCCCTCCCCGCGGACTCCCTACCCTTTAACCCCCTTCCCTTATGACCTCCTACCCTGAGAGCTCCGCCTCTGTGACCCCCCTTTCCCTGGGTGTCTCAAACTCTAATCTTCTGTGCATGCATTGGCTTCTACGCCACAGCGTATCTAGTGTCTTATCGAGTCAATGCTGTTGTTATGCAAAGTTGAACTTTCTTAACAAGTGCATACTTCTGTATTCAGTAGTAAGCACAACGATTACATTTATTCATTTAGCAGACGCTTTTATCCAAAGCGACTTACAAGAGAGCTTTACAAAAGAGCATCGGTCACTGAGTATAGCAACGTGAGTATGTGTGTATGTATTGTTAACATATACCTGCATGTGTGTACTTCTGTATGTGTGTGTGTATGTGTGTGTGTGTGTGTGCGCGCTCGCACGCGCCTCCCCAGGTAACAGAGGACGTGTACCGCATGCTCAAGTCTAACTACGACCTGGTGTGCCGAGGCAAGGTCAGCGTGAAGGGCAAAGGTGAGATGCTCACATACTTCCTGGAGGGCAAGGTGCAGGGCGTGGGCACAGTCACCACTTCCTCGGTGGCCCGCTCCTCCAGCCTGGAGCGCCGGGCACACTCCTGCGGCCGGGCCAGCATCCAGGCCAAGCCGGGGAGCATGTCTTCCGTGGCTAGCTTCACCGTGCGAGCCAGCATGGGCACCATCCAGGCGGCCACCAGCAACAGCAGCCCCAGCCTGGCTCCCTGCCTGCCCGCGCCCTGTGTGCCCACGGTGGGAGAGGTGGACGAGGAGGAGGAGGAAGAGGAGACGCCAGTGGATGGGGGGACAGTGTAGGAGGCAATGGCGGAGAGCAGGCTCAGGAGGACGCCCGAATCACCACCCCCCACACACCCTTACTGGTGGTTCGGTCCAGCCAACCTTTCTAGACGTGGTCTAGGGCTACTGGGACAGACCACTTTGTGAGAAAAAAAAAGAAAAGGTGGCAGCTGGAGGAGGCTGGAGCTGGTTTTTACAGATGGTAATGCGGTTAAGTGTCACCCATGATTCTGTAACGGTGTGTCAGGGCGTGGTGGGCGTGGTGGGGGGGGGGGGGGTGAGGGGGATTAAGAATTGGCGTCACGAAGTTCCTTTTATATGAAGCCTAGACAGCAAGACAGATACACTGCAAAACAACCCAATCCTCTTTCCTCACCATCCAGGGACATTCGATAGGCCAACATGTTACTTGAGGAACTCTGTCCTGTATTTCTATTGGCGAATTAGGGCCCACTGTGTTAAGCCTCTCCAATAAGAGGTGGGAGGCAGCGTGGGGTTATGCGTGGCTGGTCTAGACAGAGCTAGTGGCCATGAACTGTCCAGTATTATCCCAATTATGCCAAGGATACATTTCATCCTTCATGGTGTATAAATATCATGTTGTTTTTACATACCTATATGCCCATGTATGTATGCATGACTTGTGTATTTGTATGCATGTGTGCTGTGAACCTTGAAGAGCAACAGAATCACACGAAATATATATGATTTTTGTTTTTTTACGATCAACAGCTAAAACAGCTTTTCGGCGCTTTGTTATATAACTGCATAAATTTGAGGTATTGAGGGAAGAAATACTGAAAAAAATCCTACCTAAAAGAAACCAAAGCACAGATATGGAAGGATCGAAGTACAATATTTCTCACATCAAGGCCTTTAAAGGCTGAGTAGCCGTTAATATTCCCAAACTCTGTTCCTCGACTGACCTAGAGAGAAACGGGATTGGCTGTCCTTGGTACGCATGGCTTGCCGCTGGTGCGTGATTGGTCCCAGGTGTTTTTGATGTGATCACTATCACCTGTTAAAAAATGCTGCACCTGCGAATATTTCTTGGGTTTTGTTTTGGTGATCAGACACACACACACACAGTTCCTCGAATTGGTCAGTGACCCTGCCGTTCACTATTGACCCATGCTTGTTATTCCTCCAAGGCTGTATCTGATAAAGGGTGTGTGTGTGTGTGTGTGTTTGGGGGGGTGGTCTAGCTTTGCTCTGCACAGCAGAGTGTGTCCAGGTCGATATGTGGTTGTTGAAGGCATTAGAGGAGCGTGCGCTAACCGTCAGAGGAATGCCCTCTCCCAGAAGGCTGAGGAGAACGCGTTCAGGAGGGAACATTGGTTAATGCCAAATGGGAACTGAGCCCAAATCAGGACGGTTTTACTGTTAGTGTCTCAATCTTTCTTTTTCTCCCCTTATCTTCCTCTCCTCTCTTCCTCTCTCAAAAGCACAGACACGCACACATACTGTACACACCTGCATACACAATACAATTCACAGACAAGCTCATAAGCACACAAGCTATACATACTAAACATAGTGCTTTATATTACAGTTAGGCATCTAGAGAAAAGTCATATAGCTATTAATTGCATAGTGCACAGAACTTAAATTCATCTGGTTAAACTAATTGTGGCACGTTAAAACAACTGTCAGATTCAGTTGTTGTCAGTGTTTGTCACCTCCAGATCAGTGTTGGCACAATCTAAACATCATTTATTTTGTAGATTAGACCTTTTACTCAGTCTGCAAAAATGTAAATACGTAAAAGTTTCAAGTTTTTTGCCTTACTCAATAATAAGCTTACAGTGAATGAAACCTGCCTTTTTAGCTAACAACTTTGATATGCAGATCATACTTTTGTAAATAGCAGAACGCTGTAAAGTATGTTGTATCTTGTACAGTTGTAAAGTTGAGTAATCTAACATTTTGTAATAAACACATTATTGGTGTACAATATACGAAACGTTGTACAGTCTGTAGTTTTATTACGGTGGTTTTTGACATGAAACATGAAATCTGTGAACTTAATAAACAACAGAAAGAGGAAAAGAAGATCGAATTCTGCAAGTCATGTGTGGTCACTGAGAAGAGAAAGAGTTTGGACCTGGCTGACAGTAGATGTTTGGTGTGTGGAACATGACCCCGTGACGTCTGTATGGGGCCCAGGCAGGAGGAAGGGCCATGGGTTTTTTTCCACCTACGGTAAATGACCTTTGAACCTTTGAATGAAAGTTCCTTCCGTACTTTGTTTCTACAATGTCACCAAGGATGGCTAGTCTCCCAAGGGTTTGTGTGCCTTTCCACTGATAAACTGAAGAATGTCCCCGTGTTTCTAACACAGAGCAGGCCCCGGCGTTTCCTTGGAGTTGATGTGTGCTTTGCCAAAGGCTCTCTGTAACAGCAAAGTCAATAGAGCAGCTTGCAGAACCAGGCAGCTAGAATCAATCAGACTGTTTTAGAGCTTTTCAGTGAGGTCAGGAACAAGGGGAACTCTACTAGAACCCAGTGTTCTGAGAGGACAAAACAATACAGGCAAGGGCGGAATTGTGTGCCACGCTCAAATTCTGTGAGAGAAAGAAACGGCATGCTGGATCACATTATAGTTCTGGAAGATTACTGATTAATGCATGATTAATAAAAAAACAACTGAGGTTGAACTTACCTAAAATAATAAATAAGATAGTTAGAAGGTTAGCAAGCAAAATGAGCAAATACAAAAATCACAAACACAACAACCAATTCTTAACGGCAAAATGTGCCACAATTTTTTTTTCAAACTCACCATAATCATGGGGAAAGGATTGTGAATAAAGTTTGACATGGATTCTATACAAATGCCTTAGGCAAGGCAGTTCACCCTACTTACCTCGGGGGGGGGGGGGGGGGGGGGGAATGTCCCTGTACTTGCTGTAAGTTGCTCTCGATAAGAGCGTCATAAGCTAAATGACATTTTTTGTGTGTGAATGTAATCATCTGCATCCAATCATCCATCTCCAATCCTCCCAAATAGACTGATGTGACTAAATCCAAGTGACTTTATGAGAGACGCACTATTGCTACATTTGACCCTGAAGCACAATGACACAGAGGGTTCAGGGTGACCACGATTCAAGCTGCAGATGATTTCGCCACAGGATGTCAGTGCCCTATGAAGCCCTGTCTAATGCTATGATAAGACTTCAGAGGGGAGTTAAGGTGACTCACAGCTTAACTACACAAACACCCCCCCCCTCCACCATGACCCAAGGAGTTCAGCCAATCCCGGTGAAGCTGAGCCATCAAACTCCTACACGCTACTGAGATGTAAAAAAGAAAACACCAGTGTGATTACAGTGACAGCGATCCCGTGACATTTCAAGTGCTTGCACTCAATATGGGTCAATACGGAATGGTTGATTAACTAACAAAGAGCTGGGTTAGGGTGACCCACACTTTATTTGCCTGGACCAATCACGTGTCATTCACGGTTTGAATGAACGCAACATTATAGTAAAGCATGGCTGTGATGTGGTCGTTCCCAAAATTGTGAAGTTTGCTACAATCCAAGAAGGATTATGATAGCTAATTAACTGGTTTTGGAACACCTTTAAATGGAGTGATATGAATAATAATTAAGTCCTTGTGCTGATATAGTCTACATAAGAGCTCATGGGATGCCTTTTGTCCAATCAAATTACTTGGTTAGAACAAACTGTTGCATGATGAAGCTTCAATCACAACTGTAATTACTGACTGGTGGTTTAAAGCAATCAAAGCAATTACAAACAGCTGTGTAATAGAGCAGAAATTTAACAATTCCACATCTGTTCCATGAGAGAGCCACAGCTTACACAGCTAACTTATTAAACTGTCAAAGAGATACCATGAGTATTCATCAGCAACATGTGAGTTTGTTTCATCGTCATTCTTCTGTATAGTTTATGGAATAATGTTTAACTGTAGTGTTTAACTAAAAAAGGGTTAGGCTGTGTTTTGTGTAGAAAAAAAACTGATTTCCCAAATCTAAAGTACAGAATCGACTGGGGTGCAGAGAGCAGGTTGTGACTGACAGGAGAATGCTTTCCAGCTGGAGACCATCCAGGAAGATGAGGAAGAGGAGGAAGAGATGAGTGACGATGACAGAGAGGAGGCCAGAGAGAAGGCCAGAGAGGACGCTAGAGAGGAGGCTGAAGACCAGAGAGTGGAGGAGCAGGAAGAATCTGAAGAGGAGCAGGAAGAATCTGAAGAGGAGGAAGAGATGAGTAACAATGACAGAGAGGAGGCCAGAGAGGAGGCCAGAGAGGAGGCCAGAGAGGAGGCCAGAGGGGAGGCTAGAGAGGAGGCTAGAGAGGAGCCTGAAGACCAGAGCGAGGAGGAGCTAGAAGAATCTGAAGAGGAACAGCTTCGAAGGAGGACACCTGGTCGCTTGTCACGCTCCCTCCCTCTGGTAAGGACACATCTGTGCCATGTGTGACCTGCCCATTGGACACAGCTTGCGTTCCTGTGGCTAGAGGCTGCTGGGGAATTATGGAGGACGCACGGAAAACCAACTTAGTTCATCATGTGATCTTGTACATGGGAAAATTCTCTACTTTATGTTCAATTAATGTTAATGAGAATATAATGATCATGACCCATTTCTTCATTTTGTATTGTAATCCCATTATTTGAAGGGCTGTGACCAATAATCCATCAGAGGTTCTCCTCCAGTCTACTGTCTGTGTGCATCCCAGTTTATATGCAGTCTCCTCGCTCACGCACCAATCACACTGCTGTAATGCCTCCTTACATTTACATTTAGTCATTTAGCAGACGCTCTTATTCAGAGAGATTTACGGCAAGTACAGGGACATTACCCCCGAGGCAAGTAAATTGAAGTGCCCAAGGACACAACGTAATATTGACACAGCCAGGGTACGAACCGGTTACTTTCTGATTACTAGCCCAACTCCCTAACCCCTCAGCCACATGGCTCCCTCTTTTTGACCCTTGGAACAAAGGAAGTATACAGAGTAGCGCTACACTAAACTTGATTAGATTAGATAATCCTTTATTTGTCCCACGGTGGGGAAATGGGATACTTTAAGATTAGCAAAAACAGGGATATGTACCTGAGGGACCTGTTACCAGGTTCAAACCAGGGACCTTCTAATAACTAACCTGACACCCTAACTGACTGCACCACATGACTCCATCCTTACTGGAGGAGCACCTCTCCCCCAAATCCAGAACAATTAACAGTCCTTCAGGACTGCTACAACAAGCTAAATTGGCTAACGCAAACCATTGCCTGATAAAACATTTCCACTGAAGAGTTTTTGAAACGATACAGAGATTTGGTAATGGTTTATTACAAGCAATTAAGGGCGAAACAGTGTTCTGACACTGGTCCTGTTCTGATCCAGAAGGGTGCGTTAAGGCAGGAGAGGAGGATGAATCTTTCTGACCCTGGGCCCTCTAATCCTCGGGCAGAACATTCCCAAGTCAGTGAGGATGATGGTGGAAAAAAGGTTCAGGTAAATTACCTTGCATTGACCCAGTCGTGTTCAGGTGCCAAAGACTGTAGTTCTTATATATTCCATCTGATTAAGTTTTCCAGAAACATGAGGAGGAAACTGATGTCTGCCACAGGGAGAAGACGAACCATGTCTCTAGCCGATGGAACAGTACGCAAACCACAGAAGAGGAGAAAACTGAGAAAGGTATGCAGGAGGACTCCAAACATCTGCATGGATCTGTTCACAAACATTTACACTCTTATCCAGCAATTACAGGGACATTGCCCCTGGGGCAAGTAGGGTGAAGTGCCTTGCCCAAGGACACGTAATGTTGGCACAGCCTGGATTCGAACCAAGAACCTTCGGATTACTAGCCTCTACTCACTTCACGAAACCCCTAAAATAACCATTTCTAGTAATTTAATTCTAAACCTCAAATATGTTTTGCAAGAAGAAATAAACTTGTAATGACTTTGAATATCTGCATTTCCTCTCCAGAAGTGCAGGGAGACTGCGTTTAATCCAGGGGTCGGCAACCCTCGTCCTAGGGAGCCACTGTCCTGAAGATGTTAGCTGTTTCCCTGCTCCAGAACAGCTGATTCTAATGAAGAGTCGTTATCGAGCTCTGTGGAAGCCTCATGATTACCCTCCATTAGAATCAGGGGTGCTAAAGCAGGGAAACAGGGAAATCTTCAGGACAGTGGCTCCCTAGGACCAGGGTTGCCGACCCCTGGTTTAATCAATGGACACCAACAATTTCTATCATTTAGTACACCTAAATTTGCTCTCATGACATTAGGAAAGAGAGTAGTGATGAAACACAAAAAAAATAGAATCTGGTGTGTGTCTGTGCTTTCTGTCGTGTGTAAATAATTTGAACGGTTGGGTAAATCATTGCACTCTGGTGATGCACAACTTTCATGCTAAAATCGACTAGGCGGGTGTTGTATACATTGTTTTGTTCTGGGCAGGTGTTGTGTACATTGTTTCGTACTGGGCTGGGTTGCAGCTTGATGTACTATAGCTAAAACTAACAACAAATGTATGAGGGTGCCCCTGACTGGTGCTGTGTTGTAGAGGAAACTAATCATATCCTGATTTATGACAAGACTGATATGTGTTGCATTTTCAATGTCCCAAAGCTGCAAATCAAATGAAGTTGTGTTTTTCATAGGGTTCTCCTCTCCCTCAGTGGCTGGTGAATCTGATGCGCAGCATTGAAGAGGCCACCACGCACCAGCTAACTGTTGAATAGCTTCCATGTGTGATGCAAGTTTGACGATTCACAACAGTATTAAAGGACTCATCCCAGGCAGCGAGTTGATGTGCTCTTTTGGGGTTCTGATCAGACCCGTACTTAACAGGGTTGTAAAGAGGTGGCCATGTTTGGGGAAAGCAGGGCAAAGCTTCGGAAAAAAAGAAAGACATTTCTGTAATTGTACGTTCTGAAAAGCAGCCATCACGCGAGCTGTTATTTCCCACACCACATGCACATCGAGTTCTGAGGATCTGGCATACAACTGAACTCCTACTTTCAACCCAAGGAGCCCATGTGTTCTGTTAAATATGGGTTACGTTACTGAGGTGAATATATAAACATTGACCATGTCAATACAACAATTGTACAAAGATACCAAATAGCCTGTAGAAGTTTAAAATTGTATTTGCTGCCATAGAGAATACAGCATTCAGCCTGATTTAGCATACTATGGTGTAGTTGAACTGTATTGTCATTCATAAAAATAAATATATACTGTTACAATAAATGCTGTTACCAATGATGTATGGACATGGCATAATAAATACAGTACCCCCCCATAAATCCCATTAATATTCCCATGGAGAGTTTTCTCCATTTCACATCTCACCATTTCTGGTGAATGTTCTGGTGTCCTGTTTAAACAGATGATAGAGGAAATGATCATTAAGCAGGAGTAATCATTGTGGACAACATACATTAAACTTGAATGAGTAAAACTGTATGTCCTTGGAAAGTAGACTTTCTTAGTGGAACAGCATAATGGACCCCTGACTACGAAAGGACCGTGTCTGGCGGGAGGGAGGGGAGGCTGGGGCCACACAGCTGTTCATAGAGTCTCCATTGAACAGGAGGAACCAGAGGAACCTTCTAAAAGGCAACGGCTGCATGTGCGTATCAGGGGAAGAATACTACACCAGGAAACAGCCGTTTACTGAAACCCTTTTCCAGACAAACATGTTTTGAGACAAGAGAAAGAATCAATGTTGTTACCATGGTTATGTAACACAAAGGGGCTCTTGTTTGCGAGGCAGTTAAGAAAAGCCTTCACCAACGATCAAAGAAACTAAAAAATATGTTTATGAAAGAAAAAAGAGAGTGCCATTTTTGTTACAACATCTGTCCAACCTTTTTATAGTGAATTAATTGTTCATAATGTGATTTTCAAGATATCATGTCTGAAGAACATATCTGGAGGATTTGCTGAAAAAAGTTTTGATTGCCCAAAGAATTGCCTTTTCAAGCTACTAACATTGTTGACATGATACCAAGTTGACTCTGTAACCAGGTCAACCACAATTTTACTGTAGATTTTGAGGTTGTTATTGTCAGTTCATAATCACTCCATGTTCCAAAATCAATATTGACAAGTGCTCTTCTGAACCTCAGGTCCAGATCTACCCACTCCATCCAGAGGTCATGAACTGAATACAACTCGCCTGTTCAAAATATTTAATATCTGGAGTCACTGTGTCAAACATTAACCCTGCAGAGGCCACAGACCTGTATAAATACTGACAAGCAGCTGCTTCAGGGAAATCAGTTTCAAAGGAAACCAACTGCTTGGTCTCAAATCTCCAAAACACATCTGAGAAGATTTTGAAGACCTTCTTAAGTTCCTGAAAGCCTGGCAATGACTGGAATATACAAGAAGATGGCGCTGGTGTTGGGGGTGGTGCTCGCTCTGCTGGCAAAGGGGCTGTCCTCTCCTGTGGTGGGACCTGAGCCTATCCGCTGTGCCCCCTGTACCCAGGAGAAGCTGGACCAGTGCCCCGCCATTCCCCTGACCTGCAGGCAGGTTCTGAGGGAGCCAGGCTGCGGCTGCTGTCAGGCCTGTGCCCTGGAGAAGGGGGCCTTCTGCGGGGTGTACACGGCCCACTGCGCCCAGGGGCTCCGCTGCACCCCCAGACCCGGGGAGGCCAGACCGCTCCACTCCCTCACCAGGGGACAGGGCGTCTGCACGGAGGACGAGGGACAAGGTAGACTCCAGGACTGAACTCACCCTCTATCCACGTGTTTAGACATTCAGAAGTTATTTCAAGCCTTGTACTCCACACTGGAATGTGAGCGTAAAAATGTATTTGCGTCGCCATGGCATGTTGAAATTCAATGAAGGTTCGTGACCTCTTGTTGATGTAGATGGGCTGAGCTGACCTTGTTGTTCCTCCCCCCTCCCTTCCACAGAGGAAGCAGATGGTCTGCCTGACCACAGCTCTCTGCCTTACCTGCTGGGGCTTAACACGCCTTCCGACCACCGCGATGCCGCTGAGGCCCAAGAGAGTATTAAGGCCAAAGTCAACGCCATCCGCAAAAAGCTGGTGGAACAGGTACAGAAACATGCACACAGCCAGCATGCTCGACCGAGAGCACCAGTCTGTTGCGGAAAGTAATTTTTCAGGCCTCTAGAGGGAGCTCTTGCTGACATAAGATAAGACATGTCTAGCTTTGTAGAAGTTTATTATTTGGCATTGAATTACATTTTGGTTTATGCTAGCAATCTACCGTTTTATATGAGAATTAATTGTGCTTTATTGTGTGTGTAAGATGATACTCATGTCTTTTTCTCTCCATCTCTCTTCTTCAGGGTCCCTGCCACATTGAGCTGCATGCGGCACTGGACATGATTGCCAGTTCCCAGCAGAAACTCGGGGAGAGGTTCACCACCTTCTACCTCCCTAATTGTGACAAGCATGGCTTCTACAAGGCCAAGCAGGTGAGGCATCCGCATCGCCTCAGCAGGCACCACAGACAACGACAGAGACATATGGGTTAGCTTCAGGCCCGGATTAAGGTGGGTCTGGGCCCCAGGGCAGGGAGTTTGCAAGGGCCCCCCCCAACCCCCCCAACCCCCCCCCGCCCTGAGCCCAACCACCCAAGCCCCCCCCCCCCCCCCCCTACAAAAGTCTCTTTCTGCTCTTCCTTCGTGCAAAATCATATCATATATCAATTTATGCCATATAACATAGACTACAGAGGTACAACTAAAGAAAATCCTAAAGAATATAGGCCTCTGATATCGCAATCGGCATCGACATCGGCATCTGCATTGTTGTTGGGGCCCCCCGGGCCCCCTGGAGCCATGGGCCCCGGGGCGCCCGCCCCACTTGCCCGGTCGGTAATACGGCCATGGTTAGCTTAGCAGCTACTTTGATAGACTGGCAGGAAGTTCAAAGTTCAAGGGAGGACACGTGTTAGTTAGGAGGAGTCAGGTGGCTGAGCGGTGAGCTAGTAATCAGAAGATCAGTGGTTTGAAAACCTGGATGTGCCAACATGTTGTTGTGTCCTTTGGCCAGGCACTTCACCCTACTTGTCTCAGGGGGGATGTCCCTGTACTTGCTATAAGTCACCATGGATAAGAGCGTCTGCTAAATGACTAAATGTAAAATGTCAGTTAATGAAAGTATCTGTCTTCTTTTCTCTCGGTCAGTGTGAGTCTTCTCTGGTTGGACCTCCTGCTCGCTGTTGGTGCGTGTCCGCCTGGAATGGGAAGAAGGTTTCGGGATCTAGTGACCTGGCGGGCGACTCTGAGTGCCACCAGGAGCTGACTCACTAGTGCTGCGATCCGACACATACACAGACACGCACATGCTCACGTACGCACACACACACCCACAGGCACACACGCACACGCAAACCCGGCCCAGGGAAAGATGCATACTGCCACTCTTTCACTCAGTTGAAGGACTAAACACACAGCAAGCTGTAGGTTTCTGCGAACAGCCCCCTCCTATACTGAGTTTCTTTTACAAACACACACAAACACACACTCATTCACATAAACACGCAACATCAAATTTTATTCGAGAAAAGATAAATTGCTCTTAATTTATTTACATGACGTACATATCAAGCTTTATTTATTCCAAATGTGTATGCGCTCACTAGTTTGAACCATTTGTAAATTTTTAGATTATTTATATGTTTGCCTATTTTTTGATTGTAAATAGGGGAACACTGTATACATTTGTGTTTGTGACTAAATAACTCCATGGCTGAAGACCACAGGTCACCAGCTTTGCCAAACCTCCTTCAGGATTTTCAGGAGCCGTTTTCTGATTCATTCAAATGCTGGACTTGTGCACTGCAAGGAACAACACAGCCACTCATTCAACGTGTTGACAGTGGTGGAATGTGTCTCCATTGACGTTTCCTCAATGGGTATCGGGGAAATAGTTAAAAAGCCACAGCTATGTGCGCCGTGGCCAAACACAAACAGAATCGGGACTCATCCAAGCCAAGCGCTCTGGGTTCGGATGGTCTTTTTTTTCCTGTCTTCCTCTGCTCTGCTCATCTACCTCTGCTGGTCTCTGCCGGCCTTCTGCTTCAGTCAGGGGGTCATGGGGGGCACCTGCCCTCCCCCCCACCCCCCACCACCGTCCCCTCCATCCCTTCCTGTCCCCACCCCAAGTCTCATGTTATATATCACTCTGAAAAAAGACGTTTTGATTGCTTTTCGTTTGAACCTTTTGTTCTACCGGCAAAGGCTTCTGTATTTATAAATATTCTGTGTTATCTAAATGGTACTGTTGGTTGTTGATATTGTGTACTTTTTTGTCTGACCGCTATAGTTCAGAAATATGCTGCTATTGACTTGGTTGGTTGGTTCAAATCAAGTATGTTGACTTGTTTTGTAATCCCATGAATGTTCTTTCAATAAATGTTGTTGTATCCGTTTATATTGCCTTTATTATTTAAAAAATAGACTTTTGAGAGGTATACATTTGCATCGTACATTGGCATTATACACCCACACAGCATTCTCGCCTACAGGCACAGCTAAATAATGAGAAGTCTCACTGCGTAGTTAATACAAATAAAATACGTACACGGATGCGCGATGAGAAGGTTTGCCTCTCCTACCGCATACTAGCTTATACGAACGGAACAGCTTCATAACAAATAAAACATACCCTAGAAACACAATAAGGCCCCTAACGACCGCGACCAAAGTCCTTCTTTTGATGGGTGGTAGAATCCAGCAACAACGATCAGATGAACGTGCTGTGTATGAGCTGCATATGAAAACCCCAACTTGAATTTCAACTCCCTTTCTAAAAGGGTCCTGAGGAGGAGGAAGTAAACATGCAGTGAAACGCTTAACGGATTCAAGACTGTTGCATGCGCTGGCATCGAGAAACGTGGCATGGGTTACCATGGGGACACTTTACTGTACCATGCATACTGTCTGTGTCCATTATACGGTTAATAAAGTGCCTGGATGCACTTAATATCTCTCATGCAGATCATGCAGAGAATATACAACACAGATATACTTCACAACCAGATAGCATGCCACACGCAGTCAGAATCTCGAACTATAAAAGGACTACATTACAGTACCATGCCACAAACACACGCCATGTATAGTGCCACTGAATTGTGCGTCGATGTCTATCTCTCTTTGACAGAGTCTTGTGGGGGGGAGGTGAGTTCAGGGATTGACCCCTGTGCAACCATTGACCATGATAGGTAGTCCAGGAATATCTACACCTCTCAGAGATGCACCAGGCCGGTTGAACCTCTTTTGTCTGAGTCCTGCTGCACGTGGTTAGCAATGGAGAGGGGTGTACGATGAAGGGAGCTGAACTGGACCTCCCCCGCCCCTCCCGCCCTGCCTCTAGTAAGGTCCTATTAGCTCCAGAAACAGGCCAGCCAGCCACGGCTCCGCTGTCAGAGCCCCGGTCGACCTCACTCCCAATATCCGCTGTTTCTTTGGCTGTTTCCAGCTCCTCACCACCTCCCTCCCTCCCTCTCTCCCTCTGTCTCTGCATGCTTCCGTCCTATTGGCTCTCCGAGTTGTAGCATTGGGCGTCTCCGTTCTCCTTGCCATCGAAACCTGGCAGCGGCTGGCCATACTTGTCCACGCACCAGCAGAACCCTCGCTTCCTGCCCTTGGATGGACGACACTACCAAATAGAGGGAGAGAGGGAGAGCGAGACAGACACGGGAGAGAGAGAGAGGGACAGACAGAGCGAGACAGAGCGAAAACAACAAAGAGAGGATCATTACATAAGCGTAAATCCAGTATGATATTCAGAAGCACGGGGCAGCAGCTCCCTGATTAGCAGCGCAGAGTGGCAGCTAAAGAGACGGGCCATTAATGGAAGCCCTTTTCTGCTGAGTAGACGCAGACTTGGCCATGCAACACGTGATGGTATTTTGAGCTGCTTTTACGGTCTACCTCCAGTTACACACACATATAGAGACCTTAAAGGTAAACAGAAAGCTGGTCAAATATTTGCTTAGGCCCGTTTGTGAACAACTGAGACCCGACATCTATTTTCGGAAGCCGGTGGCCAGTACAAATCATCTGTTGCTGATTATACCGTACAGCCTCAAATTATGGGTACTACAAATGACTTACAGCGTCTCTGCAGCAACCCAAAAGGCTGTTATTTTACTGCCGATTTGACTAAAGGTCAAGATCCTCGCCAGTAAAACATGCAGCGATCCATTTGAAGGACAAACACTAAAACCGTTCATCCATGAGAATGAGTTAAGGGTTTGATCAGAGGGAATCCTCCAATGCTTTCCCGGCTTCATTATTGCTGCACTTCCTGTTTACTGTATGTGTACGTCAATGAAGGCACTGAAATATAAATGGATACACAGGCGTTCATTTGAGCTTATGTTCACGTTTAGTCATTTAGCAGGCGCTCTTATCCAGAGTGACTTAGAGCAAGTGTCGGGCCATTCCCATGATCTGCGATCATTTCAAACTGCGCTTCTGTGACATGTTCTGCGAGACACGAGAGCATGTACACAAAGCTTACGGCATGACACCCTCGCAAAGAGATGGAGGAAGATGCCATAAATGTAAATATCCACGCCATAAGCTGGATAAAGAATGCAGTTAGCGCACAATTAGGGCTTTGGACACTGTAATTATTGTAGGAAAAAAAGCCACATCTATATGTAATTGAGGAGTAATTACAAAGAGGTTGAATGATGCATTTGGTGAACGCATCCAATTCACCCAGTCCTCCTCATTTAATGCCACCCCCCCGCCCCCCCACCCTTCCAACAAACACACACACACTCGTGGACTCGACACACAGGTACTAAGATGAGTCCGGCCTAGACGGCGTCCGGCAAACCGCCCCCGAAGAGCCCTGAAAAACACACCAAACGGCTGCTCCGCCCTGCTTGTTATGGGGGGTGCGCACACATACACAAACGAGACTTTAAGGACATTCAAAATAAACAGACACAATGAGACCGCCGAGCATTAGGCGGCTGCCATATAATAAGGAGCGGACTGCTTTGGCGGCCGGCTTGGCGCGCCGGAGACTTAAATGCCTCCATATGAAAGCACGGCTCCCACTCGTTTATTATAAAGCGATTGTGGCCACACCGCGCCGACGCAGGGATGGAGCGGCAAACTCTATTTCTGGGACTGGCTTTTCCGAAGTCCGACAATTATGGGGCGAGCGCGTCGGGTGCCGACGGCCACCTTGACGTCTGTGTCTCCCTGGGAGGGTGATCGTAACCCCCCGGCCTCTACCTTGGCCTCCTCTTGGCTCTGGAGGGTGATCGTAACCCCCCAGCCTCTACCTCGGCCTCCTCTTGGCTCTGGAGGGTGGTCGTAACCCCCCGGCCTCTACCTTGCCCTCCTCTTGGCTCTGGAGGGTGAGCGTAACCCCCGGCCTCGATCTCAGCTTCTTCTCGGCTCTAGAGCGTGAGTGTAACCCCCAGCCTCCATCTCGGCCTCCTCTTGGCTCTAGAGGGTGAGCGTAACCCCCGGCCTCCATCTCGGCCTCCTCTTGGCTTTGGAGGCCTCAGCTCTGCGGTAGCTGAGCTGGGCTGAGTTCTTCTGCTCTTCGTCTCCAGGCTGTGATGAAGCTCTAATAAGCAGGAGGAGCCACCTCAGAACACGCTCTACATCTGTTCTAGATCTGGTGATGCAGATCTGGATGAACAGAGAGGCTGGGAGAGTGAGTGGCAGGGAATGAGGCAGGGCGGAATCATCGGAGCTGGGCGGATTGTACGTTGCTGATAGGGGCTTCTGTCTTTTAAATGTTTGTCAAAAAATCTCAAATATAAACCGGATTATTCTAATGGTGGTTGTTCTAGTGGTTGTATGGTTACAAGTTTTATTTATATACAAAAATACCAACTAATGCTTACTCTTCAGGATTTATAATTATAGACACCAGTTAACGGGACTAGTTCAACAACCTCCTTCTTCTTTGCTGTCTATAACCAATGTAAAGGCACTGAATTATTGAAGACGGTAAAGACATGGGCAGCTGGAGAGAAGCAAGCACACCTTCACAATTCTCCCTGAAATTATGCACTCTCTAGTTGAACTAAAAGGGATCCCCTGTTGCTGATGTTTGGTTGCAATGAAATTCAGAACAAAGCCAGGCTCAAATGACTGCGCTCGACTAAAACAAATATGCTTCCAGGAGCTTTATACGCAGGCAGGTGTTTTAATTACGTTTTTTAATTAAGTTGTGTGGCGCAGTTGGTTAAGCGTTTGTGCAAGGCACTTCACCCTACTTGCATTGGGGGGCGGGGCGAGAGGAAATGTCCGTGTTCTTGTGCTGTAAGTCGCTCTGGATAAGAGCGTCTGCTAAATGACTAAAAGGAAATGTGATCCCCTCCCCTACCTGTTTTTTCTTATAGAAGCCTTTCTTGTCACAGTTTGGTATGCGGAATCCTCGTGGGTTCAGTATGTCTGTGATCTTCAGCCCG
Source organism: Protosalanx chinensis (assembly GCA_030340685.1). NCBI lineage: Eukaryota > Metazoa > Chordata > Actinopteri > Osmeriformes > Salangidae > Protosalanx > Protosalanx chinensis. Next base: position 6,613,221 of record CM059328.1, read on the forward strand.
TTGAGAACGCTTTCCATCTCACGTCGACATGGACCCTGAACAGAGAAGGAGGCAGACAGAGAGCCGCATGCATGAGTCTCTCCTCACATACATGGAATGATTTCAGAATCAGGACCAGATTACTGTGCTGGAGTTCAGTCTCTACATTGTGTTAATCCCTTCAAAACCCCAGCTAACTGGTCTTCAATAATACTCCAACAACGGAGGCCAGAGTACGAAAGCTAGGTAGTTGATATGAAACGAATCTATCTTGCAAACTTGTGAGTGCTTATGTCTGGGCCTAAGCTAATTATGACTGTAACACTTCACACAAAGGACAAGGGATGAAATTCCTTCAAAGGGACTCTGGTCACTGATCAAAGCAACTAGCCAAAGCTCATTCCTTTTCGCTCAGAGGACCAAAAATAGCAGCAGGGTTTCCAAACGGGTGTACGCAGGGGCCTATCCATCATCCTCTGTGTCTCTCTCTCTCTCCTCACTATATGCCCCGGCACGCGGACGCCTCGCGGCCAAGCAACCGCCTGACCCCATCAGCCACAGAGCCACCGTACCCCATCGCCACCAAGCCAATCTCTGCCTCCCGCCCTGCCTGCCCTGCCAGCCATCAGCACCAATACCCTAAACATTTCATCACCCGCAGAGAGAGTGAGAGAGGGAGAGAGCGAGCGAGCGAGAGAGAGAGAGAGAGAGGGGAGGGGGTAGGGAAGGAGGGAGAGATAGGGAGGGAGGGGTGGAGGCAGAAAGGGACAGAGAGCGGGAGGGAGGGAGAGAGGGAGGCGTAGAGAGAAAGAGAGATAGAGTGAGAGAGAGAGAGAGAGAGAGAGAGAGAGAGAGAGAGAGAGAGAGAGGGGGGAGCAGGAGGGAGAGAGAGAGGGAGGGAAGAACATAAAAACACTGAGGGAGCCGAGGAAAACATCCCCCCGTGGATTGTTGAGAGAAAGAGAAGCACTTGTGGACAGGGAACAGTGGGTACTTACATACTCCAGCTCCTGCTTGGATTCCACAGAGAAGTTCTGCTGGTCTGTGCTGAGCATGCCAGGGACCTCCTCCATTTTGAAGCTCTGAGCTTTCTTCAGCTGCACCCGTCTGAGGATGTCAGCCTTGGCGGGATTGAGGACAGAGGGCAGCTGGGGCGGTCTGGGCCCCCCCTGGAGCCTGCGAGTGCTGGAGGGGGGCTGGAGGATTGGGGGGGCTGTGAAGTTTCTCTGCTCCTCCTGAACATCAACACTCTCTGGGACAACCACATAAAGATCTATTTTTCGTTTCTAATCAGATTCACATAGTAACACAATTAACAATCCATTAGGATCAAATACTACTTAAGTAAATACTTAAATACTACTAATAACATACTGTATATTTATCTACTAATATAAATATATTTGGAGTAAATCAGTAGTATGTATATGGCATCACAGACCCAAAAACCTTTTTACATACATCATGTTGCTTTATTCTACTTAGGTGTACTACTACTATATTTGAGTAAATACTGTATTATGTAAATGAGACGTTCTGCCTTGATTTGCATTTATTTGTTATGTTTCAAAATAAATTTGATTGAAAATAATGAATGATGATAAGCCTAAACTTCAAGGAATTGGCGGATATTTCAAAAAAAAAATCTATCCAAGTAGAGAAAACGTGTCATCAATCTAAAGTAACTCGTTTCTGGTCTGTTGCAACGACGCAGCTATCAACCTGTGGCCGGTGGGTACCTTCCCTTTCCCTCTTGGAAATCCAAAAGCAAACTTTCTAGGATAAATATCCTACCTGCAATGTCATTAATTGGGGGTATAGCGCTGACGGGTCTTTTGGTGGTGGAGTTTGTACAGACTCCACGTCCCTCCAGCAGAGCTTGGAGAGGTTTGGTCTCTCCGGGCTGATGTAGACAGGTCATCCCGGACCCGCACCGTCCAGTGTAAACCCCACATGGCTGTCCAAGGACCAGGGCGCAGGTCAGACAGCAACCGCAACCCGGCTCTCGAACTCTTTCGGAGCAGTCCTTGGGTAAAGGTTTGCACAGAAGACGCACCCCAGCATCACATGGCTCGCACTTGATAACCGGACCTATAGCACCTGAACACTGCGTAATCGATGCCAGAATGACTGCCATACAAACGGTGCCGAAACTTGTCTCCATGGCGGTATTTTCGAGGTTTGCAACGATGATGTCCCGAACTTTTAAGACGAGTTTCTGCGTGTAATTCACATGACGCCACTGCACACATCGTCTCAATATATAGAGGCAGTGGCTGAAGTCACACCCCCTCAAACGAGTTGTGGTGGTTTTGCTTCCACTTGGTTTTAAGCAAATAAAATAAAAAGAGCTTCTCAAAGGAAAAAAAAGAGTAAAGCAGAAAAAGATTCTAATATAATCCCAGAAAGAAAAAGAAAATATTCAAAGGTAAAAACTGCGCCCTAAAATGAGTGCAAAAACCTTTGTAAGATTGCACTTTCACAATACTTTGTCAAAGACTACAATGCCAGGATTAATGCTTATATATTTAAGTCCACGGCAACACAGTACGGACACCACTAACTTAAATCGCTACCTAACCAGCACACTCTCCATACACAACCCTTCTGTGTGATACCTTGAGATCAGGTTTGGAATTGAGAATAAACAGTTCACTGTGGCAGCTCTTCCCTCCATGCTGTTCTCTATCACAGCACATTGGCAGGACTCTGATATCGAAATCTCATTGGCCTATAACGCTGCTCAACCTAGGCTAGACAGAAACAGGCTGGATATCTACCCCGGCGAGGCAGAAAGGAGTGTTGCGTTTCAGCAACTGCTTCAATAAACACAACCTTCCTAGGGTGTTTGCGTCTGTGTGATAGTGAGAGAAAAGGAGCCTCTTTATTTAGCCAATGTATGTGGATGTAAGTGTCGCTGACTCCATCTTTCTAAAGAAAAGTCCCTTTTTTCAAATCTTGACCAAGCGCCTTACTCCTGGTGTACTTAGAGCCCATTCAACAGGTTGACACAAGTGCCAATTGTTTGTAACAGGATTTCACTGTTTTAATCACCATGATGACGTCACTCGGTTTGAGGCTTACCGTAACTGGTCTAACGTTGATCTAAGATTGATATCTGTTTTATTATCTTTGAAACCAGCTCAAAACCTTCATTGTTGATTGACTTGATTGCAGAGTGTCTGTGGTGTCGAGGTGCTTATTACAATGTAGGAAAACATTAGTATTACTGATTACAGCAACTCATCCAGTCGCTAAGGGTTTGTTGGTAAAGCCTTCTTGGTCAATCCGACACCTTGACCTTGACCCCAGTGGCTATACAAGAGTTGCCTATTTCAAAAGTGCTTCATGAAATCTCTTGCAAAATAAAATGTGTGCACATGTATACTGCAGCTAAATCACTAAACCAAATAATTTGAGGATTTTCGAAAATATTATTTATTATGGTGAAACATTTCAAATAGAAAGCGTTGTAAATTATCCGAAGTTATAAACGGTCATCACGTCAACCTTTAATTACGCTAAATTGATCATATATTTGCCTATATAGGCCGTAGGCTTGGCTACTTCTTCCGAAACTGTCTCAAAGGACGTTCAAAATTGTTGAATCACTCGTGCAGTTGCTGCGGTCGTATATAAAAAATACGGACGCATTCTTTACGTGTACGTGAGAGATGCCAAAGTCATCACAGTAACCTTCATCTATAGGATCTTTAGGTCCCATATTAATCGGTCACAGATGAGAGAACGAAAACACCGGCACGAAATGTTCGAAATACCTTAGAAGAATAACAGTGTAAGAAAAAGGAAAAAAGGAAAGAAAACGTCGTGCACGATTGCCTGGCATTTAACATTTCTTGGAGCTCTCTGTCCAATGAGTGGCGCAACAAGCCCTGGCGTCCCGCCGACTGTTAACAGACAGGTCTACAGCAGGTCTACAGCAGAGCACGGCGCACTGGAATGCCAAACATTTGTTTCAAATGCTGAAAAAAGCCTGCCGATTTTCCTCCCCTTTATCCGGTCGGAGCCTTAAGGAAGGGGGGGGGGGGGGGGGGGGGGGGAGTGGGGGGGAGTGGTGGTGGGGGGGGGGGGGGGGTCTGTCAACCACCTGCGCATAGTCGGCATAGCGGAGGAGAGCATTGGGCCTAGGAGTCATTCGCTGGTAGTTTTTGTCCCGCAGCGCAGCCACTCAATAAAGAACAAGTATGAAGAATGCGTTTTTTTTTTTGTCTGCACTTACAGGATATTGCAGTACATGTGTTTAACATAACCTGCTGTCACAAGCAATGTTGGCCAACCGCAACTGCCTGTCATCTTAATCCGGAGCAATTTTCCAACGTTTAAAAAAATTATTCGGATAATTCGCGTAAGATTTCTCGGAGCACGCCAATGTACGTCCTTGAACCTAACTCAGGACAAAGGGAACTGGAGGCTCCGTTAGCCCCAAGCTTTGACTTTCTGTTGAAGGCCCAATGTGGCAAAGCCTGCAATATCCTCTACTGTTTAGTGACCTTGGAGTCTTCTAAGGTCTTCGGTTGGTAGCAAGTTTTAGACATAATAGTCCTCAATAATCCTCTCCATCTTCCAGAAAGAAAAAAAAAACATGTTTTCAAAGAAGCAGGATCATAGGTTCGGTGTGGTTGGGTAGGGGCAGAGGTGCGGGGAGGGTATGGTGTTACTGCAGTGACAGTGAAAAAAGCCCAAGAATTTTAAGGGAGAGCCAAAACTCACAGAGATGGAAAGCCCATAGTTTAATCAGCTGGAGGGCTGTTGAACGTGTCTGAGTTTACACAGGGCAGACTGGTGTGTGTGTATACTAACTGTGGGTGTACTGTGTGTGTGTATCCCAGACAACTGTCCTTCCCCCTTCAGCACCAGACACCACCAAGCAGCAGGAAGCTAGGGGTGAAGGGGGGGTGGGGGCAGACAATTCTATGGCCCAGTCTTGTGACCGGCTTGCTGGTGATTATCCAGTTTATAACCCCTTTTACCGCCTCTTTCAGGGGTACTGATCAGTCAGGACAGTTTTCCTGACAACTTGAGTGTGGGTGCGAAAGATACACAACATCCCCAAAGTGTGGCGAGAGAAACAGTCCTAATGGTGACCAGAGATGTCAGAGGGGGGGGAGGGGGTGGGGGTGGCAAGGCTGTCTTTCATCTAATTTCAGAGACAGCCACATCTTTTTCTGGAGAGCTCGGTTCGTGCGAAGCGCAGAGGGGACCCTGGTGCTGTTTGTGGTCCCTTCCACGGCTGGCCAGACAGGGGAGCAGTCCAAGGCCCTAATTAGGCCGAAGCGAGAGGAGGAGGGGGGTGGGGGGGGAGGAACTCTCAGCACCCTGCTTGATGGATTGCAGAGCGCTAGGAAGTGGGCTGAGAGTGGCGTCGCTCACTGGGGGGGATGGCTAGACCCAGCCTCCCACCCCCACCACCACCACCAACACCGCCACCATCAACACTACCACCTCCATCCCCACGGTGCTGCACATCCCTGAACCGCTCACATGCTCGCGTCCAGGCGTACGCAAACCGAAATACTTTACATGCACCCAATGTATATTTCAGGGAATTTCTCTCACTCTCTCTCACTCTCTTTCTCTCACTCTCTCTGTCTGTCTCTCACTCTCTCACACACATACACACACCTATTTATCTATGCATGTAACACAGTGTGTACAGTCTCTAAACCAGATGCATTCCGATATCCAAACAGCTTTGAATCATGTTTATATTGCAGCATGTAGAACAGTATGTGTTTTCATTTTCAGTTGTCTGTCTTGGCTGCTCTGGGGGACAATGACAAGCCTCATGGGAAATCATAGGTGTTGGAAGAGGGAACGACTCTTAGACAAAACCAGGCCTTCTCTTCTTCATTTATTTTGGACGTGTTAGTGGTCTGTGGTTGTGGACATGTGGCTTGTTGCCTATGTGGGAGAGTCATGTGGGAGATTTGGAGCGAGTTATAAAGAGAGTTAAAATGATGTCTGACAGGTTCCAGCAGCCCTGGCCATCATCATTGTGTCCGTCTTAGCATTCCGTTTGAAATATACTTGATTTGAATTTAATCTCCTTCCCTTTTTAAAATTTTTATTCGCAGCCAGAACGGAGAGACACAAACAACTCCTGTTTTCCTCTTTCTTTCACCTTCTCTCAACCCTTAACACAGGAATAGTAGCTAGTCCCTTCTTGTTCCCTCGAGGCCTGCTGTTTGGGGAGGTGTCTCAGGGGCCCCAGAGGTGGTGTTGAGGAGCAGGGTCCAGAGGCCAAGACTCCACTGTGTTTCACAGGATGGGTGTAAATGAGATGACAGACACTGAGAGACTGTGGCACCTACCATCACCCACTGAAAGGAGTCACCTCTGCTTAAAGGGGCAAGTTTGGTTTGGACATAGGTGAGGACACACATTCCAACAAACCATACGCTGCAAATACCCCCAAAACTGTTTGTGTTCTGTCTTCAATATAGGCAGAGAAATCTTAAAAACAAGCTTGTGCTGGACAATGGCGTCATGTGATACATGAATAACGTTTTTTTTTCATTAGTGAAACCCATTTTTTATATGTCATTTACAGTAGCTGGGTGTCAACAAGCTAACAATCTGACATTGAACTTCTGCACCAACCTTATGTAAAAAATCAAAATTGAACAATAAATCTATTTTGTTTGGCTGACACTGAACTGTCACCTAGAGCACGTTAAAGGGAATTATCTACATCTCGCAAGGACGCTCACTTTAAGTTACGGGTTTAGTACCAAAGGGGCTAAGCTAAATCCCTTATTTTCTGTTTCAAACACCACGCATCGTATATTAGCCTAATGGGGTCGAGGTGAGGTTAGGTTACAGGAGCATAAACAGGGCCTCTGATTGTGTGGTCATCCTTAAGTGAACTTTCTATTTCTGTTTCCCTACTTTTGTTCTACCTCTGAAACAGAGCTCTCCCCCGCCTCCCTCATTAGGCAGCGATTCAATGCAGCCTGGAAATGAGTTTGCTTTTTAATAACCAGAGCCTTCCAGCCAGAGACATTATCTCGGAGGCGTCATTGGTGGACTAGGCAGATCCAGACTTGACTAGCTCCTCCCCATAAGCCTTGAACTGTTGTCTGTGGAAATAGTTGGCAAAGTTGTGCTTGTTATTACTGTATATGTGACAGGCTTAATCAGTGTCATGTTAGGAGGCGCTGGGCAAGACAGGACCCATAGACAAAGACAAGGCTTATCCTTCACAGACACACAAACTATGTGATGGCCGGGTCAGAAGCTGCTAGTATGTGTTAATGGTGACTAGAAAAATAGTGTTGCAATCGATAAACAGTATCTATCTGATAGGTGTGATTGGCTCATTTGAGCATAAAGATAGATTTGGATTGGTTTCCTGAGAACACAGATGAACGTTGTTTTATCTCACTGGTTATCTCATTGGTTCAAACATCCAGACAAAGCCTTATTTCCGCTGAAGGCTTCTTCTTTTTTTTTACTGGGCCAGCCCAGACTAAATGACAGAGACAGAGATGGTCTCAGTAACTCCACCTGGGCCTTCACTTCCTTCCTGGACAACCCCCCCCCCCCCAACCCCTCCACTGGGAGGGGAATTCTTTGCTTTTACCACCTGCTAGGAGACAGTGGAGGATAGCTGGGCACTCATCTTTTTTTCCCTTCTCCTTTTGCCTCTCTCTCGCTGCTGATTGTGAAGACCAACCTGCCCAGACCTGACCCTGGAGGAAGGGGAGGGGTCAATATGAGGTTTTTGTGTGTGTGTGGTATGTGTGTGGTATGTGTTCACAACGGTGGTACCATTTGTCCTTTTTGTATATCCTAAGCATGGTTTTGGTTGTAGTTTATACAACACAACATCTCCTGTACGGTCGAGGCATTTGCTTGATACTCCTACAGCACCCCCATCTGGCCAAAATGTGAAAATATCGTTTAGATAAAAGGTAACTGAACGTCAATGGATTTAGAACAGCAGCGTTGAACCATGTGCCATCGGGGGGCAAGTGGTGTGCAGGTTTCCTTTGTCAACCAAGCACTACTCCAGCTGTTTTCACTAAGTGGAGAAACTCGTTAGCTAAATCAGTTAAACATTTTTCATTTGTATTCTTTTTATTTAAGTCCAGCATATGTTCTTTGTTTGCTCAATCCTGCCACAGTAAATTCCGTGTTTGTGTAACTTGCATGACGAATCCAAAATTATTCAGATTTTTCAAACCTTCACCCTTCGACGTTCCACTGTTCTAGAATGTATTGAACTTGCAAGGTTCGGTCACCTGTGAATACATGCAGACACAGGTGTGACTACACACCAAAACAACTAATAGTAAATGTTTCCCTTTTATTTATGTACATCCAACATTGACAAAATATTCCAATATACACAACAACTGGTATGACGGACCACAGATCAACACGAAGCATATCCAAATCAGATTAGAGAGGTAAGTGAAGATACAATTATGGGATGTACACTTTAAAGGTACAACATATGACAAACATACAACAAAATACCAATATACACATTTTACGGTTACAGCATTTAGCAACAAGATGGATGTTTTTGGCCCCTCTTTGGGTTAGACAGAAATAATGTCTGCAGAATTGCCATCTCAAGAATAACAACCAATGTTGAAGTTGACCCCCACCCCCCACCCCGACCCCCAGGTCTAAGCCTATGTATCAAAAGATATTTTTGGACTTTAATAAGGTCACAGGTAGTATCCCAATATAAACAGTGGAAATCAGGAAATAGTCTGAAACAACTACTTGTTGTTTTTGGAAATTCCTAACAAAATCACAATATACCAAAGTCAAAGGTTTTTTAACTAAGACATTGCAACATGTGTGTTTAGACTATCGGCCAAAATCTGCAATCAATTGACTCAATAAACGAATAGGAATGTCTTAATTAAGATTTAAAAAAATCTAAACCAAGTACTGTTGCATTTTTGAGCTCTTCATGTCAGCTTACCTACAATATATTAAGGTTTAAAAAGGTTTATTCATTTCTTTTTCAACACATGCACACTCCTGTCCAATTTATTTTCGATGTATTGTATTCTTTTTATAGTGGTAATTTTGAAAGCAAGATAATATATTTGTATAATTTGATCATGAGCATAGAGTAAATACTATTTGAAAATATATATTCAAAATATGGTACATTAAACAATTTTTTTCTCTCCATTGCATAGATTAAGTGAAGAGGAGATATCTTGTAGAAGTAGATACTATACTTTAAAGCTGCAATAGGTAACATTATAAAATTAACTCAAAAATAAGAAACAGTGCTCCAAAGTCTTTTCCTGAACTTCCATGCTTTTATCCAGATGTAGTTCAATAGACAGTGGTTTCACAAAACCAACCAGAGAAGAAAGGTTGGCCTCGCTGACACTGATTGGCTGGAACAGGAGTGCTGGAACATCATTGGCTGGACGAGAGCAGTAAACCCTTGCTAAACAACTCTCAGAGGGCCTCATTCACTTACACATGTTAAAATGGGACAAATATATGTTTTTGTGCAGAACACCCTTACCTACTTTACTTTTAAAAGCTTGGATATTGATCGTTTTAGGTTACATTGAAAACGTTTCGAAATATAGCTTTACATGCAAGTCACATGGACAATGTGTTAGTATAGCATTGAAGAGGGGTTCCTATGCATAAATAATAATTGCATTTGAGAAGGCGAACACAGGTTCCAAACCATGGAAGGGCATATTAACTGGAAACCCACTAGACACTGAAATATAATAATATAATATGTGTAGCAGTTACATTAGAGAACTGAAGCTTTTTCCTCTGATATGCTCATGTTGTGTCCCTTATGCTCGTCAGTAGAAGAGAGTCCTTTAAAATACAGGGTTCTTGCCAGGGCCCATCACCAGGAATTTAATGTATTCCACTAGGAGACAGTATCCAATGGTAGCCTTGCAAGCTCTGTTCATCCACACTGATCCGGTTCCCTTTCGAGATAGTGTTGCGTTAACTCCATCCCCCCACCCCCACTCCCCTCCCTTTCATCTTTGTTGATAATTTTTTTTTGAACTGATGATGGGTCATGTGTTTGTGAGTTCATCCTGCTCATTCAGAACACCGATCTCCCAGGGTCCTCTATACTCCTAATCTCCACACCAGGATGGTGGGATTCTCCTACAGAGCCCTGCCCACCACCTTCCTGGTGACCAACTTCATATCGCCAGAGGGAAGTTTGATCACTTCCTTGCGGACAATCCTGGAAACCATCATGCCAGCCAATTAGGTTTCAGGCATGTGGCAAGGCCCTATTTGATCTTCTGGGCGCCGATCATCACCTTGGAGACGAAGTTGACTATGGCACTGGCTGGCTGTTCAGGGTCGTGCTCGGCAAAGAGGTGGCACACGTTGTCCATGGCGCTACCAGTCTTCCTGGCCACAAAGCCGAATATCCTGTAGATGGGGGAGGGAAAGAAGGAGTTAGTCATTCATAACTTTCACACTTTTGTAACATTGGGGTGCAAGAGCTCTTACTTTGCTGAAGTGCAGCCGTCTTTTGTCCACCTGTGATTGGGCATGACAAGGCTGATTATACCATAGATACGAACTGTACACTGAACAATAGTCATACACTGTGGAAACATGCTGATTCTAGAGTATGTCAGTTTGTCACCTCCTGTCCTGCGAGTCCAGAGCACAGAATATGACGGTGCTGACAGCATAATGTCTCCTGAAGAACAGTCTATCAGGTAGAACAGAGAGGGGGTAGACAAAATATACTCCCCGTCAGACATTGCCGCAAGCAGATATGAGCTGGTGATTTGGTCTGCGAGTGTATATGTGTGCATGAGGGCTGACTCACTTCCTCTGGTTGTCGGTCAGGGTGATTCCCTGGGAGGACACCTTGAAGTGGACCACCGTGGAAGTGGGCATGGCCTCCGAGTCCAGGATGGCGCTGGTAGCCTTCTGCACCGCCTGGTACCCTGTCAGAGACTCCATCTCAACAGAGCCCAGGAACCACACGTTACAGGCTGCACATAATAGAGGGGGGAGAGAGAGAGAGGGCGAGAGAGAGAGAGAGAGAATAAAAGACAAAGAGACAAAATAGAGAATAAAAGACAAAGAGAGACAGTGAAAGAGAAAGAGTGAGAGAAAGAGAGAGCGAGACAGAGAGGGCGTGAGTGAGAATGAAAGACAAACAGAGAGAGGGAGAGAGAATGACAGACAAACAGAGCGAGAGGGAGTGAGAATGAAAGACAAAGATACAGAGAGGGAAAGAGAGAGAGCGCAAGAGAGAGAGAGTACAATGAAAGACAAAGAGAGAGAGAGAGAGACAGACTGGTTAGGATTGTTCATGGACTGGATCTCCATGCCAGTACCCCCCCTGTCAGATGTGCTTGCTGCTTGTGTTACTTTGTTCCCAAAGTGTCTCTGAAGGGGTGGACCTACCTGCTCCTTGTTTCAGTAGCTCGGCAGCGGAGTTGGTAACTGACAGGGAGGTGTTCTCCATCACATCTTCCAGAGGATCTAGTGACACACACACACATGCACACACACGGATATGCACACACACACACACACACACACGCACACAGACACACACAGGCGCACACACGCACACATCAACATCAGTTCAGGAGCTTGAAAGAAAAAAGCTCTTACTAACAAAAGTTTATCTTTTTCACTGCATGTTTGTTTTACCTGATGTCTCCTAATCAAATATGACCCCATTTTCAGTCAAGGTAATTTATCCGTGGTGACAGTGGTAATGTACACAACCTCATTAATCTCCTCCGCGATCGTACCTCATCGCATTAAGCTCTATTTTAGTCAACCAGGTGCTGGCGAGAACGAGAATAGTCGAAGACCAACGCCATCTCTTCTGTCTGACACTTGGGTTAGTTGGCAATGTGCAGGTGCAGTGTGCTTCTGTGTGTTTGTGGCGAGTGGGTGTAGGTGTGCGTGTAGAATGCTGAGATGATATCTCACCTCTGTCTGGTATGAGAAGCTTACAGGGCAGGGCCAGAGGGGTGATTGAATGCTGGCACACCAACGCAGTCAAACTACCTGCAAACCAAAGACAAAACAACACATCATCATCCCATCTGGGGAGTCAGGTTGGCTCAGCAGGTTAAGACATTGGCCTCATGATCAGAAGGTTGTGAGTTTGATTCTGTGGCTGTGGCTATGTGATGTTGTGTCCACGGGCAAGGCCCTTCACCCTTCTTGCCTCAGGGGGATTTGTCCCTGTACTTGCTGTAAGCCTGGGGTCAGATGGCTCAACGGGTTAAGGCATTGGCCTCATGATTGGAAGGTTGTGAGATCGAGCCCCGCTGTGGCTAAATGACGTTGAGTCACTTCACCCTACTTGCCTCAGGGAAAATGTCCCTGTACTTACTGTAAGTCGCTTTGGATAAAAACGTTTACTAAATTAATGAATGTAAATGTGTAAAACAAACCCTTTGAGCTATGCTCAGTGACCGATGCTCTTTGTAAAAGCTCTCTCTTGAGCATCTGCTAAATTAATAAACGTAAATGTAAGTCGCTTTGGATAAAAGCGTCTGCTGAATGAGTATTTATTTATATCAGCAACGTTCATCCCATTTGAAGCTGCAATAGGTCGCTCCCTCCATTCTTGTCTGAACTTTATCACTTCCCCTCCAGCTGGAGTTTGACTGTGGTTTCGCTAAACAAGCCAAGGAGAAAGACTAGCTTTGCCAAAGGCAACTGCCTGAAACAGGATTGCTGGACAATTGGCTGAACAGTTACGTCCCACCGCAAAATTTGAAATTGACATTCCATTGGCACTGAGTACTGTGTTGCTCTCTCAGTAGGCCTCTTCAGCTACACTGCCTGTTTGGACAATTCAGTAAAAATTTCATAAGAAATACTTTCTAGTGTCCCTGCTACTGAGACAATCTAACCTTTTTACAAGAGCTTTGCTCATTGTTGCAGTTCCCCATAGAGACCACTAGGGCCCATGTTTACCCCTGGCACAGACAGCAGATAGCCACTAGGGGTCGCTGTTCATACAGATCAGTGTGCGTGAGGTGAGTCACAGGGAAGCCTCACCAAAGTAGGGCTCATTTGGACAGCCCTTCAACCGAACTCCCTTTTGAGTGCATTCAATCAGGAAGTGACGGACCAGCTCATTGGACAGATCTCCACCTATCAGAGAAAAGATAACGGCAGAAAAGACAGGGAGAAACATCAAAAAACATTCCTATGAGCAACATGGAAGGTACTGATAACAGCGGTATCTTGGCTGTAACCTTCCAGTAACCATAAACTTATTACATAACTCGGACATGCTTCGGGAAGTTACATAAAGCCTAGGAAATGTGCACAGTGTCATAGCTCCTGAAGAGCGGCTTGCTGTCATTCTCCACCCGTCCCCTTCGGAGGAGCTTTGCCCAGCGTGTTTAGGAGGAATGTTTCCAGAACAAAGGGTGGAGATATAGACCCACTCCCGAAGCTGTCTCTGGTTTCACACTCAGAAGGAAGCACAAAGCCGCTTGCTGGAAGGTTCCAAGGCGAGCCCTCTCATGATGTCTCTATCACCACAGGTGAGATGCCGGGTAAAAGGAGCGGGAAAACAAGGTGGAACCCAAACAAAGGGACGGGTGTAGCTGAAGGAGTGAGAGAGGGTCACATCTCAGCGGAAGAGGCTCCGACCCCATAACCTCCCTTCTTCATGAGCAGCATTAAGAAACTTCCGGAGCGATGGCTGTTATTGATTAGTGCTTTGGACTCTCAACACCTGACATGGCCTGTATCAGGGAGCAATGCCAAATAAATGCTGCTGTGGTTCAGGCAAGAAAAACACCCAACAACAGAAAACAACTTGAGGGAAATCTCCATTCATTAGCCTTTGTACTAGATGTCCACCTCCTGAAGCCAAGTGTTCAGCTCCGTGAGTCTCCCAGGAGAGTCTCCAGACATCCAGACATCTTTAGAAAACCTTGGCTTCTTTGTATGGGCGTGAAATGTTAGCCTCACTTTTTTTGAGTCCCCTGCTAAAGAGTTTTTCTTGGCTCCATCCTTTCCCTGGCCAGAGAGTCAGGTAGGCCAGGAACTGGGAAACATAGGGTCAGGTATATCAGGTGGCTTGGAATCAAGGTGCTCAGAGGGATGAAACCGTAGAAGTCTTTCTGGGGCTGTAATTGCATTCTTTCCTACAATTGCTCACACAGTGTGCCTGGGGTATCGCGGCAACAGATGGGGTTTCTGGAACATGTCACCCTGTAACCTAATCACACAGGAAACGGCCACCTACATCCTGACCCTTGCCGCCCTCAGTGGCTCTGCCCCCAACCACCCACCGGGTTTTTTGATACCCACCTTTTTTGCTCTGCTGCAGGACAGAGGGAGGGGGCGTGGCTACCTTCATGGCCAGCCCGTAGGCCCCCCTGAAAGAATGGCTGTCTCGGACGATGAAGGAACCTGGCTCTTTGTCCTTCAGAACTGAGATGGCTGCAAATGAGGAAAACACGGAGGAGGGGGAGGAGGAGAAGACAGACAAGCAGGATACAGGAATGAGACTGAATCTTGGCGACTGAAGCCAAACATTTTTTTTTTTTCGAGGGGTAGAAAGTTGGCCCCTTACCTTGATCCCTTGAGATATCTGGCTTGTACCAGAATTTCGATGTGTCTTGCACAAATTTGACTGTCACCTGCTTGCTTGCCAGGACATCTGGAAAAATTTAAGGGGTACAAACAGTCAGCCAACATCAAATCACCTTTCGCATCAAAGTCCTTCAACGGTGCCAACGAAGCAAAGAGAAATCTCCCAATGTGAAAGAACAAAATTGAAATTCAAATCGCCTCAACCCAAAGGACATCCCTCCGTGGATATCATAAATTATTTCTTAACAGCGAAGGGAGCCAGGTGGCTGAGTGGTCAGGGCTTCAGGCTAGTGATCAGAAGGTTGCAAGTTCGATTCCCAGCTGAAGCAACATGATGTTGTGTCTTTGTGGCAATGGGTGCCAGCTAGTTGTTGCTGTGTTAGTAAACCTCACTCCTCTGACCTCAAAAGATGCTCTAGCGACTGATGCTAGAGCAGGGATCACCAATCCTGGTCCTAGAGGGCCCCTGTCCTAAAGATTTTAGATGTTTCTCTGCTCCAGCACACCTCCACAGAGCTTGATAACGACGCTTCATTAGAATCAGGTGTGCCGGAGCGGGGAGACATCTAAAACCTTTAAGACAGCGGCCCCCGAGGACCAGGATTGGAGAATCATGTGCTAGAGGTTGCAACCTTTAGCCTCCTTGTTGGAGTGTCCGTCTCCCATGCCCAAGACCCGCTCGGTGCAGTGCAGAGCGAGTGGACCAAGTTACGGGGGTCATATTTGGGCAAGGTGCTTCACACTACTAAAGTCCCTTTACTTGATGTAAGTTGCTCTAAATAAGCGCATCCGCTAAATGTCCTACAAGTAGACTACTCCCCGTCGGAGGGGCCAACCCTAAATTTGTAATCTGTTTGGCTGAATGCTCTTGGCACTTATTGGTTTCTCACGATTTATGCTTCATAATCTACAAGCCTGCTATGTTTTGGGGTCTAGCACGTTGCAATGCTCAATGACTGATGCTGTTTTTCAAAGCTCTCTCTTGTAAGTCGCTTCTCAATAAAAGCGTCTGCTAAATGAAAAGGATGTAAATGTAGGGAGTGGTGACTTAGCATTGGAGGGTTACCTGGCAAGGGTGAGGCGGTACGTGGTGTCTGGGCTGAGAGGTCTGGCAGGACATTGGGGAACGGGATGCTCAGGGAACTCCCGCTGTGGGGACTAGAGAAACCACTGAGGGCCGGAGAGGCTGTGCCCAGGGAATGCTCCCCGTCTGACGCCCTCCTCTTCTCGGGTAGCAGTGGGGGCTGCGCCTGGGCTCTGCCCTGCCCATCCACGGAGGTCAGCAGGCCTCTTTCCATGCCGCCATTGCCCAGGAGAGACGAAGCTGAGGCAGGGCAGTCAGCGCCGTAGCCCAGGCCGGAGTCGTCCTGCTCGTCGAAGCTGCACGTGGCGGGGCTGTGGGCGAAGGCGTAGCGGACACGTTGGCCTCCGCGAGGGGAGCTGTGAGCGTTGGGGGCCGGGTGGGGGTGCACGTGGGGCAAGGGAGGGGAGTGCTGTCCGTAGTCCAGGGACATGGAGTGGAAAGGGGGATGTCTGGGGGTGGGGTAGGCACCAAGAGAAGCCTGGCGGCTGAGAAGAGGCCCTTCGGGCCAGGACTGTCCCATGGATGGGCTGGAGAGAAGAGGGAGATAGAAAAGGTGACCACCAAGGAAGTCTTATCAAGATGCTCCTGACAGTACCCTACAATGGGTGGATTGGGATAATAATAATAATAATAATAATAAGGGATGTTAGAAAAGCGTATTTGCCGTACCTGTCTGTTCGCTGGGGAACGGAGGTGGAGGGCGTGACGCAAAATGGCCGATGGCCATTGTGGGAGGAGTCGAGCAGGCCCTCGTCTGAGGAGAGTCTAACGTGGCCGATCATGTCAGAGTAACCGCGGTGCTCTGTGTGTGACAGAGGGACAAATATCAGACATGACATCACTGCATGGACACCCAGACTAGAACACAAGAAGGGTTTCTGTCTGACGATACAATATCCACCTGCCTATGGAAATGGCAAAAAAATTAATAGCTGCTCTGAAAACCAAATCTAATTATGAACGCGAAACGATAGGACTCACTCGCTCACTGTGTCCTAACAGACGGTGTCATTGAGAAAGCAGTTAGCCTTCCAAGATGAAATGCCTCTTAATTCAGTCCTCTCGCTAGCTCAACCGCAGCAATTGATCCATACGCTGTGGAGCTCCCCCTCCCCCCCTTCCCCCACACACACACACCCAATTCCATAATTGACTAAAAGCTTTTATTGAATCAATCATGGCCTTTAAGGGTCTGACAGGTGCTCCAGACATGCTGAAGGCACGTGTTTGCTACTTAACTCAGTGCTTGGCCGGCTGATTGACTAGCTGGCTCATTGACGGGCTGGCTGATTGACTGGCTGGTTGATTGACTAGCTGGATGATTGACTGGCTGGCTGGTTGACTAGCTGACTGATTTGACTAACTGGCTGGCTGATTGACTAGCTGGCTGGCTGACTAGCTGGCTGATTGACTAGGTGGCTGGCTGACTAGCTGGCTGGCTGATTGACTAGGTGGCTGGCTGATTGACTAGCTGGCTGGCTGTATGACTAGCTGTCTGGCTGACTGGCTGGATGCTTATCCCACGGGCTGCTTTGCTGAGAACAAGACAGAGCGAAGAGGATGAGAGGGGCTGCTTCTGTCTTTGTCCTCCTCGTCTTTGTGTACCCGGAGACACTTTCAACAGGGAAGAAAAGCCCTCTTGTGCTCTGATCTCCCCCCCGACACTCTGTAACCATGGTAACCTGGCGGCGGTATCTGAATGCGGTGGGTAGGACAGGGCAGGGCACAGCGGGGGCACAGACAGACCCCCGATGCACTGCTACCCCCGGCATCCCTGCTGACATAGAACACCCTGGCAACAAACAGGGGTCACAGGGTAACAAAGTGGAAACACGCATGTCACAGTGTAAATGAGACCCCTCCCCTTCTCCATGCATGTCGGATCCCTGTCTTTGCCAATGTTACTGCATCACTCAACACCCACTAGCAATTCATCAACACAGAGAACAGGATTTAAACTTCACAGTCCCATCAGAAAGGTCCACGGACTAAGTCACTGAAGTAAAAAATAAAATAAGCGTGCCATTATTGTGGCATGTTCAGAAGTAGAGAAAGCTTATCAAAAATCCTGAACCTCAGGCTTTTTGTCAACATGGCTTTTTTCCAAGACGCTACATTTCCTTTCATCTGAAGGGGATTGTTTTGGAAAATACTCTGGTAAAGAGAGTAAAGAAAAGACTTTGGTAAATGAAAGTCCTGTCACGGCAGGGCTACAAAGGCTCATATTATCACACCATTCCCTCTCCACCTCAGAGAACAATCATATAGTTTGGGTGTGTGCAACCACTTCAAGCCACCCAGATTCACAACAAAACCTCCATGCACATAAAAAAGAGCTTATTTTTTAATCAAAAGAACGCAACCATTATGAGCTATAAAAGATATGGTTCTTTTCAGGAACTGAACCACATATATATTGTCCAAACTGAGATAGAACACGAACAGAAATCTGAAATCTTGAAACAGCAGAGAGCAGCGCAAAGCAACGGCCTCCCTAACACTCAAACGTCCCCAGGCAGCATTCCCCCTTAACCTCCGCAGCCATCTTCCATAAGCTGGTGCTAAAGTTGACTAGCAAAGGTTGACATCTGCAGCCAAAACGCAATTACACACACGCACGCTAGAATAGTGTGTACAAACCTCGGCGCACAAACCACAAGACTGCTGCACATTCTTGCTCATTGTTGCTCGCGTCATTAGTGTGATGTGAGCGAGAGTGAGACAGAGTTTAGAGTGACAACTTAAGGGAAGCTCACTGATAAGTGGCCTATACGTTCTCCACTGGGCAACCCATTCAACAGTGCAGACAGATACAAATACAAAGGCTTCGTCATGTTAGCAGTGACCGCAATATGCTGACATTTGAACATCTATGTTCCTACGAGACCATTGAGATAAGTGATCTTTTACCTGATACTTCTATAGTTTTTCAATGACAACTGTATTTTGTTGTAGACGTATGCCACAATCATTTTCAGACTTGGAGTAGATTTTGAGTATGACAGATATTGTTAATATCATTATAAGATTCATTCTGACCAAATCTCACACAATAACCTACCATGCTCTGTCCTGTAATCTCGATAGGAGTGCATGCTGGGAGATGGAGTTTGCCTCAGTTGAGTGAACTCTGACATGTTTTTCACTGGAATAAAAGAGAAGCGCGGTTATTCAAAGTATTTTTAGACCACTCAATGTAAAAGTTTGGTCAGACCATTCGGGCAGGGCACCTATTAAGGCACATGACCGCACAACAATAAAGATTGGTAAATATTCGATCCAAATCAAAGAGGAGAGGTTTCTGGTGAGGGAAGGTGGGGTCTCACCGTAAGGTGTAGGAGGGGAGATGGGGAAGGCAGGAGTGGGAGGAGCCATGCCGCTTACTGCATCCACGCCACTGTCCACATCAGGGCCTAGTGTCCGGTATTCCACGCTGTCACTGCTGTACAGCAAACCATGCTGCTCCACACACACACACACACACACACACACAACAAGAACATGCATGCAAATGTCAACAATAGGGCTGAAGCAGACACACAGAAAGCAGTAGCTGATAACCCTAGCTCCACCCAGGCTAGCTCAGTGCTCCATGCCCACCTGGGGAGCGCAGGGAGAGTATGTCCTCATGCTCCGGTACTCCTGGACCACGCTCACACCCCAGCCAGAGCTGCTCAAGTCCGGGTGGTCCGCCACGTCACTTCCTTGACGACTCAGGGCGCGGAGACCGTCTGCTCTTTGGACGTCACAGGTTTGGCCAGCTGTACACACACACACACACAAGGAGGGAGACACACACAGGCATGGTTACTCTGAAGGTAAACACAAGGAAGGGGGGTTGAAATCACCCGCCGCTGGTCATTCCTGAGCCGATCCAATTGATGAAGAGAGGAAGGAGTTCACATGCAGTGAAGTTCTGACACTGTCAGCCCCCCGACGACATCAGTTTGGTGCTGTCGTTCCTCTGGATAAGAGCGTCTGCAGTGAATGACTAAATGTTGTGAAAGGACAGCTGAGGAATGCTGGTGTGTGTTTTTGTGTGTGTGTGTGCGTGTGGTAGGGGGATAGCATTATGACAGTGTCCTGCCTGACCACAAGGTTGAGGAGGGAGGGGAGGGGGGAGGCAGTAAGGACTGTGGAACAGCACTAAGCACTGAGGTGTTAATTGAATCCCTAACAAAAGCTGCTGTTCCAGCTCTGAGGAATGCTAATGGTGCGAGGTGCTAAATGCAGGGGGGTTGATCACACGCACGCACACGCACGCACTGATGAGGGTATCTCATCTCTATGACTGTTCCCTTGCTCAGTGGTCAGATCAGAATCACTGCAGAAGTGACACAGAGCAGCTTGTCTGTTTAGTCTCTGCCTGCCTTCCTGTCTGTCTATCTGTCTGCCTCTTTTATCTCTGTCTGTCTGTTTTGCCTCTGTCTGCCTGCCTGCCTGTCTGACTGTCTGTTTTGGCATAGTGTGTCTGTTTTGTATTTGCCTGCCTGTCTGTCTGTTTTGTTTCTGCCTGCCTGCCTGACTGTCTTGTTTGTCTCTGTTTTGTCTCTGCCTGCCCATCTGTCTGCCTGTCTGTCTGTTTTGTCTCTGCCTGCCCATCTGTCTGCCTGTCTGTCTGTTTTGTCTCTGCCTCCCTGTCTGTCTATTCATCTGCCTGTCTGTTTTGCCTCTGTGTGTCTGTTTTGTCTCTGCCTGCCTGTCTGACAGTCTGTTTTGTCTTTGTTTTGTCTCTGTCTGCCTCCCGGTCTATCTGTCTGCCTGTCTGTCTGTTTTGTCTCTGCCTGCCTGCCTGTCTATCCGTCTGCCCGTTTTATCGCTGTCTGTCTGTTTTGCCTCTGTGTGTCTGTTTGGTCTCTACCTGCTTTCCTGCCTGCCAGTCTGTTTTGTCTTTGTCTCTGACTGCCTTCCTGTCCATCTATCTGCCTGTCTGTCTGTTTTGTCTCTGCCTGCCTGTCTGCCTGTTTTATCTGTGCGTCTGTTTTGTCTCTGCCTGCCTGTCTGATTTGTCTCTACCTGCCTGCCTGTCTGACTGTTTGTTTTGTCTCTGATTTGTCTCTACCTGCCTGCCTGCCTGTTTGTTTTGTCTCAGTTTTGTTTCTGCCTGCCTGCCTCCCTGTCTATCTGTCTATCTAGCTGTCTGTCTGTTTTGTCTCTGCCTGCCTGTCTGTTTTGTCTCTACCTGCCTGCCTGCCTGTCTGCCTGTTTTATCTCTGTCTGTCTGTTTTGTCTCTGCCTGCCTGTCTATCTGTCTGTCTGTCTGTTTGTTTTGTCTCTGCCTGCCTGTCTGTTTTGTCTTTACCTGCCTGCCTGCCTGTTTGATCTCTGTCTGTCTGTTTTGTCTCTGCCTGCCTGCCTATCTGTCTGTATGTCTCTCTGTTTTGTCTCTGCTTGCCTGTCTGCCTGTTTGAATGTCTGTCTGTTTGTGCAGCGTGCCATGCTACAAAACATGGTACACACTAAGCAAATACATGCAAAGGAATATCACATTCAGTTTTCTGTCTGTCTGCCTGTCTGCCTACCTGTTTGTCTATCTGTTTGACTGCCTGTCTGTCTAACGTCTTTTATAAATGTTTGTGTTGTGGTTATGGTCAGGGTTTACTCAGAACCAGAGATCTAATCTACCTGATCTGAGACACAACAGAAATGTCATCTCTTCTACCTGCCTTCTTCTTGTAACTCTGGAACATTCCTTGAACACTGGGGGATGTTCAAACTAGCATAGAAGGTTTGTGGCTTTGAACCAAACAAGAGGCCCATATTCAAAAACATGAATCAAACAATAGTGATTTCATACCAGACAGTGACTTACAAGACACCCATGATAAACATGAATTGATTACTTGATTTGCATTATCGGGGAGACATTGACACAGACACTATCATCCAATGCCAGACAGCTGATAGAGAAATGTGTGCTGAAGACGAACATTCACAATGTTTACTGATCTGCCTCCAAATACAAACAACAGCAAGAAACATTGTTTGATCTTAACCCATTCACCACACTAAGATAATGGATATGACTCTGTATTCTGGTTCCACAACAACAGTTAAAATCTAAAATAGATTTTATGATATTTGTATTGACATTAACTAGATTTAATTAAATGCGGTAGAATTCTTTGTGTGTTTTGTTTCCGGGGCTGACTACAAAATCTGAAATGGGCGTTTTACAGTATGTAGTTGATATGCACAGACAGGTATGGCTCTCTGAGGTGGAAAATACATTCCCTTGGGGCACACTTGTTCCATCTCTGGAAATTCCTCAGCCCTCCCTGCTCTCTAACCCTTCTCTCCTCCTATCTTCTCGCCTCAGGCTGCTCTCAGGTACGTATCTGCCTGTGATTCACATACTGCTGACAGGTAGACCTCTCTCTCTCCTCATCCTTCACTCTTTTATTTTCTCTATCTCTTTCTCTAGTTATCTGTCCCTCCCTCCGTCTTTCTTTCCTTCCTCTGTTCCTTCTTTCCTCCTTTTCCTTCTCTTTCCTTGTCACTCTATTCGTCTCTCACGCTTGCTTTTACCCCCACCTTTCTCTCTCTCTCTCTCTCTCTCCCCTCTCAAACACGCCCCTTTTCTTTCTTTCTTTTTTCTTTTCTTCTTTCGTTCTTCCTCTCCCTCTCTCTCCCTCTCTCTTCCTCTTCGTGCCTCCGCTCTGCTAAAATCCAGGTGAAAACAACATGGAGGATAACTGGCTGTCCTTGAGTCAACACGCACAAGTTCACAACATGTAACGCACACCGCTGGTTTAAAAACGAGGAGGGAAAAAAACAGATGCGTGCTTCTGAAAAACCGTAGACTCTGAGCCAAAGTCTAAATACAATCGTTGCTTCAAACGAATGAAAGAACTCAAAACAACTGCTTGGGAGAGGCAACAAACCAAAAACACGGACTTGTGAAATCTGTTGATTCACAGAAAACAAACTGTAGGTTGTTGTCTTAGCTGAAGGGAGGCTTACGGCCACTGAGAACCAATGAACATTCCTGGAATTCTTTGGCTCTAAAATTTTGAAACCAGTCTTGTGTCCTTGAACAAGGGCATGGTATCTGTTTCCCCCAACAATATCCAGCTGGTATATCTTACTGGACTACAGGCAAGTGAGTCGGACAGTGGAAACTGCCTGGCATCATATAAGTAAAACACATGTCCCTGATTGGGCAGAGTGTAGGTAGGTAATTAGACAGGCAAGTAACCCGTCCAATCATTGCATTCAGTCTTAATGCCATCCAATCGTTGCATTCTGTCCAAATGCAATGATTTTTCATATTTCTTACAGTCCTGCGATGGACAGATTTCTATGGATTTATTTAGTTTTACTGCAAGAGGATTTTATTTATTAAATTACAATCAGTATATTCAGTTTGTTTAAGAAAATATGGCAACAGTGCTTCTCAAAAACATGACCTATCATAGTTTTGATGGTGTAATTAGTTTGATAAATTACAAAGAATAAAAAACTGTGATTAACCCCATCCCAAAAATGTAATGAACCCCATCCAAATTGTGCAAAATGTTGGCACTCTTGGCTTAAACACTTAGCGTAATACATGAGCCTTGAAAGTATAATATATGCTTGTAAACATTTTATGGTGCTGATGATGTCAATCAAAGTTGATCTGAATGCATTTAGCCATTTGAACAGCCTTTGTCAGCCTTGCAGTGTTGGTTTCCTGAGGGTTAGCTGCCTAGCCCACCATCTGATAATGACAGCTAGTCGGGGAGGGGTTGAAGAAGGAGTTAATCAACAATCGTTCCCACCTGCTTGTGTGAAATCTTTCAAGGGGATTTTTTCTCTGCTAGTTGATTTAAGGTTTACCAAACTTTCCAATTAGCCTATCATCAACTATTTACTGATTCTAAAAGACACACAATAAAGAACTTAGTGATGTGCATCGTGAGGGGATGAAATGGCAGTACTAAAGTCCAGCTTGACATGAATCCATGCAAAGCATATTCATCCCTCTGTGAACAGAATTCCTCTGTAGAGATGGGGAAAGAAAATGTGTAAGAAAAAAATAATCTCAAGACATTCCAAGAAAGAGAAGCAGTACACAGTCAAGAACTAATGAGGCTCTGCCTCTCTCTCTCTCTCTCCCTCTCTCTTTTCTCCTTCTCCCTCTCTCTCCCTTTCTCCCTCTGTCTTTCCCTCTCCCTCCCTCTCTCGTCATGTACCGTGTTGATCATAAAGTCTGATAAAATGAACCGCGAGAACAAGCCTCAACAGCTCCTCAGAAACACGCAGAGCACATCTGAAAAGCTCTGCAGGGCTGTCAGTGGCCCCCCCGCTAACCGGGCCCAGGTGGGAGCAGGGGAGCAAAGGTGTATGGCCGGGGTTAACCTTGTTTTGTGAGAGCTGACTTCCATGGGTGTTCACCTCAGCACCCCACCACACATGCAGCCGCAGGTCAAACCAACCCAGTTAGCTGAAAGACGTAGTTCTCAAGCGGCTCACGGTTTGGTTAGTAGAGGAGGAATCCCATTTCACCACCTATTGACTGTTTCCACTTTTTCGAGCCGTCTATGATTGTCATCAGGAATGCTCCCACGATTCCTTGCACCACGTACACTACCACCACCACCACCACCACCACCACCACCAGCACACACACACACTACCACCACCACCACACACACTCTACCACCACCACACACACACTACCACCACCACACACACACACACACTACGACCACCACCACCGTACCCAGGCTTGCCATCATCTTACCTGTCTGCTGTGTGTTTTGGAGGCTGGCAGCAGCATCATTATCTGTAAGTCTGTGGGCGACGCCGTTAGCGGCGGATCCGTTAACGTGCGGGCTTCCGCCGTTCCTCTTTTTGACCGACGCGGAGCGCGTGGGCACCGGCACGAACGTGGGGTCCAGGTCCATGATCAGCTGGTTGAGCTGGTCGATGGAGTTGTCGATGTCCACCGTCAGGGAGTTGAACTCCTCGTCGCGCTTGTTGTTGTTGTTGTTGTTGACCGCCGTCGCCGGGGTCTGCTTCTCCGCCACCTCCGCCGTCCTCGGGCCGCTGGCCGCGGCTCCCGCGGGCTCTCGTTGCGGTACCGTGGGTACGGCTGGCTTGGGAAGGCCCCCGTCTGGTTTGTCCCCTGGGTACCTGTCCCCGTTGACGTTCCCCTGGTGGGGGGTCTCCTCAGGCATGTAGGCATATTGCTGTGCAGCCACCATCTGCTGTTGCCGTACCCAGGTGTGGGTGGAGTAACTACCCTGCCGGTAGACCTGCTGCTTGGGCACAGCGCTGCTGGGGGTGGAGGAGGCCACCAAGGCACTCCGGGGTCCCAGCCCCCCCCTGCGGGCCTCCGCATAGCTCCGCTCGTACTCCTCCATGGCCGGCGGGGCGGGCTGATGCTGCAGGAGGTGGTGCTGGATGGGGGGCTGCTGCTGATGCTCCTCTCCCCCGGGGCTGCAGAAGCCGTCGGAGAGCAGGGAGTTCTGGCTGCTCTTGTGGCAGGAGGAGGACAGCGTCCCCAGGCTGTCCACGCTGCGCAGATCGTGGCCGGACATCAGCACCTCGTCGTCCAGGATGTCCGTCTCTCTCTCGCGGGGACGTGGGTCCCCGTTCACGTGCACCTGGGCCGGGACGAGCCGCTGGATGCCCACCCCCGGGCCGTTGTCGACCATATCCTCCAGGGAGGGATCCTCCAGGCCGAACCCGCTCAGGAGGCGCTTCAGCTGAGCCTTCTCCTGACGGCTAGGCCCCTGGTTGGGCTTGATGGTGGAGGTGATGGAGGAGATGACAGTAGGGGTTGGTCTATCGGCCCACAGGGAGGTGCTGGAGAGGCCTGAGTCGCTGCTGGCAGACAGGGCGTGGTCGCTGTGATCGGGGCTGGAGGTGGTGGAGGTGACGCGGGCACCTCTTCCTAGCGTCGAAGCTCCTCCGTTGGGGCTTCTTTTGATGGTGCCCAGGGCTTTCTCCTGGATCTGGGAGCGTGGCGCTGGAACGACAAGAGACGCAGCGCTTCAAACGGTCAGCTGGTTTGGGCACACGGACACACACACGGACACACACACGTACGCACACGGACACACACATGGACACAACCACGCACAAACACAGGACAGGACAAGGCCACAGGCAACCATTCTCTGTCACGCTCGAAAGTCTGGACACAAAATGACAACAAAAAAACGCTCTGTCTCAAATGCACGTAAACATGGACTCACAAAGTCACAGTTCTCGACAAACAAATCACAGCTAGACACAGATAAACACAGACCATGCAACATTCTTCACTGCTGACTCGGTCGTATTGTAGAAGATAATGAATAGACAACCGTAATTGCACGGACAGCATTCCTGACTCCGATACCACACACAAACAGGAGCTCCGACAACACAGTGCAACAAGCGAACGTCAAACCGATTTCAGATTCGTCAGTATTATTGTTCACTATTATTTATAGCTTTCACTGCACCTCAAGTGTGGATCCTTCTTAACTATGACTTGTAACAGTCGACTATTTCGTATCAAACTAAAAACTGTGAATGATTAAACCTGTGAAACTTATTACCATCGTGGCAATGTGAAAATTATGAACGTCCACGTTCATTTAAGTACTTGTGGAAACTTCCTGCTCGTTGTGTGTGTCTGGTGTGCGACCACTACAAAGGTGGAGGCTGTGTTCAGGTTATATAAGTGTCATTGAGAGCCATCTGTCTTGTGCTCTGGGGGGGGTGCAGTGTTTGACCTGAGCATTCCTCACCCTCCTGTGGTCCCGCCCCCCCCTGCCCCCCACCCCCTCAGCATATGTCTAACACCCCCCACCCCCCCCCCCCCCCCCCACCCTCCTCCCTGACTCACCATACAGGTAAGCTGGTGGGACACAAGAAAATCCATCTGACATTCAGTGACTCTGGAAAGTTCCGGAAAAAAATGACAGATTGATAGGCGACACCTGTATTTTAACAGTGAGCAGGTCTGTACGAGTGTTTGAGTCCAAGCTGTTGTTTCACTGTCACTCTCTCCTCCAGTTCAACGAAAACACAGCAGCAACCAGATCCCTGAGCGTCTCCTTCAGCCTTGTCTGTTAAGTACCGGCCTTTCAGCCAAGACTAGAGGATCCGAATACCAGACATGCATGATAAAAGCTTTCATTCTCCTCCTCCTTCATTCCCTCGTTTTCACTGAACCTCCCCATGCCGGTCACCCCTACCCTTTCTCCAATACTCAACACAGACTTTCATTCTCTCTCTCTCTCTCTCTCTTTCACACACAGGCACACATAAACATGTACAGCTGGAACTCACATCCGGCCCTCCACAGTCACTCGTCAGGCCTTCTCCATGGCCCGGGTCACATCTCCCAGGAGCCTTCCAACAAATCCTTCGTACAACATTCCTGCAGGCAAGGTGCTAGCACTTCTGAAGACAGATGTCTTTCCTCCGCCTTCTCTCTCTCTCTCTCTTTCCCCTGTCAGTGGTGAAACCCTCCCCTCTGCTTGAAACGCCCCTCCCCCCTCCCCCATTCAAGCTCACCGCCACCCCTCACCACCCCCCCCACCCCCTCCTTCTCCTTCAAGGAAAAGGACACATTCCTTCCCTTCTCTTTCACATGCAGCCAGGTAAACGGGCAAGGATATCAACACACGGTCTCCACGCGAACGCACAACATGGAGACGAGGAAGAAAGGGAAATGGAGAGAGCAATGGCAGAGTGGACGGGTCAGAGCAATGACAATTCGGAGATTCTGCCATGTTCTCTCTCTTGCTCTCTCGTCCTCCCTGCATAGAGAGAAGGTGAGGGTGTTTGAACACTACAGAAGGCAGTGGGGGAGCGGGGGGCAGGGTGGGTGGGTGGGGGGTCCTTCACTTCTCCTAATATGGGCGGTGGAATGTAAACAAGTGGGGCGGAGCCATGTTGCTGGGGGCGGGCTCTGGTGTGAAACCTGACCACTTGCCCTTGCCTTGCCATTGGGAAACTACCCTGCCGGGAGAGACAAAGGGAGAGAAAGAGAGAGGGATGGAGGGAGAGGAAGAGAGAGGTAGAGAGGGGGAGAGAGGTGAAGGACGAAAACAACATTCCTCAAGCGCAGGCTCGTTAACACTGTAAAATGACGCTTTTTAATTAGAGAAATACTGCCTTCTAATTGGGGGACTATGGCATTTTATCAAATAAAAACTAAACAAAAAAACTGCCCGTTTGTTTTCCTCTTGCTCTCATGTGTCATGAAATTACAAGCCTGCACTCTGCTCATACAACACCAGCACAGAAACAGATGTTCCCTAACCTCAATGATGGGGTTCAACTATTGTTTCGACCGGGTTTTGTCCATTGGAGGCAATAATAGCATGCTTCCAGTCCACAAATCCTTTAACCGAAAAACATTTCCGTCTGGTGTGCAAATGGAGGTTATAAATGTATATCTACAGCTTTGAAGCCTCTCCTGGTACAGCCCAACGGGCTTCATGTTTCTCAGTAAACGCGAATGGAGGTCAGAGGTGCATTTGACAGCAAAGTGTTCTGGCAACTTCTCTGTGTAGCAGCCTGTGGGGCTTGTTTGGGGTGTTCCTGTGGAATGACCTGGTTCATCACCGCCACCCTGGAACATCTCCTCTACCTGCCTGGGTGAGTCTGGAGCTTGACGAACATTCTCATCCTCGCTTTCAACCAGCCACCGTTTCTGAGGGAGTGTGTGTGTGGTGGGAGGGGGGACTGGGGAGGGGGGTGGGGGGGTGGAAAGGGAGGCTTCCGCTCTAAGCCAGACGGCCCTCTGGGTAAACATTCTTTATTAATCCGTCAGGGAAGCTCCACATGGTTCTCCTCTGACTCAATGGGGGTTAGCATGGTCAGAAGGAAAGAACCGGAAACTGAGGTGGCGAGGAGGGGTGAGAAGGCGAGAGGCAAAGGGAGGGAGGGAGAGAGAGGGGAAGGTAGAACACGAGGGAGAGGAGTAGCGGTAGACAGACATAGGAATGAAAGAGACAGACAGACAGAGCTATTCCTCCCAACACACGGCACTGCCCTAATGCAAACACACTCTGTTCGCACTACAGGGTCGTCAATCATTTTGCCAGGGGGGGAATAGAAAGAGCCACAGAGCTAAATGATGTTGTCTTTTCACATACATAGCACCATAGTGGGAAGCTGTTCGTCCCTCAGGCCTGGCCCTGACAGACAGCTCTTCAGAGGCAGGCTTGCGCGACGCACCCTGTGGACTCTGTAGCTGTAGAATCAGCTGTAGCTGTAGCTGTAGAATTCCATCTAAGCTTCTGGACTTTCCACACGCTTTGTAGCGTTTACATGACAAGTCCCAAGAGTAAATACACCCCACAGAAAGACTATAGACTCAAGGAGATCATAAACGATATAAAAAATGAATTGCTCTTTGAGATGTGCATCTACAATGACAAATCCAGCGAATGTTCCAGGTTCCTCACTACATGAGTCTCTCTGAGCTGTGTTCCTCAAACACTCGTTGTGTGATAGGACTGGGCGGATGCAGGTTTGGATGCCACCGCTCCGGTCTATTCCGGGAGGTCGTCGTAAATTCCGCGGCTGAGTGGCGAGATTTGGGAGAAGCAGCGACCACAGTTGGAGCGGGACGCTCTGACAAAATGTGTGTGTGTGTGGGATGCCTTGGCAACATGTGTGTGTTTATGTGTGTGTGTGTGTGCGGGATGCCCTGGCAACATGTGTGTGTTTATGTGTGTGTGTGGGACACCCTGGCAACATGTGTGTGCTTGTGTGTGTGTGTGTGTGTGTGGGCAGGGGCGAGTTGAAGCACACCCATTCACTTGATACAACAACAACAACACAGGCATCTCTCGGGAACGATCGGTCGTTTTTGTGACCCTGCGTTCCCCACGGAACCGACAGCTTCTCTCCCTTTGGAGAACACACTGCGGTCACACTCATCGCCAGGGGAACGATGACAGCAATCCTTAGGAGGTTTTGGTAGACCAAGGTTAATGCTATTTCATTGCCATTCATGTTTCCATAGAACTCATCTAGTTGCTCTTTATGGATAATGGGTCCCACTGGTACGGTAGGAAACTCTGTGAGTATGTGTTTGAGCATGTGTGTATGTGTGCATGTTAATATCATCACGACACAGAGCCAAGTTGACCAGAGAGAGAGAGAGAGAGAGAGTGAGAGAAAGCCAGATAGAAAGAGTGCCCAAGAGGCTTAAAAGATCCCATAAAAGTGCCCCTAATGCACTTGATGGATCTTCCTTCCGAAATGTCAAAACCATAGCTTCTTCACCAGGAACATGAGACAGCTAGGCAGGCTGGGGTTGAAGTGTGGTTTAAGGACAGAGTTACCTTCTCCATCACAAATGTTGTGGTACGAGTCCCATCTGGTCAGAGGGTCGGCCATGTTGTAGTCCACGCTCACGTCCGATCCGTTCTGCCATCTCTCTGCACCTGGTCCCAAACAGTTAGAGCTGCACTTCAGAATCCATTCAAAGGGGACATTGAAACGATGAAGACAGGGAGACTCCAATGAACATAGTTTGAACATTCAAACTTCTGTGGGGATTCCGTGTTGTGACGTGTTCTTTACTTTATTGAAACGTGTCACCGTGACTTGGAGTTTATGAACTGAAAGAAGCACAAACACACAGACACACACACACATACACACACACTCTTTCTCTCTCTCTCTCACACACACACACCTTCCTCTGGGGCAGGACATGCTGTGCTTCTTTACCTCTCTGTCAGTACACACTTCACACTACATCTTCCCTCTGCTGAATTCCACTTCCTTTGTCTCAGTGGGGATGTGGAGGATGTAGGGGGGGGGGGGGGGGGGGGTGGATGGGGGTGGAGAGGCGGGCCAAGGGGGCGAGGAGAAGAAGGGCTGAATGGTGAAAGCACCATGTGTCTGTTGTTAAAAACTCCCTTGGACTCTCACACTCAGTCCTCTCTCTCTCTCTTGCTATCTGTCTCTCTATCTCTCTCCAAGAACAACTTGAAGGGGATAAAAAAAAAATACCTGGGATCTTTTCTGGACCCTCGGAGAATACCAGCTCCACTTTTCCATAATCCGGAAATCTGGGATCTGGAACATCAACATACAGACATGCCATAAGAGTAGCAGCTATGAACCATCCATGAAATGGATGAATGAGGCCACTTGTGACCAGGATAGTCCCTCTAAATTCCCCCGTATTACCCCTGATGGAAAACAGGCTTTCAATAAGACCATCTGTAGTAACCAAGCCCAAACAAAGTTCCCCGAATGCTGCATCATGCAGCGTTGATGCTAATGCTAATGAAAAACGTGCCTACGCGAAACCCAGGTCTGTTGGGTCCTATTCCTGGAGTTTCCATTCAGGAACATCTGTACCTTTGTTAGCGTTCTCCATGTCCTCCTTCTCAAACATGAGGTTGAAGCCCTGCACGGCTCCTGTGTGGAACTGAAGTCTGAAGATCACCTCCCGTTCTGAGGTGACCTCGCTCTTGTGGTAACATTTCACCTGAGGAAAGGATCGGGAGGCATTCTGTCAGTAAGTTCGCTATGCTTTTCTACTCTGCTTCCTTTTCCTCAAGTCAGGCCAGACAACGTATTCAGTCCCACAAACTGGAACATTCCATCCAGCTGTTTGAATTGTAGGATTGTGAATCCTACCATGATGTCTCCTTTCAGTAGCTGTGCAGGCTCCAGATTAATACATATCCTGTCTCTGTGTCCTGGACCAATGTGACTGTGGATCAGAGGGACAGACAATGATACATTACAGATGTTCATCTTTAACTTCCACTTACACAACAGCAGCCAAAAAGCACAAGGCAGAGAAGATCTAAAGTAATTACATAAAACATTCTGGAGAAATACTTAGAACAGTGGTTCTTAACCTTGTTGGAGGTACTGAAACCCACCAGTTTCATATGCACATTCACCGAACCCTTCATAAATGGTTGTGTCATCCCAAATCATATGAGTCAGATGTGTGTCTTGACCTCCGCCAAACTCACCGAACCCCTTGGGGTCGATCGAACCCAGGCTAAAAACCACTGACAGAACTAAAAATGACTTACTAGATCCCCGAGGAGTAAACCGCTTGCATCCCTTGGTAAACCTTTAAATAGGGCCGACAAACTGGAAAAAAGTACAGAAATCAATCAATCATCGCATGTTTTCCATAATAATTGATATCGAATCTAGCCTCAAGTTCACCTGGTCTGTGTTCTGTGGGGCTCTTATGAAACATACTGTGCTGTTCTTTAGTGTTCTAGACAAAGCTTGGGATTCCATTCGAGGATAGTCTTTGTTGTCTCAGTAAGACGAGTGAAAAAACTCTAGTTTATGTGGAAACATGGGTGTTGGTTCCCTTGGGTTTACTGTAAGACCATAAAGCAGTTCTTTTCAGTGTAAAGCTTTGTGTGTGTGTGTTTAATATGCTGCAAGCTGAACCAGATTGGATTCTAGATTGGTCTTTGTTGCTGCTAGCTTTTTCTCAGCTCTTCGTGTTCCAGCTCCTTTGAGCCGCACCAGCGATTCATCAGTGTGCGATCAGATCCATTCAAACAGAGGACATCCGGGAGTTTCTGAGGTACCTCCTGAAGCATCAAAGTTGGGAATCCCATGAAGAACGATGAAGTGCAGGAACAAGGGAGAGGCGTTGATCTTCATGGATCCACTCAAAAGACTGTTGAGAATCCACACGTACCTGAGAACAGAGGAAGCGAAAGGAGAACCTTCAGCACACACGTGAAGGTTCCACAGTTGAGCTTGACCTTCACCTTCTAGAGCCGAGTAGCTCTGCAGGTTCTCAAACGATGTGTAACCTTGACTAACAGCCATTACCAGGTGTCCACGTGTTGCAAATCAGCCGGTGGGCATTCTGTGACTGTGTTTGTGTGTGTGTTGGTGTGTGTGTGGGGAGGGGAGTGGGGCAACAGAGTGAGTCACCGTGATTCAGCGTGACGCAGGAGGATAAGGTTTCACCATGGGATTCCATTCTGCTGTTATTAGCAACAATGGCAAGACTATCACTGGCCCCCTTTTCTATGGAAATTGGCAAACAGAGGCACGCAATGGCTGCTGTATTGGTTCAGGTGGACCCTGGGAGCTGGGCCAGGTTGGAGGTGGTGGGGTCGAGTGGAGGGTAAAACAGGGTTGGGATGGGGGAAGGAAAGACAGCGTGGATGGAGGCAAGAAATAAAAGAAATTTGATGGGTGTTTGGACACAGGGTGAAGCTTGCTGCGTCGTGGTTGATGGACTGACCTTTTCTGAGAGGGGGTCATCAACGCTGACACCTTGTCGTCATAGTATTTCCTCATGGCGAAGCGATCCAGGGCCTGGTCCGCGCTGTGGGGAAAACACGCTAGGCCTCAAAACACAAGCAAGGCCTCAAAACACACACCACAGCAACTGGATTAAAGCATCTGCTAAAGCAGCTTGGAAAATTTAAACGCACATCTGGGCATTGGCTGGATAGAAGTCGACCCTTACAACAGCTTGTGCGCACACACACACACACAGACAAACAGAGCGAACGAGGGGGAAAGTAACTAGAGAGACAAGGGATTCCAGCAGAGAGGAAGACAATGCTATCCCTATCCAAACACAGAGGGGGAGAGGAGGAGAGAGAGAGGCCACAGGGTGTTCATGTCACTGCTATTCCAACAGGACCAAAACCAACAGACACAGGAGCTCTCTCCCTCTCTGTCTTAATCTCTCTCTCACTCTTTCCCTCTCTCTCTCTCTCGCTCTCACTGGCACACACACACTTTCTCTCTCTTGTCCTCCCTTTCCATTCATCACAATTTAGCTCTCCAGCTCTGCTCTTCTTTTGTCTTCCCTCTGTCCCATTTCTACTGTTGCTTCTCCCTTTCCCCGTTTCTCTCTGCCTGCCTGGCTGGCTGGTCTTTGCTCCTGTGTGTCTGGTCTCCCACAGTAGGAGCCAGACAGCAGGAGGGAGGAAGCCTGTTTATCCTGTCTTGACTGATGTGGGCTCACATCACCGGGTTTGTGTACAGAATAGATTTCCATAAGCTCATTAAGGCCTGGTTCAAATGCACAGCACCTAGCCTTGACCCCTTTCTCTCCAAATGTCTCCCAAATATTTGCTGCGGGTCTTAACTGTTGAGATTAGGAGAGTTGCAGCTGCTATAAAGCTCTTTGAGGAGCAGTGTCCAAACATCTGGGGTCTTTCATCTCCGATCAGAAACTACATAGAAAAGTTACCATCGCAGTTTATCAGCAGTTAGTAGTTGGGGTCCTTGCATGCCAGTTCCTGTAATTAATTTCTAGTGATTCACAACTAACAATGTGCGGTTCCTCTTTTTGAAATCCATAAGTGATAGCTATCTTTTGACTCACGTTCTGACTCACTGGGATGTTGGAATCAAATGACTTAGAGATCCAGCAGTGGTTGAGACAAAAGGGCTGCCTCTGGTGTCACGCCTGCAGCAGCAGTACCGACACCAGCAAACTCTGGCAAACTCTGACACCAGCACCAACAACCCACAACACAGGGCAGCAGTGACCGGAGGGAAACCTACCTGGCTGAGATATCAGTGAAATGAACAAAAGATGAGATGACAACACCGATACGGCCTTTTCCCCCCTGGAACACAACAAGGAGAAGCCAGTCAGTCAGTAATATCAGATAATGCTACCCATGCTAGAAGTTGGCGTGGACCCTGATTTGTTCAGGGTGTTCCATTGTATAAAAAGTTTCAGAGGTACCAGTACCTAGACACAAAATCAAGATGGTTCGACCCCATCCTGAATTAATTGTCAGTCGATTGAGAATGACTTCCGGATGGGAGTAGAAAAGGTCTTGATTTTGGAAAGTGTCCAGATGACTCTCTGAAACCCTTCCTAGAAGTGTGTCTGTGTGTGCTCTGGGATCCAGGATCACAGGAGAGAGTGGCTGTCTCACCCTGCAGTGGATGACCACCACGTGGAGGGGGTCAGCGTTCAGCCAGCCCTCCATGGCCTTGCAGATGGTGCAGATCTTGTCTAGCGGAGGGGCATGCAGGTCAGGCCAGCCCGTGTCCAGCGTCTGCAAACGCAAACACAGCAATTAGAGTCTAAAACAGGGGTCTCCAATCCTGGTCCTCAAGGGCCGCTGTCCTGAAGGTTTTAGATGTTTCCCTGCTCCGGCACACCTGATTCTAATGAAAGGTCGTTATCAAGCTCTTTGGAGGTGTTCTAGAGCAGGGAATTATCTAAAACCGTCAGGACAGCGGCCCTCGAGGACCAGGATTGGAGACCCCTGGTTTAGAGTCTAAAACATTTTGATACGTGTGACATACTTTTTTTCCCTAAAGTGGGCACCGACTTATTGCCCTCTCAACACTTGAATAAACCCAACACATGCTCTGTAGAGCTGTGTATATACAGCCATGTCTATACTATATATATATATACACTACCGTTCAAAAGTTTAGGGTCACATTGAAATGTCCTTATTTTTTAAGGAAAAGCACTGTACTTTTCAATGAAGATAACTTTAAACTAGTCTTAACTTTAAAGAAATACACTCTATACATTGCTAATGTGGTAAATGACTATTCTAGCTGCAAATGTCTGGTTTTTGGTGCAATATCTACGTAGGTGTATAGAGGCCCATTTCCTGCAACTATCACTCCAGTGTTCTAATGGTACAATGTGTTTGCTCATTGGCTCAGAAGGCTAATTGATGATTAGAAAACCCTTGTGCAATCATGTTCACACATCTGAAAACAGTTTAGCTCCTTACAGAAGCTACAAAACTGACCTTCCTTTGAGCAGATTGAGTTTCTGGAGCATCACATTTGTGGGGTCAATTAAACGCTCAAAATGGCCAGAAAAAGAGAACTTTCATCTGAAACTCGACAGTCTATTCTTGTTCTTAGAAATGAAGGCTATTCCATGCGAGAAATTGCCAAGAAATTGAAGATTTCCTACAACGGTGTGTACTACTCCCTTCAGAGGATAGCACAAACAGGCTCTAACCAGAGTAGAAAAAGAAGTGGGAGGCCGTGTTGCACAACTAAACAAGAAGATAAGTACATGAGAGTCTCTAGTTTGAGAAACAGACGCCTCACAGGTCCCCAACTGGCATTTTCATTAAATAGTACCCGCAAAACACCAGTGTCAACATCTACAGTGAAGAGGCGGCTGCGGGATTCTGGGCTTCAGGGCAGAGTGGCAAAGAAAAAGCCATATCTGAGACTGGCCAATAAAAGAAAAAGATTAAGATGGGCAAAAGAACACAGACATTGGACAGAGGAAGACTGGAAAAAAGTGTTGTGGACGGATGAATCCAAGTTTGAGGTGTTTGGATCACAAAGAAGAACGTTTGTGAGACGCAGAACAAATGAAAAGATGCTGGAAGAATGCCTGACGCCATCTGTTAAGCATGACGGAGGTAATGTGATGGTCTGGGGTTGCTTTGGTGCTAGTAAGGTGGGAGATTTGTACAGGGTAAAAGGGATTCTGAATAAGGAAGGCTATCACTCCATTTTGCAACGCCATGCCATACCCATTGGACAGCGCATGATTGGAGCCAATTTCATCCTACAACAGGACAATGACCCTAAACACACCTCCAAATTGTGCAAGAACTATTTAGAGCAGAAGCAGGCAGCTGGTATTCTATCGGTAATGGAGTGGCCAGCGCAGTCACCAGATCTGAAGCTGTTGTGGGAGCAGCTTGACCGTATGGTACGCAAGAAGTGCCCATCCAACCAATCCAACTTGTGGGAGCTGCTTCTGGAAGCGTGGGGTGCAATTTCTCCAGATTACCTCAACAAATTAACAGCTAGAATGCCAAAGGTCTGCAATGCTGTAATTGCTGCAAATGGAGGATTCTTTGACGAAAGCAAAGTTTGATGTAAAAAAAATCTTATTTCAAATACAAATCATTATTTCTAACCTTGTCAATGTCTTGACTCTATTTTCTATTAATTTCACAACATATGGTAGTGAATAAGTGTGACTTTTCATGGAAAACACAAAATTGTTTGGGTGACCCCAAACTTTTGAACGGTAGTGTATATATATATATATATATATACACATCTACTGATTAGGTTATAAAGGACCTCAGAAAACATCCAAACTCATCAGAGAACGGTGCTCTGCATACATGGTGTTTTCACATTTGCATTTCAAATTGGAATAACACAGTTATAATTGAGTATCAAATACCTTAGGGTTCATTTTTGAGAGGTCGTGTCTCTTTTCAGACAGGTTGATAATCTAGAGGGAAAAAAATGTCATTTTTAGCGTTGAATAACTGATTACATTTCTGTTGACGACGTTGCACCATGTCGGATTAACACTGACCAGGTAGTTATCAGAGTGTTTGGACTTCAGCATCCGAGTGACATCCTTCAGGTTGTGCAAGTAGATCTCCTCAGAGCAGGCCCGGGGGAAGGACACGGCGATGATGCGCTCCGTCACGTACGTCAGGTCCAGCTCGTATCCCTCCTCCATTTTTCAGGCTGGGTTTGGGCTGTGGGAACACACACAAGGAGACTGTTATTTCCCCCCCCACTGCAACAGTATGCTAGTCTGGTCACTCACTTTCAATATTTGATGGACAAAGTCCCTGGAATCAGTAATGGAGTCTAACACCTCCCCCACTCACCCCCTCCCACCCAGACTGTCGCCAATTCGGGTATGACCCCCATCACAGCAGGGGGCATGATAACCTGTTTTGTTTCCACAGTCATCCAAAGCTCCATATGGGGGTTTCATGGTCACATGATTTGCTGTTGAAGGTTACTGTATGTGATATAACAAAGTACTGCAAGGAAGGCTTGATGTGAAATTGCCATAACCCGTCAATTCACTTAAAGAGGAAATGCCGGAACAACACTGTCCACATCGCAGGACATAATCCGCACAGACCGTCAGACTGTCAGCAAGCACAGAGGAAACAAAACAAATACAATCGCCAAAGAAATCCGGCTGGAACCAGTTTTCTGCAGTGCGCTGTAAATCCCTGAAAGATGGCGTCTTGCTGTGACCTCATGGCAATGAACTTCCTGTGTCGCTGAGATCGTCCCTGACACTCACACTTTCCACCGTGACACACGCACACGCGAGAAACCTTCGCTCCCCCAACATGCACGCTTGCATGCACGGCATCACACAAATCCACGTCCCCACTCCTCTTATCTGTCCATCTCTGCTCCCCTGCTCTGTCTCTCCTCTGGATCAGGACTGCTAGCTGCCCCGTCCACACAATCTCCTCCACAAACTGGAATGTAACACCTATTTCAACTAGCATCAACTTGATTTGGACCTGATTGATAAAATAATTCATGATGAAACTAAATCATTTCACTGAAGTAAAAAATATCTTCCTCTCTCTGTCCAACACACACCTACAGAGACACATATATGGTAGCAAAAGCAGTGAAACTAGCAATTTCGACTCAGTTGCTTCCAGCTCCTTGTCACCTGATTATTTGTTGTGATTAACTGTTAAAAAACCTGGCTGGGCCAGACTGGAGAATGCATGTGTTAATTAAGTCTGAAGTGACTGCAGGCTAAAGTCAAACACTTTGAAGGGCTCCAGAGAGGGGCCATAAAGCAGGGGCGGTCCACACAGGGCTTAAACCAGCCTTCAGTGCGGAATGAAAGGGGGCTGTGTGTGTGTGTGAAGGGGTCATCACCAGGGGAAACAGACTGGGGGGTAATCGGGTGTGCACGAGAGAGTGTGTGTGTGAGTGTGTGTGAGAGAGACATAGCATAGGGTGTAGTGTGTGTGTGTGTGTGGGGGGGGGCAGTCACAAGGGAATGGTTCGACTAATGGTGAGGTTTATTTCTCCTCAGAACTGGAGAGGAAAACCTGTTGACTAATGAGAAATTAATGAACATTTCGGCCGGCAACACTTGAGGCTTGTGTGTTCTGTGGTGGAGACTGGTCTCGTTGGGGTTTTAGATAGTGTGAAAGTTCTGGGCCAGAGTAGAGAGGTAATGCACACACCCAACCCTTAACCTCTGAATTTACCTGAGGTGGAAGAAAATGTTAATTACGGTTAAAGGTCATGTTCAGCGGGGTTCAGTGCGGAACTTCTTGCGGAACGGATTGGATGTGAGAACAGGTTAATGTCTCACATTCTTTCTTTGAATGGATAAACGGATCCAGTGAACTCTTTTTACAGTCCACAGCCTCATTCAGATAAATCGTCAAGACGTATGCTATGCTGTAGCAGGTCCTCCCCAGCGCCTCTCTGCCTCTCATCACTCAAGCAAACTGGAACTACATGCCCCAGCACGCACTCTGGATAATTGGTCTTTAATTTGCAGTGAGTGCTTTTGTTCCTGGTTTGGGGCATGGCGTGGGTCCACAAAGCCAATCCACCAAGCAGTGCCAAGGATCTCTAAGCGGGAGCCCACCCAGGATACTGGAAGTAGAGATAGGGGTAGGTAGAGGTGTTGGAGGGATAGGGTTGCCAGATCCAGGAAAGACAAGCAGAGACAGGCTCGGTGGGTCTGGATCATGGGGATTTGGGTGTGTCTCAATCCCACAGCTCTGCTTCAGGCTCCACCGGTAGGAAAGCTCCTCCAGGTTATGTGGGTCCTAAGCTGTGGACCAACTCAAAAAGGCTGCATGGTGGAAGGCAAATTATTTTGGTCTGATTACCAGGAAATGCTGTTAGGATAAGAAGCTTTTTAATATTGTTGTGACAAAGCCTTGTTTTCTCCTGTTGGCCACTCCCCTTACCTGGAGGATTCTGTCTTAAATGTTCCATTCCACTGACAGTGAGGTAATGACGGCATGAAGACATGTTGTTGTTAAGCGCAGAACTGGAACAAATAACACAGCCAGCATGTAGAATGTACTACTGGTCAACTCCTAGACGATGAGGCACAGCCTAATCATGTGAATGATGACATCATGCCTGTTTTCATGCCCAAGCATATTGCGGTTCCAAAGGGTGCTCCAAATCGCTGGATTCTGGTCCATCACAGGTTATAAAGTCATAGCAACGCAGGACTGGACCACAGCAGCTGACTTGCCAATTACACCAAGTTTTGTTTACGTGTTGTTCAACTGGTTGCCACACATCCAAGGGTGATGTGGACTTCATTTTCCATAGCACAGCACACTGTAGTGATGGAGATCGAGATGTTCTGCGCATGATCTATGATTTTTTTGTGCTTCATCGTTCCATGACAGTTTGAAGTTGAAGGATAAGAGAACCTCTCGTGAAAAGAGAAGTTTCCTTTCATTTGTAAAATGAATAACACGTGAAGAAGCTTAAGGTGAGCGAAGCAGCAAAGACAGTCTGAAACCACACAACGACAATCCAGACTGTCTGAAACAGCGGATTCAGATTCAGATTCAGTCTGTCTGAAAACACACAACGAGGATTCAGACTGTCTGAAAACACACAACGAGGATTCAGTTATTTTTTGGGGAGGGTTGAATCATTCCTATATCCTGGTCCTTGGCCAGAAATGACAATGAATTACTTATTCATTGGTTTCAGAGGACCAATAGGTCAATCGACGGATACAGCTAAACTGGAATGCAATGAACAAAGTACAAGCTTCAGCCTCAGAGATCAATGTGTCAGTCAGGGACAGGCAAGAATATCTTTCATCGCCAACAGGGCTCTATGAAACGCAAGTTTCATGTCTTTCAATATCTCTTTAGGTCGGCACACTTTGGTGCCTTTCAGTGATTGACAGCTTGTAGCAGAGGTGGCCATTTTAGCGCCTGTTGAGTATTCATCATGGTCAGATAATGCCAGAGTATATTCCCATGGCAGAAACCAGAGCTTAAAGATCTCCACTGGTGGAGGCGACACTCAGAAATAGAAAGTTCCAGTATGATGTTATTCAGGAATGTCCAAAACCCCAGTCCTGACACATGCAGGCCTTAATAACTCATTAGACCAACGCAAAGCTGTATCTGAAGTAAACGGCATAGCATGTGCAGCACAGCATGAAACCTTTTCCTTTCTACTGGAGCGAAATAAAAAAACAACCACACAGAGAGGTGCGCACGGTTTTTCCTCTGTAAGTCCCTGTGCTGAGCTAGATTAATGATCTCTGAACTGTTTGTCTTCAAACCTCAGCGACACCTAAAGTGCCATAAAGCCTTCAGGAAGTCCAGCTACTTATGGCCCGATGGATGGGTTGGAATGTTCTTCAAAACCGACCCAGCACCCTTTCATTTCAATTTGCAGAATGCTCTTTGCTTCCAGAGCTCAAATGAGGATGATAAGATTCTATGGGGGAGATGGGGGGTATTGGCGGGAGGCGGTTTAAGTGTTATGGATGAGATCTTTGTAAATACCGGGTACCTCCAATGGACTACTAAAAGTTCCGCTACTTTCATTCTTCCATTTCCCTGAATGTCTTCCAATGTTGGACATTGTCAGACATTCTCCTCTCAACCTGATAAAACTATAAAGTGGCTGGCTATCATCCCCTGCGACCAGACAGCCTGAGCTTGTCAAAAGAGAGGGCGAGCAAGACAGAGTGAGTGAGGCAGGAGGCCGCAGTTTGTTCTGTCTGCTTCCTGTCCAGGCCTCTGTGCATTTACGCTGCGGCTTTGACGCCCATTCAACGCTGAAAAACCGAAATAAACAAAAACCGTGGAATCTGTCGAAGGAAGCCACGGGAGGGAGGAGGGAGGTATTTAGAGCTTGTTTATTTAGTCCTTCTGGAACACAAACGTGTATTTGTCTCGGATTTTCACTAGATATTTTGAAGGGAATATAAAAAAGCAGAGCCCAGGCCCTGGGTGAATCTAGGCACCCACCAAGCTTCTAAAGAACTCCCTAATTACCGTCTTCTATCCCAAGGTCATAGAGGAATGCGTTCCAAAATGGATTACGCTCCCGCTCTCTCTTTCTTCCTCACTCTCATTCTCTCTGTTTCTCTCTCTCTCTCCCCCCTTCAGTGTGTAATGGCTTACACATGTTGGCTGGGTGGCTGACGGCTGGGTTGCTGTGACGAAGTGTGACGACCCCCCTACCCCCCCCCCCCCCCCCCCCCCCCTCAGCGCTCTGCCTCAAACAACATTGCTGTGGCTGGAGCAGTGGGTTTTGTTCACTTTAGTAAACACCATCTCTGCGCCAACCCACCTGTCTAAATCACCCTATCTAGATTGTCCTATTCATCCAGAACATTTCTTGGTAAAAACCTTCTGGCTATCAGAAATGGAGAGGGTCAAAGGATTCCTGTTCTGTATCCATGGCGCTTGAGAAAACAAACATCTTACTTCACATCACAGAGTTATCAGGAAAGCCGATTTCAAGGAGAATACCGGTACTGTGACTTCATAAAACACACAGTGTGGTCAATGCTCATTTAACTGGTGTTATGAGTGGACACGGAAAAATAATTAGAAAGGTGTGTTTGGTTGGCCGAGTGTGCTTTCAGTTGTTAAGGAGAGACACGGATGGTCAGAGACAGGTATGGAGGGTGTAGTTAAGAAGGACTTGGACATGTCATCAACAATGGCTGCCAAAGAACTCCAGCCCTCGGGCCGTGAATACCACACAGCAGCTGGGACTCTAACAGAGACGCCTTCTCTGCCTCTGTTCCTCGATCGTTTTCTTACCTTCCTTCCATCCTTTCTAGTCAACCGCAAATGGACTAACCTATGCAAGGACTAGAAGCTTTCTCTGGAATGGCTCCACATGTTTCCCATTAGAAAGGTCTCCAGCACCCCTAAGCACACGACAGCATGGAGTCCCTCCACCATAGCAAATGCCAATTCAACAAGTGGAACATTCACGGTGCTGAGGTTCTCTCTGGGAGAAC
This sequence comes from Protosalanx chinensis, assembly GCA_030340685.1. Taxonomy (NCBI): domain Eukaryota; kingdom Metazoa; phylum Chordata; class Actinopteri; order Osmeriformes; family Salangidae; genus Protosalanx; species Protosalanx chinensis. The sequence continues at coordinate 6,655,577 of CM059328.1, forward strand.
CGTCTCGATAGGGAGATCGTGGAACACCCAGCTTCATTCAAAGAAATCACAACCTTGCCGCTTGTTGGGTTTCAATGGTCCCCTTATGTCTACACTAGGCTCTGCAAGTATTTCCCTTTCTGACACACACATACCCCCCTCCCCTTTTCCTCCTTTGCAGGGCAGAGAGCCAAAGTAAATAAGGACCAAGCAATGCACTCTTTTTGCAGTTTGAATCATTTATGCAGCTGAAATGCAACGTGCTTAATTCACCAGTAAAAAAAGAAAGAAATTAAGACTGCAAACTCCAGGAGACTCCATCCAACTGGGATCCTGCTTTGAAGTCCCAACCAGACCCACAGACCCAACTTCCCCTCTGCAACTGAAAGACAACAACAGAGTTCACAACACAAAGCCTTACCTTAACAAGCTGAAAACGGCCACTTTAGCTCTCCTTTCTTTGCCTTTGGGATCCTTTTGTGAGTGAGGTTAGGATCCGGGGGAAGAGCGCTTGGCTCCGTCAGACCGGCTTACCGGAGGCTGAGAGAATCATTTTCCTCTGCTGGAATGTGCTAGCAGACTGATCACAGGCAAGTCAAAGAGCTCACTTTGTCTCAGCTGCCCCCTGTTCTGTGTCTCTCTCGGTCTCGTGTTAGAAATGGAAGTGCTGTTCCTGGACTGCTCCTGCCCCTGCTCAACCCCCAACCGACACACTTCCTCCTGTCGAGGCAGAGGCGGCCGCTGCAGCCGCCACAAGTCCTAGCATGGGACAGTCCACCCACTGTGCCGCTGGGTCTGCCTCCTCTGATCCCTCCCCCTGCCCCCCCTCCCTCTATTTATCGCTCTCTCTTTTTCTCTATTTCTCTGTCTCTCTCAGTTGCGCCTTCTTCAGGTCTGCCTGGATTCTGGCCACTAGACACACACACACACACACACAAGGAGTCAGGCAGGGGGGATGGGTGGGCGGTGGAAGGAGTGGGGGGGTTCTTAAGTGTTCCACTCCCTCATTTGAGAGTAGATGACAAAGGGGGGGGGGGGGGGGGGGGGGGGGGGGAATCCTCTTTTAGTTATATTTTAGATAATCCAAAATTTGTTGAATATTCCAGAACTAATGGACTATAAATATGTGGTTAGATCTTTAAAAAAAAGATTACAGAGACTAAGTCCCAGAATTAATTTGTACAATGAAGATTTTCCCTTGCTTACCGTTTTTATACAGACTGTGTACCTTGTAGTGTGGTGGTGCAATGTTACATTGATAACCAGTGACCTCTGGAATTCTAAGATCACTTGTTTGGCTGCAGTGAAACTTGGGTTACATAACGTAAATTTGTGAGTTGTGGACCTTGATTGCTGAAGCATTGACCTGCTTAATGATTGACTCTGTCCAAAGACTGCCATTGTTCACAAAGCTATCTGTCACAGACCTCACGAAGTTGCATTCCTGTGTCCTTTCTCTGTCAAGTCATACGAATGTATTTAACAATATTAATGTGACACATAACAAATATGAAAGCTTTCCGGACTGCAAAAACAGTTGTATTTTTTATACTGCATATAAATTCTGTCAAAGTTCAATAATTACCTGACATGACTGATTGTGTTCTCAAACTACAAACTACTAGCCATAGAAACATAGCTGTTCCTTCTTCACTTAAGACAATGGGTAAATTTTAGCACCATCTATGGTTGAAAACTGACATTGCAAGTTCTTGTTCCAGCTGCGATACCTCATTTTCATTATATACGCGAAGGTGCCAGGACATATTACACCACATATTACAATAATATAGGCATTTTATTTATTTATTCTCATTCAGCACTTTATGATAAAATTCTGTTGGATCATGAGAATAAAACATCTGAATTACTTTAATCAATTGTAAGACATTTAACTCAGTCTGCTGTTTTTTTTCTTCAATTAAGAACCATTCGATGTATGTTATGGCAAAAATAGTGATAATTCAAAATAAATCACAAAGTAAACATAAAAATACAGTCAACTCAAAAGTAAATCAGCAAAATTTAAATCAGATAAAAAAAATGTTAAGTTACTTATTTCTATATTTACGGTATTTATCTTGCGAAAGCATGATTTAAAATGAAGTTTATTAGATATTAAAGTGGATATTAAAGTAGATTAAACACAATTTATATATTTCCCAATTAAGAACAATAACAAAACCCCATAAAATGCCCTACATTTATTAAACGTCTATTAAACTCCTTTATAAAGTAATACAGTATATTGCGTTATGTATCCTTCCCAAACCAATATAACTCAAACTCATAAAACAGCAACAAAAAACTAACAAGTAAAACATTCAAAATTATCTAAGGTCTTGCCGACCTCCAATCCCCACCTCTGCGTTAAGAGAGGGAGTTGCTGCTGAAGGACGAGCTATTAGTGGTGAAGCTGTAGCTAACCGAGGAGTAGTCCACACTGCCTCTGCGGGAGCCCGTCCTGGAGCCCACTCGTGATCCGGCCCTGGATCCTGTGCGAGAGCCTGGGTTGGACACATTGTAGGGGCTGCTGATGCCCTTGGTGGACATGGAAGATGCCTGGAGCATCTTCATCCCATTGTTTTCTTCCACCATGCAGCTGTCCATGGCCTGCTTGTAAGATATTTTCAGCTTGGTCTTAGGGCAGGTCAGATTCTTGACGTGATTCCTGGTGTCCTGGAGCTTCTGCGCCCCTCTGCCGTCCAGCCAGCCCCTGTGGATGGCATCCTCAATGGTGGCCCGCTTCCCGGTGCCAGGCTCCAAGAGCCCACCTGTCAGGTACTGAAACTCAAGGAACCTCTGGCCAGCTTCGTAAGGCAGCCACTTCTCTTTCATAGCTTGGGCAGCTGACATCTTCCTCTTGGTCTTCAAGTCTTCAAAGCCAGAAAAGGCTTTCTGAGCAGGCTTCAGCTTGGAGGCCATATCATCATCTATGATACCCTGGTGTACAGCATCCTGCAGGGTGAGCCTCTGGCCGTTGGCAGGGTTGACAATGCCTCCTGTGCATGCCTGGGCCTCTAGCAGCCTCTGAGCAGTAATGGAATCCACCAAACCCCTCCTCAATGCCTCGCTGATGGTGATCTTCTCCAGGGTCTCTGTGTCAAAGATAGCCGCCACAGGGCTATGATCATCAAACATTTCTGCCGGAGAAAGGGTGATGGAGATGCTATCAAAGCGTTTGCGGACTGTGGGAGAAGAGGGGCTGGCTAGGGAGGGTGTACCGCACACTGTCTCCACGTCCTCCGCATTGCTGGCCGTGATTGACAGCTCCGTGCTGCTAGTTCGGCTGGTGATCATGTCAGCAAACTGGGTGAGGCTTAGGGTTCCGGCCCGGTACTGATCCAAAGACCTCTGGCTGATGATGCCTTGTTCCAGGGACTTCTGGATGTCATACTGAGTGCCTGTTTTCCTGTCAACCACGACAAGACGTTCGGAGCCATCCGAACCTTTGATGGTGATCTCCTCCCATTCACATTCCTGCTCAGACAGGTCCAGGAAGGTATCATAGTCGATTAGCTCCTTGTGATAGGCCTCCCGCACTGTCATCTCTTTCCCAGTGTCCGGGTCAACAATGACTACCCGTCTTTTTCGCAGGACGTTGGTCTGGGTGTTCTCCTTGGCGGGCTGGGGCTTCTTCTTGTCTTTCAAAGGCAGGAGCACTAAACCGGTGTCAGGGTCTTTGATGCACCTGTCTTTCAGCTGAAGATAGGTCAGGTTCTCATGAGTGTTGGGGTCAAAGAAGCCCTTAGTGTCATCTCCTTCGTAATTGAGGATATCGTTCATCTCTGTGTCAAAGTAGCCCTTCCGGTATGCCACATCCACATCGATGCGGTGGCTCTCTTTGGGGTCAATGATGCCCCCACTGGCTATCTGCGCCTCCAGCAGACGGATGCCATGGCCTTTCTCTATCAGTTCCTTTTCAATGGCCTCGAAGAGGGAGATGGTCTTCCCCGTGTTGGGATCTCGGTATCCCACCACGGCCCTCTCAGCAGACAGCAGCTTATCCTTGAACTCTTTACCCACCAAGCCTCTCCTCCAGGCCTCATCCACAGTTAGACAGAGGTTGTTAACTGGGTCAATCATGAAGCCTGAGGCAGCCTGGGCTTCCAGGAGCTCGAGGGTGGTCCCTCGCCGCAGCAGGCCTTCTTTCATGGCTTGGTAGAAGGGCATGATCCGGTTATTGGCCTCGTCGTATATCCCAGCGATACAGTTGGAGCCATGCAGATAGTTCTTGAGCTTGTCTTCGATATCCTTGCTGGTGAGTTGGCCTTGGCTTAGCTTCTGGTAGTCAGATTCATCCAAGAGGTTGGAGTTGACCAAATCTCGGACAGACACCTCTCCTCGGAGGCCTTGCACGGTCATTTTCTTCTCTGCAGCAGGAAGTAAGAGCAGACCTGACACTGATTCTATCTCGCACTTAACTCTCAGGTCACTGTAACTGATCTTTACCTTGGAGGTCGGGTCTACGTAGCAAGCAGGCTTCCGGTTCAGAGCACTGTAGAGATCCTCATCAATCAGTTTGCGGTCAAGGGCTAGATCTTTGCCCAGGTACACGCTCAGGACAGGGTCCAGGATCCCACCGACAGACTCCTGGGCCTGTAACAGACGGAGGGCGGTCTCTTTGTCCAGGCGGCCCTGCTTGAAGGCCTGTCCCACAGAGAGAAGCTTGCCAGTGTACGGATCCTTGAATCCAACGCTGGCTGCTTCAGCTGTCAAAAGGACATCTCTATCTTCTGTGTCAACCACCCCTCTGCTACAAGCAGTGTCCACCGACATCTTCTCATTGAACTTGGGGTCAAGAATGTATCCGGTTGCAGCTTGAGCCTCCAGCAGCTGGAGGGCACTGTCTGGCGTCAACAGGTTCTTGGTCTTGGCTTCAGTGATGGACATCTTACCCTGGGGGCCTCCTGTCATGCCAGCGATTATGCCCGTACCCTTCAGATGAAGCTGGATGTCTACGGCCACCTCCTCGATGGTCCTCTGGCCTTTCAGAAGCTGCTCCAGGGTGGCCTTACTGATGATGCCGCAGTCACACAGCTGGTGGGCTGTCACTTTGCGACGGATGCCTTCGAACACCAGTTTGCTGGGGTCAACGGTGGGAAACTTCTCGTCCGTCTGGGTCTGTCTGCTTAGGGAGTCGGGCCTTTGCTGCAGCCTCCTCAGCTCCCTCTCCAGGGAATCTCTCTTCAGGACCAGGTTCGACACCTCCTTCTCAGAGCTCTGCAGCCGGTTGCGGTATTTGTCCTCCACGCTCCTCAGCTCCAACATCAATCTGTCCACCTCGCTTTTCAGGGAGCTCCGGTCCCGCTCCGCCTTCTCCCTGTTCGACTCACTCTGTTTCATCTGGCCCTCCTTGACCTCGTACTGGCTCTTCCAATAGGTGAAGTCCTTGCGCATGGTGTCGTTCTCCTCCTTGAGCCGCTGCTTGTTGCGTAGCTCTGTGTCCAGGGAAATCTTGATACGGTTGAGCTCCTCTTCCAGACGGAGATAGCGACCCTTGTCCTGTTCCAGCAGTTTGAGCTTGGCCAGCAGGCCGTCTTTCTCCTTCAACAGCGAAGTGTAGTGGTTCTGCGACTCCTGCACCATAATGGATGTCTGGGAGAAAACAGGCAAAGGACAGATTAGATAATAATACATTGACTTGGGAAGTTTGGTTTAGAACATCTCTTATTCAATTTTCTTTCCTATACCAACAGTTAAGTAGCATAGCACAAAGCAGCGAACCCTTTAGGACATCTTATCGATTGTTAGGTAATGCCATTAGAGGATAGCCCTTTGTGTTGCTTAGTTGTTAAGGTATTTTCCAGAAAAAGCCCTTAACCAGCAGACTGATGAATCAACATGGATGACAGGAAGCCTTTTTGAGAAGTGTGCACTGTGTGATGCAGAGTCTGACATTCATAATTAGTATAGCAATTAGTGTATATGGGTTGATGTGGAAACGAAAGCATGCTTTTAACATAAGTGCAATGCAAACCATGAGTAATTTACCCCAGTGTTCAGATCATTAAATTGTATTTGTTTGCTTAGATCATAAAAGTAGATCTCAATGAACAATGGCAGAGCCAAAAAGTCATATACATCCATGCAACTTAAATTCAGATAAAATATTAGGAAATAAATCCTTATTTTGCTATTCCCCATGTATCATGCAGAAATTAGTTGAAATGATATGCATCCCCTCAATCAAACTGGATACCTCAATAGATTGCTTTTGTATTTTGTCTATATCCATCTTTAGCTTTTCCCTCTCCTTGGTCAGGTCATTGATGATAGCCTGGAGGTCCAGAGTTCTCTTGTTGCTGCTCTGAAGCTGGGTGTGCAGCGCTGAGATCTGGGCTGCGTTCTCCCCATCAACATTATCCTTGCTCAGCCTCAGCTCATCCCTCTCCTGCCTGAGTCCCCTCAGCTCCTCCTCCAGTCTCAGCCTCTCCTTAGTCAGGGTCTGGGTCAGGCTCTTCAGCTTCTCTATCTCCGTGGTGCTGTCATTCAGCAGGCGGCTCTTGTCTTCGATGGTCTTGCTCAGGCTGTCGTTGCGGAGGTTCACCTCCCTGACCCGGGCTTGCTCCTGGCGGAGCTGCTGCTGTAGGGCCTTAAGCTCAGCCATTACCTGAGCCAGGCGCTCTGTGGTGGCCTTGTGCTCCCTCAAGCTCTGGTCCAGGGCCTCCTGGAGGGCTCTGAGGTCCTGCTCATGCCTTCTACCTGATGTGGACACCTCCTCCTGCCTGGCTTTCAGGGTGTTGATGGTGATGGTGTGTTCCCGGCAGCTCTGGGTCATCCTCTCAAGTTCAGCTTCCATCCTCTTCCTCCGGGTGAACTCCTCCTGGGTTTCCTTCTTGTGCTTCTCAACGTCCACCTGGAGTCCATCCACCAAGGCCTGCAGTTCCCGGATGCGGCCATTGAGCCTTTGGGCGTTCTGCTCAGTCTTGGCCCGCTCATTGGTCTGCTTCTCCAGCTCAATGCGGACAAGATGAATCTCCTGCTCAGACACCTTCAGTTTGTTGACCATCTCCAGGGTGGTGGCATGCCTTCTCTGGAGCTCAGCCTGGTTCTGTTTCAAATGCCCGATCTCCACCTCCAGAGCCATCCTCCTGTTGGTCTCCTCCTCCAGGCTAACGGTCAGCTGGCTCACCTTTCGGCCCATTTCCTGGTTGCTTCTGGTAGCCTCCGCCAGGGCCTCGTTGTGTCTAAGCTCCATCTCCCCTCTCTGATGGACCACTGTCTGCAGCTGCACCTCCAGTTCCGTGCGCCTCCTCGACTCCTCGGTCCCAGCTGTCCTCTGCTGCAGGGCTTCCTCCTCGGCCTTCCTTCTCATCTCCTCAGTCTGGGTGATGGACAGCGTCAGCCTCCTCAGTTCCTCCTCCAGGTCGCGCTTCTCCGCCTGGGCCCTATCGCACTGCAGCCTGAGCTCCGCTGTGTGGTCCTCTTTCTGGGCTGAGGCCTTCAGCACCGTGGTCTTGGTCACGTGGATCTCTGTCTCGTGCTTTTGCTTGAGCTGAATAATCTCCTGGCTGAACTGGGTTCTTACCTTAGAGATCTCCGACTCCGCCCCTCGCCGGCGAGCCGCCTCCTCCTCCAGTTGCAACTTCAGCCTCTCCAGCTCACGCTCCTTGTCCTTCACTGCCTTCTCAAGGTCAATCTTCACCCAATTGAGCTCGTCCAGCTCCTTCTGGCGCCGCCGTACGGCCGCCTCGTACTCCTCCTGCTGGCTGCTGTAGCGCTCCTCGGCCAGCCTCCTTTTCCTCTTCTCCTCGTCCAGCTGGAAGGTGAGGTGGGCCAGCTTGTCGTTGAGGTCTTTCACCTGGCTGCTGGTGCTGTCCAGGCTCTCGCGGGCTGCGTTCACTTGCATGACCGAGGTCCTCTTAACCTCCTCCATGGAGATGAGCTGATCTTTAGACTGGCTCAGTTCCAGCTGGTAGCGAGACAAGGCGTCTTCAAGAGAGCGGTTTTTCTGGGTGCGGTCTTGGATGTCGTCCTTCAGCCTCCTCAGCTCTTCTTCCAATAACTCGATCTTGGTGTTCCTGATCTGAGGGGAGAAAGAATATGTTTGGCTAAGCACAAGGATCGTCCTAGAGTCTAACGAGATAGTTCCCAAGTGTCAAGCTACAGAACATCTCTTCAGCTAAGGAAGACATCGCATGTAGTGTAGTTGACGTCGATAAGGTGTGCCATACAAACCCAGCGCTTACCTTCAGTTCCTCCATGTTCTTCAGCATGTCTCCTAGGTACTTGTAGTAGTCGCTGGAGCGAGTCAGCAACTCGATGTAGCGAGACTGGAGGTCAGAGGCCTAGTAAGGGTACAATCAGTACATCAATATAAACAGCCAGATCTTCACCTAAGAAAACTATTAAGCCTGAAGGTATGGACAACTCTGTAAATTATGTTAAATACTGTAGCATCTTGTACAATACAGCTGTACATTTGTCTTAAATCACTTTAATCTGTACATACCCAGTATTTTCTGATTATACTGTTCATACTGTGTATATTCTGAGTATAAAATTACAATTATATTCTGTTGTAATAACTATTTTGCACTTCTGGTTGGATGTTAACTGTATTTCGTTACCCTGTACTTGTACCCGTGTAATGACATTAAAGTTGAATCTAATCTAATCTAATTAACAAATGAGGATTAAAATGGTATTGGAGTCATTATTCCTGTCAGTGTCAATAACACTGCTGGAGTTGTGATGTATTTAGACAGCATTGCCAGTGTGAAGACCTATCCACGTCCACTACGCCCCCTACCTCTTCTCTGACCACGGTGGCAGGGGACTGCAGCATGCTTCTCTTGATAGGGATGTTGAGTAAAGTCTCAAGGCCAGCGCTGTAGGAGGCCAGCTGCAACTCATAGTCCTAGCAAAGAGTCAGTATTACAGGCATGAAATGTTGCGTTTATGTGCAATCGTCACGTTATCAATGTGCTGCATTCATTTTTTTGGTACGTTTACGTTTACAATTGTGTTGTTTACATTTACAGTAGTATAATATATTATGTATAGTATCCTATACAATATTCAAATGAAAACCATGAACTTAGTCCCAGACTCCTAATCACCTTTATGGAGGCAGCACAGGTATCAGCCTCCTTCTGAACGTCCTCCACTTTCTCCTTCTTCACTTTAATCTCGCTGTGAAGCGCCTGACCAAAGAACACCAGAAAGATGTTCGTCAAACACTTGAAATCGATATGTCTGGCCCACCAGATACAGCCAGGACCTGGATGTCGATGAACTTGGTGGTCCTGAAGCCTACCTTCTGCTGGTTCAGATGCTCCATGAGGACCTGGATGTCGGTGAACTTGGTGGTCTGCAGCTCATCCTGACGCTTCTTGGCGCTGTCGAGCCATTGGTCCAGAGAGGAGCTGCTCTGCTTCAGGTGATCCAGCTGTTTCTCCTGCTTCTCCAGATCCCACATTCTGAGAAGATGCAGGATAGGTGAGGAAAGCCTTCATTGGTACAGTTACCATGTATGCGTAAGCCTATCTGTGCAGAGATCTAAATACTCGTACCTGCTGTCGATCTGAGCTTGGATGCGGCGCCAGCGGTCGGTCATCTGACCCACCAGTTCTGAATATTTGGACAGATCCACGTCACACTTGTGGAAGGACTGGGAGATCAGGGCATTGCAGTGCACTGCCTTAGCCAGGTCTGAGTCCATTGCTGTCAGAAGGTTTCTCTTCTGTTCCAAGTCAGACTTCATTTGCTAAAGTGAAATAAGAACATGGAAAATTTGTGAATATGTTCATATATACGTGTGTATATGTATCACTCTCTCTCTATATATATATATATTATGGCATGCCGTTCAGGAAATTAATCCTTTGAATATATATACAGAAACCTTGAATATATATACAAAACCTTGAATATATACAGAAACCTTGAATATATATACAGAAACCTTGAATATATATACAGAAACCTTGAATATATATAAAGAAACCTTGAATATATATACAAAAACCTTGAATATATATAAAGAAATCTTGAATATATATACTGTATATATATATATAAAGTATGGCGTTCAGGAAATTAATCCTTTGAATATACAGTTATATACAGAAATCTTGAATATATATACAGAAACCTTGAATATATATACAGAAAACTTGAATATATATACAGAAACCTTGAATATATATACAGTAACCTAGAATATATATACAGAAACCTAGAATATATATACAGAAACCTCGAATATATATAAAGAAACCTTGAATATATATACAGAAACCTTGAATATATATATATACAGAAACCCTGAATATATATATACAGAAACCCTGAATATATATATACAGAAACCCTGAATATATATATACAGAAACCCTTCCACTTCGCGCCAGCGCCTGCGGCCATCTTGTGTGCAACAGTGTATAAGAGACAATGAGTCAGGCCGCACGCAATCTAGTTGCAGCAATTTTAAACAATGAACAAATGATAAATACACTGGCGAATGCCTGTCAAAATCCTCCCGATACCCCTGCCCAATACCCTGCCCGTTCTTCTGACGAAGAAGTTCGCTCAGTTTTTAACCGTGGCAGACCAACAGCCCAGGCAGCTGCCTATCGGGCCAAACTGAGCATGCCCTCCACTTCTCAGGAGTGCCCGGAGAAGTGCCGCGTCAGAGCGCAGTGCCACTACGCACGGCCATTCACTGTGTTTCACCTTTATTAAATCACCTGAAAACGATATCAAGTTAACGGGTGGAGATTGTACACGGGGTGTTGTGAGGCTCTCCTGTGAGGCTGAAGACATGCTGAGGTTGGCCTGCTAAACAGCTGCCTGTTGTAGTAGATCTGCCACGATTAAAAATGGAGCGAACTTCCTTGTCAGTTGAACTGTATTGGGCAGGCTATCAGGGTGATTTTGGGCCGTACACGCTTTCGCCAGTGTGTTACTGATGTCCTCAGTTTAATGTTGCTGTATCGAGATTGTAATCAGACTAACTCATTGTCATTCACTTTTTGCTGTAACATCCATACGTTACATAACAGCGCAGACAAGTCTGACATCAGTCAAGTTTCATTCCATATATTCTAAGTTTCTTTATATATATTCAAGGTTTCTGTATATATATTCAAGGTCTCTGTATATATATATATATATATATATATATATTCGAGGTTTCTGTATATATATATATATATATATATATATATATTCAAGGTTTCTTTATATATATTCAAGGTTTCTTTATATATATTCCAGGTTTCTGTATATATATACACTACCGTTCAAAAGTTTGGGGTCACCCAAACAATTTTGTGTTTTCCATGAAAAGTCACACTTATTCACTACCATATGTTGTGAAATGAATAGAAAATAGAGTCAAGACATTGACAAGGTTAGAAATAATGATTTGTATTTGAAATAAGATTTTTTTTACATCAAACTTTGCTTTCGTCAAAGAATCCTCCATTTGCAGCAATTACAGCATTGCAGACCTTTGGCATTCTAGCTGTTAATTTGTTGAGGTAATCTGGAGAAATTGCACCCCACACTTCCAGAAGCAGCTCCCACAAGTTGGATTGGTTGGATGGGCACTTCTTGCATACCATACGGTCAAGCTGCTCCCACAACAGCTCAATGGGGTTCAGATCTGGTGACTGCGCTGGCCACTCCATTACCGATAGAATACCAGCTGCCTGCTTCTGCTCTAAATAGTTCTTGCACAATTTGGAGGTGTGTTTAGGGTCATTGTCCTGTTGTAGGATGAAATTGGCTCCAATCATGCGCTGTCCACTGGGTATGGCATGGCGTTGCAAAATGGAGTGATAGCCTTCCTTATTCAGAATCCCTTTTACCCTGTACAAATCTCCCACCTTACCAGCACCAAAGCAACCCCAGACAATCACATTACCTCCGCCATGCTTAACAGATGGCGTCAGGCATTCTTCCAGCATCTTTTCATTTGTTCTGCGTCTCAAAAACGTTCTTCTTTGTGATCCAAACACCTCAAACTTGGATTCATCCATCCACAACACTTTTTTCCAGTCTTCCTCTGTCCAATGTCTGTGTTCTTTTGCCCATCTTAATCTTTTTCTTTTATTGGCCAGTCTCAGATATGGCTTTTTCTTTGCCACTCTGCCCTGAAGCCCAGAATCCCGCAGCCGTCTCTTCACTGTAGATGTTGACACTGGTGTTTTGCGGGTACTATTTAATGAAGATGCCAGTTGGGGACCTGTGAGGCGTCTGTTTCTCAAACTATAGACTCTAATGTACTTATCTTCTTGTTTAGTTGTGCAACGCGGCCTCCCACTTATTTTTCTACTCTGGTTAGAGCCTGTTTGTGCTGTCCTCTGAAGGGAGTAGTACACACCGTTGTAGGAAATCTTCAGTTTCTTAGCAATTTCTCGCATGGAATAGCCTTCATTTCTAAGAACAAGAATAGACTGTCGAGTTTCAGATGAAAGTTCTCTTTTTCTGGCCATTTTGAGCGTTTAATTGACCCCACAAATGTGATGCTCCAGAAACTCAATCTGCTCAAAGGAAGGTCAGTTTTGTAGCTTCTGTAAGGAGCTAAACTGTTTTCAGATGTGTGAACATGATTGCACAAGGGTTTTCTAATCATCAATTAGCCTTCTGAGCCAATGAACAAACACATTGTACCATTAGAACACTGGAGTGATAGTTGCAGGAAATGGGCCTCTATACACCTATGTAAATATTGCACCAAAAACCAGACATTTGCAGCTAGAATAGTCATTTACCACATTAGCAATGTATAGAGTGTATTTCTTTAAAGTTAAGACTAGTTTAAAGTTATCTTCATTGAAAAGTACAGTGCTTTTCCTTAAAAAATAAGGACATTTCAATGTGACCCTAAACTTTTGAACGGTAGTGTATATATACAGAAACCTCGAATATATATAAAGAAACCTTGAATATATATATACAGAAACCTTGAATATATATACAGAAACCTTGAATACATATAAAGAAACTTTGAATATATGGAATGAAACTTGACTGATGTCAGACTTCACTGCAGTGTCTGCGCTGTTATGCTACAGCAAAAACTGAATGACAATGAGTTAGTCCGATTACAATCTCGATACAGCAATATTAAACTGAGGACATCAGTAACACACTGACGAAAGCGTGTACGGCCCAAAATCACCTTGATAGCCTGCCCAATACAGTTCAACCGACAATGAAGTTCGCTCCGTTTTTAATCGTGGCAGATCTACTACAACGGGCAGCTGTTTATCAGGCCAACCTCAGCATGTCTTCAGCCTCACAGGAGAGCCCCACAACACCCCGTGTACAATCTCCACCCGTTAACTTGATATCGTTTTCAGGTGATTTAATAAAGGTGAAACACAGTGAATGGCCGTGCGTAGTGGCACTGCGCTCTGACGGGGCACTTCTCCGGGGCACTCCTGAGAAGTGGAGGGCATGCTCAGGTTGGCCCGATAGTTAGCTGCCTGGGCTGTTGTTGGTCTGCCATGGTTAAAAATTGAGCGAACTTCTTTGTCAGAAGAACGGGCAGGGTATTGGGCAGGGGTATCGGGAGGATTTTGACAGGCATTCGCCAGTGTATTTATCATTTGCTCATTATAAAAAATTGCTGCAACTAGATTGCGGGCAGCCTGACTCATTGTCTCTTTACACACTTTTGCACACAAGATGGCCGCAGGCACTGCCGCGACGTCTGTCGTCAGTAAAGTTTCTTTCCATACATTTAAGGTTTCTTTATATATATATTCAAGGTTTCTGTATATATATTCAAGTTTTCTGTATATATATTCAAGGTTTCTGTATATATATTCAAGGTTTCGTATATATATATTCACGTTTTCTGTATATATATTCAAAGGATTAATTTCCTGAACGGCATGCCATAATATATATATATATATATATATATATATATATATACACACACACAGCATATATACATACACACGAGACTGAATCACAAACTTTAAAATAAATATATTCCTTAATAACCTCCAAGTGAACATGGTATGTGTGTTCTGACAGGGGGGTTGGAGGGTGTCTGACCTTCAGAGTGTTGTGGTAGCGTTCCACCTCGTTGAGGTCCAGGGAGGTCGTCTCTTTCTCCGTCAGACGGGCCTCATGGACCTTGATGACATCCTCAGCCTTTAGAATACTCTGGAGCAAGCCCCTCAGAGCTGCAAGTCTAAACAACACAACGGCACAAAGGGGAAAGAAAATGCGTCCGTAAACAAATCAATCGGTTACAATTGTGTAACTTAAAATATCAACTGCTACCCAAGTTCTACTTACTACTTACTTGATATATATACGCAAACAAAATATTATCAAAGCTATATTTGACAAAATTTTCTAAATGTATCTTATGTAATATAATATGTTTATAATATTCGTAAATGAATTATTGGATTCCTTTTTTGTTCAGAACTCAAATCTATCCAAGCATATTGGTTTATTGGTTTATTCAATTCCTTCCATCAGTGGTATTCAGGAGGAAGCCTGAGGCTGGTTGGTGATACTCTTACCTCTGTTGATAGGCTGATGACAGGCCTTGCAGGTCTCCTAGCTTCTGGTTGAGGATCTCCAGCTCAGAGCGCAGGAACTTGGCCTGCTCTGAGTCAACCGCAGATCCCTCCAACTGCCTCAAGATCTTCTCTCTCAGCCTTAGGTACTCATCACGGATGGCATCCAGGTCTCTGTGCATACCCTGGTACAAGGACAACGCTAGTTAGCTATGAAGGTAGTGATCTGTTCATAGAAGCCAAGAAGTGAGCTTCATGAAAAAGCTAGACAAGTACAGGATGGTTATACAATATTGAACCCTTTCACTCTGATGCTAAATGTCAGGAACTGTACGCCTTCCGATAAAATGTATAGCAGTTGCAGTTCCATACCTCCAACTTGAGGAGGCGCTGTGAGCATTCCTGCACACTGTTCTCGCCTAGAGGAACGTGCAGGTGCTGACTGAGGCCTGACTCGGCCAGCTCCAGCCTGCGTCTGAGCACGTTCAGTTCACTGAGCAGAGTCACGCTCAGGGCGGAGCTGGGGGCGGGAGTCTGGGTGGTCGTCTTGGTAACGGTCGTCTTGGTGGTGCTCTTGGAGGTCTCCGCCTGGATGGGCTTGGACGTACTGGGCTTGACCACCTCCACATTGGTGGCAGCGGCATCTATGGGTGACACATGGATTTGTGTTTAACATTGCTCATCAACACTACATACTGACTGACGAAATGCATTATTTTGCACCAACTGGCTGATAACATAAATCAGTAACCTCAGTTTCAACCTCAATGGCTGTGACTGGATTCCAACCTTTGACCTGGTATGTCACAGGATCCCATCTTAACCTTGTGAGCTATTCAGAGTGGCAATTGCCATGTTCAGTTGCTAAGTAAAAAATATGCTGTGTCTCCTGTGGCAGGCATTGTGATATGTGGCCCAAGTTCAGATAGCTGTAATCTAGTCATCTTCAACAAATGTGGCAAAGTACTTCAGAGTGATGTCACATTGGAGCAAGTTGTATTGGATTGATTGACACATTGATACTGAAGCTATACGGACATTTACTTGAATCCACCCTTTTCAGCCATTTCGTAATTTAATAACATTTGGAAAGAAGTGTATCGTACACATCTAAAACACATTTCACGTCAGCTGGAACATTTATAGGGGAGTCCTTACGTTGTGTCCTTGGGCAAGGAACTTCACCCTACCTGCCTCAGGGGGAATGTCCCTGTACTTGCAGTAAATCGCTCTGGATAAGAGCATCTGCTAAAATGACTCAATTTAAATGTAAGTGTTTGTGTGATACACAGGCTGAACTACAAACCTCCTTCCTCCACCCCCCCCCCCCCCACCCCCCCCCCCCCCGTTGTTTCTGAAGGTTGTAGCAAATGGTCTGTGAAAGAAAATTCAGTTGTACCCCATGAGAAATGAGGCATGTATGCCAAGTATCAGATGAACTACCTTTACATGTATTCATTTAGCAGACGCTTTTAATCCAAAGCAGTGCATAGGTCACTGATCATTGAATTGGAGCAACGGCGTGGACTTTCGATCTCTTTTAAGTGTGGCCTTTTGCGCCCACTAAGGTCAAATGTGGCCCAGTTTTGTGGTGGTGGTGGGGATACCCACTGGCCTGAATTATCATTGCGCCAAATTAGAACATTTGGGACCCCCTTTTTGGGGTACAGTGGTGCAAGAAAAATACAATTGATAACGGGAATATCAACAATTACAATAGGACTCCCCAACTCAATATAAAATTTAGTTTCAACTGGCAAATGTTTAAAAAGTTAACCGTATCTCAGTGGAAGCTAGCAACAGGATGAATCGCAGGTTCACTCACTGTAAGCAGGCAGTTGGATCACCAGCTTGTCGTAGTGGGTCTGGGCCCCTGTGTACTGGCTCTCAATCTTCCTCTTGTCGTCCTCGCCGAACATGTCGGAGCCCTGGCTGCTGCGAAGGAACTCCTGGAAGTGGGTCTCCAGACTCTTGATGATGCAGCGATACTCATCCGGACGCATCTTGGACAGCTGGTTGGAGAACGGGGGGGGGGGGGGGGGGGGGGGGTTAGGGGTTAGGGTTCAAGACTCATGTACGTTTGACCTGAGTCCCCAACGATGGGTCTGAATGTCAGGGCAAGTGAGGTAGAAGTAACTTTTTTCACATTTACATGTAGTCATTTAGCAGACACTCTTATCCAGAGCGACACATAAAGGGACATTCCTCCTGAAGTAGGGTGAAGTGCCTTGCCCAAGGACACAACGTCAAGTTGCCTTTGCCAAGAATCAAACTCACAACAGTCCGACACCCTTACTAATCAGCCACCTGACTGCCTGTTTTTAAAACGACATAAGATTTGTCTCATAGGGTAAACTCCTATTCTGATTGGCTGCTTTTTGGGCAAGCATTGGACAGGAGGGAGTCAGGTGAGGGTGTCGAGCTGGTAATCAGAAGGCCCCTGGTTTGAACCCTGGCTGTACCAACATGCTGTTGTGTCCTTGGGCAAGGCACTTCACCCTACTTGTCTCTGTACTTGCTGTAAGTCGCTCTGGATAAGAGCGTCTGCTAAATGACTAAAATGTAGAGGTAGATGAACTGTGACCATAGGACAGCCTTACCATAGCCAGAGTGAGGGAGTTGATGTGGTTGATGTCTTTGACACAGTACTGCCAGGAGATGAGACTCTTGATGTTGATGTACAGCTGATTCCAGATGCCCATGATGGCCTCATAATATTGGTTGTTCCTGGAAGAGCATGACAGGAGACATCACTTAGAGATGTCGAAGCCAGAACAGTCACTGTACAGTTCTACAACCGAGCCACTCTGATTCTTGACATGCTGCAGGATATTGGCAGTCAGAACATGGAGAGAAGGGTTTGTCTTTTTTGAAGGTCTTTCAGTTTCGGTCCAGCTTTACCTCACAGTTTTAATGGATGATTTATAAGAACTGATTTCCTGGCGAGACAGGGCCCAGGGCCAAGAGCTTGGGGAGGAGGAAGGATCTTACTTTTTGGCTAGGTCGATGCTGAGGGGGTTGGGAGGGGGGATGAGCAGACACACAGACGGTATCAACATCTCCAGACCTCCAGGACCTGTCACGTGCCACTTGCTACGCTGGGAGTTGTCCTTGAGAATGCCCTCGTCACCTTTCAAAATACCTTTCTATAGAACACACACACACACACATTTAAACGGATGGAAAATAGCCCTGATCGGCAGATTTTCCCCAGCCAAGCATGCACTTTCATGTGTGGTTGTGCGTTATGTGTGTGTATATACAGGTGTGTGTATATCTGACCTGGTCTTGTTTGAATTCACAAAGAGCTTTTACAATGACCGGACTGGTGCTCTTCTCCTCAGAATTGCGTGGCTTCAGTCTGACAATGCTCTTGGACTTGTTTTCCAAAGACGTCACCTGTCTCTTGTTCTCCATGATCCTCTCCTTCTCTCTCTGGTAATACATGCACACACAGAAAAAGGGTTGTATGAAGAGAAGGCCAATGAACATCATTAGAGACTTCAACACCAGAAAATGCATGCAAGCACCTGAATCATTTGGCATGTCTTAGTATAGCATTTTCCTCAAAGTGACACTTGCATTTCTCTTGTTTAGCGTCACAAGCAGGATCGCAAAAGAGTACACAAATACGTAGCAAATAGTCGGAACACATCCAAATAGTTGGTCCCCTAGTAATGTATGAGGGGTCATGTATTTAATTAAAGAGCGTTGGAAGAGTTGTATGTGCTGGAGCAGGTGTAGCGTGCTCTACCTCCAGGTTATTCAGAAGCTCTGTCAGGTTCTCCAGGGGCGTGTTTTTGTCACAGGTGAATTTCTTGCGGATGTTCTCATGTTCCTTCTGCAGCTTTGAATACGTGTCGTTGGCCTCCTTGAAGAACTGAATACGTACACAGTCATGAAGTTGTACGTCAAGTATAGAAATGCACATAAGCGGGTGTAATTATGTGTTTAACATTTACATTTATTCATTTAGCAGACGCTTTTATCTAAAGCGACTTACAAGAAATAGCTTTTACAAAGAGCATCGGTCACTGAGCATAGCAATGTGATAGACCCCATGGTTACATGGTTGGTTGTCTTTGTGTGTGTGTTTGGGTGTGTGTGTTTTTCTTTGCTTTGTGTTATTCTTCACCTGGCTGTAGGCAGCATTCTCCTTCAGATGGACATGGATGCACTTGGTGATTTGGAGAAGCCAGCTCCACTGGGTCTGAAGAGTGTCCATGTAGGCCTAAGAAACATAACCCACACTTAGCATAATGCCACTAGCGAGAGGCTACGCTAGAAATATCAGCCAAGTCAGAGCAGGCCCCACCTCGATCTTGTCCGAGGCTGGGTGATGGCTCTTCAGCAGACCGTCCACCTTGGCCTTCACCTTGTTCAGCTCCTTCTCCTTCACCTCCAAATCTCTCAGTAGCCTCTACAATAGAAAGTGTTAGCAAGGGCTAGTTTAGAGGAGAGCAAATCAAGGCTAATCATATTCTTCCCCAACTGTAAGCGTAGCACCTAACGTTCTCAGTGTTGCATGTTGTGACTTCACTGAAATCCAAATTTGAGACTTGTCACTAGAAGAGTGACTTGGAGAGGACTTGTTTCCAAAGTAAGAGTTTCAGACAGACACTGTGTGTCTCTCCAGGGTCTTACAGAATAGCTCTCCTGCTTCTTGGGGATGTAGACGTCAATGTTCTTGTCTCCCCAGTCAAACACCAGCTCCTCCTCCTCACGCTCGTTCACCCACATGATGGCTCGGGAGATCTCCTCGATAATTTCCTGCAGCTCTCTAAGCTGGTCGGTACGACCGGAGGACATTTTCTGGATGTGGGGACGAAAAAGACGAGGTTCATCGAATGTGAAAAGCTTTTCTGTAAGTGACTGTACTGTGAGTATGGGGGAAATTATGTGGCCAATGAGATTGAATGACAGCTCACTAACCTGCAAGCTGTCCCATTCCTGCTCCAAGGCATGGATACCAGCCTTATCATTCCTCTGAAACTGATAAGATAACATGCATACGAGATAAAGACCTGGATGTGATGATAAAACTGGGGTTCAAGTAAAAGAAAAATCAAGAGGCCATGCAGTGAGGGAGTAGGAGAGAAGATTATTTGAATTCCTTTGAACACAACTCACGCCCAAAACAATGAAAACACCAAGCAAAGGGTAAAACAAAGGCTTTCACATCACTTTTGAACCAATTGAGGATGATTGATTGAGAATGACTTCAGGATGGGATCGTAATATACTGATTTTGAAAACAGCGTCCAGATAACTACATCTGAAACCTTTTCTAAGATGCAACGCTCCTGGATGAATGAGGGTCTACATCACAGGTGTCAAGATCCAGTCCTCGAGGGCCGCTCTCCTGAAGGTTTTAGATGTTTCCCTGCTCCACCACACCTCCACAGAGCTTATATAGATAACGACCCTTCATTAGAATCAGGTGTGCTGGAGCAGGGAAACATCTAAAGCCTTCAAGAGAGCGGCCCTCGAGGACTGGAGTTTGACACCGCTGGTCTAGATCCAAATATGTAAAGCGATCATGCCAGATACCTACCAGTTCGTCTCTGGCCCGCTCCACTTCATGGCTCCTCTGGATGCTGCTGTGGTACTTGTTGTGGTTGGTGATTTGCTGCCCAAGGGAGGACGCGTCCTCGCCCCACGGGGACATCTCGATCAGGCGCTGCGGAGGGCACGGGAGGGACAGTCACTAAGACGTTGATGCAGAGGGAAATGGTGCCACACATGTAGACATGCAGACATACACAGACACTCACACACATGTTTATTACACCATTGAAGAGAGCAACGTAAATAGTTCCGGTAACCATTTATGTGTGTGTTTTAAAGGCCTTGCCTGCGACAGCAGTTGTTGATCTCCTCCCAGGCCTCTAGGTGTCAGCGTATGCTCAAGAAGCAACTATTCCAAGTATTCCCTTTAGCCGAAGTTCACAGCATTCAGCTTTGATAAGATCCAGAAACCACCCGTAACCAGTTCCTCCCTGACCCCTCCCCTTTTTTTCTCTTCTTTCTCTGACTCTTTGTTTTCTGACCACTCCCTTTCCTCTGATTCTAACATGTATGTGGCTGTGACATGCAGAATATCAGTCTGGGCAGTTTATCTGTAGGAGGGAAGACACTTTGACCTGACATGAGGCAAGTTTTACAAGCAGAGGGAATTAATATTAGGACTCTGTAGAATGTCACTACCAGGAGAAAGCGGGTCAGTGGAAAGAGGGAGGGGTGGGAGGACAGACAGGGGCCAAAGGAAAAAGCCTCTGCTAAATGAATAAATGTAAAGAAAAAGAAGAGCAAAGACAGAGATGAAGGGGGAGAGGTACACAACTGAATAGAGGGAAGAAGAGCAATAATAATAATAATAGGAGGGAAGTAAAAGTTTGTGTGGGTAAAGAATGGCAGGGAGTGGTGGTAGAGGTGAGAGTGAGCAAGGGCGTTTCCACGTTGGAGTGTTAAGAGAGCAGCCAAGCTACCACACAGAGTCACGGTCCGTGAAGAGAGCAGTACTGTTCTCTCTCTTTGTCTTCTTCCGTTGCACATTTTCTCCGGGCTGTGTTTGTTTTCCTTCCCGCCCCACCCCATCTCACCCCCCCCCCCCCCCCCCCCCCCCCTTTAGACTTTTGGCAGTGTTATCAGATGGGGTGTGTCACAGCAAGTCGGAATATGTATAAGCTTACTGTTATGGACTGACTAACCTGTCTACGACGATACTCTCTCTTGCGCGCACACACACACACCAAACCCACATACCTCACAGAACATTGTGAGCCTGTACGCAGTGAATTTCAGGGAAAGGGAGTTGGACTTCCAGAGGGATGCAGTCATCCAGCACACTTTCTCTCACCCCCCTCCTCCTCTGCCCTCCAGGAGGCTGAGAAGAGACACTGTGTGACACCAGGGGAGGTTAAGAGCTCACCTTCTGCTGAGCGATCCAGGACATGGCGTCACTGAAACTCCGCCCACGCTCTTCCCTTGAATTGACACTGGTCAGTGACTTCTGCCTCTGGGTCATCCCTGTGATGGATAACTGGAGCCCTCGATGAACTCCCTGTAAATGGTCGATGCTGGAGGGGGGAGGAGGGAGATGGTCACTTGGTCTATCTCTCGCTCTGAGGCAGCTCATTTTCTCCTCCCTTCGCTCTGTTCCGCACAAACTTCTCGCCATGTTCTCAGAATTCGTTTTTATTCGCCATGCAAGTTACACAAACACATAATTTACTGTAGCAGGATGAAGCAAACAAAGAACATGTATGGGACTTAAATAAAGTCCTCGTCCCCCTGAACGAACACCCTGCACACGGACAAGCTTACCTCCTGAAGAGGCTTTCGTTGGGCTGGTGCATGTGATGCAGGTCGTTGGCGCAAATTGTCATCTGCGCCAGGCTTTCAGCAGCCATGCCCAGCAGCTTGTCCACCTCCATAGCTGAACCCCCCTAGGAACGATAACAGTGGTCGGTCAGCCGACTCACGCCATCCAAACACGCCTTGTGCGTCAACGCTGCGCACGCACGCTTACACGCTCCTCTGTACGGACTGCGTGAGAGATCCACACGTGCACGATCGTGCTTCGTGACCGTGATGTCGCTGAATGTGAGTGTTTTGTTTACTCGTACTGCACTCTCACCTTCTCCAGAATCATCTGGGCTGTGTGGAGGTACTCCTGACACTTGCCCTGCAGGTACACAGCTCTGCCCTGGATGGTCTGCACACTGAACAAGACAAGAATAGGAATGGATTGCAATGCAAAATTGGTTTTGTAAAACTGTTTAACTATGTCAAAAATATTTACAGCTATTTTAAGTCCAAAGCTCATTTACACTACCTATCATTACATTTAGGCATTTAGCAGACGCTCTTATCTGGAGCGACTTACATCAAGTACAGGGACATTTCCCCTGAGGCATGTAGGGTGAAGTGCCTTGCCCAAGGACACAACGTCATTTGGCATGCGATTACCAGCCCAACATTTAGCTATATGTTTATAAGTGAATGTAAACAACCCAATATCAACAATCCACTCAGTGTCATCTGAGACACAAACACCAGCAAGTCTTCTTAGAACTTCATTCTGAATCATGGTAAGTGAGAAACAGCGGTTAGGGCCGTATCTATTGAGCGCTTTCAAATCATTTACACTCTTGAACGCAACCCAGATTGGATCCCAGAACCGACTGGCTCTCATTCAAGAATGTTCCGACTGAGGTAAGTCATTTCAGGTCTTAACAGAATACACAAGTCACTCAACAGAACTCCTGATGGATTACACATTTGTTCATCTTCATATTAAGCAATAGGTATTCAATAGGGAGTCGGGTGGCTCAGCAGGTTAAGGCGTTGGCCTCGTGATCGGAAGGTTGTGAGTTCGATTCCCAGCTGTTGTGTCCATGAGCAAGGCACTTCACCCCATTTGCATTAGAAGGATTTTCCCTGTACTTGCTATAAGTTGCTTTGAATGAAAGCATCTGCTAAATGACTATTATTTCATATAGGGGAGAAAGGGGTCATTTGAGCCAGTTTGTACTTGATCTTTTTTTGAGTTCTCAATTCTTTTTATTGTTTACTATAAACCAAGGGTGTCTCTACTCACCCCTTCCTCCCCGATAGATTTTTATAAATACTAATGGAACAAACTAACTTTATCTCTGTAATGGATCGTTCTACTGGTAGGCCATGGTCAACGCAGAGTTGCAAATTGTTAAGACTACTTGTCATTTGGCTGGACGTTCTCATAGTAGATAAGGACGTGATCATACTCTTCTAAGCAGGTGCTTACCTTGTCCCTTGAGGTCCTCCACCACCACCACCTCCTCCACCACCTCCTCCACCACCACCACCACCTCCTCCTCCTCCTCCTCCTCCCATGGAAGTCTTCGAGAATGTATAGTTGTAATGGTCCGCAGAATGAGTTTGGAATCCGTTTCCCCCATAGACAGAACCGCCCTCTATCCTGGGACTGACAAAACCGGCACTTACAAGGTCTGGCCGAGAATTACTTCTCCGACTCATTGTCGGAAGTTTCGATTGAGAACCGTACATGCTCATTTTTTGGTCCGGTTCGTGATCCAAAAAGTTAAAGCAAATCGCTAAACTGTATTCCTCTTCTCCAAATGAGAAGGAAACTTCATTCACCGTCTCAACCTTTTCTGTCGCAGATATTTCTCACTGGGTATTACTCTACCGTCAACATACGGAACAGACTAAGGACGCACTTTGATAGGCTGAAAACCACACCTTGGGTTTTCCACGCCCCTCGTCACCTTCCCTAAACCACTTTCCTTTCAGGGGACTCGCAAAACGTCCGCTTGTGGAAGGGAATGCAGGACTAGGGTGCAAATAATTTTTCCAAGGTATTCACGACATTCTTCGGTAAGGATTGTCGGATTGTCAAAAACTACTGACCGGACAAAGACCCTGTTATCTCCGCTTTTTTAAAGACCGGCATTGATAATAATGTATCACTGCCTATTACTTACTTACTTACGTTAATTACTGTGGAATAATGATTTGGCAATGAGAGGATTTCAAAGACAGATGGGTGTGTTCGAAAAAAACAATAAACAGGAAAGTAGCGAGGGAAGGGGGAGGAGAGGCACACGCCCAGTCAGCAGTCGTTATTCCCCTCTCAGTCATACACATTACAGGACACTGAATCAGTGAGGGTGTTTGAGTGTCTGGGTGAGTAGCCTAAGGCGTTTGGAGCCCAATCCTGATCTTAAACTCGTAAAAAAACAAGAGAGAACAATTTTTAAAAAAATCAGGTTTTGGTCAAGCCTGTGTTTTTTGTTTATTTTCTGTCTGAGATTTCACATTGTGTGCCATTTTATATGTTATTTATCGTACTGCAAATCAATTTCCTTACAAGAACAATAAATACCTACCTACCTACTTACCTAACTAACTAACTAACTGACTGACTAAAAACTAAAATACAATAACAACATGCTGACCTGTTGACACTGACTGTAGAGACCAGAGGCTGAAGCATGAAACACACAACCAGACACGCAATACAGCATGTGTGTCAGTCAGTGGACAGTCATCATGAACACTATCTGCCCTCTAGTGTATTTGGCCTCTTGGATTATTTTACACACGCTTTATTTTCGGCAAGAGAAGAAAACAAGACTGTTTAACAAGCCAGTTGATTGACTGCTTAATGGCAAACATGGATCTTTGGTTGTCATTTGCAGTTTCTTATCTCTTCATAAGATTAAACACACACATTCACCCACCCACTGTTCATTCAGCAATTCTTTACCAGGAAACTGTACAGCATGACTGAGCCTGTAGACAGAAGTGTAGTCCAGAGAGGAGGAAACACCCTGACAATAAGGGTGTGACTGGAAGAACTCCACCTAAAGCCCTGTACCATGATCAGACTTGTCTTTAAAACACAGAACACACTCCTTAAATTACACTGGGCCTCGACATCATTCTTTTTTTTAAATTACATTTAGTCATTTATCAGATACTCTTATCCATAACGACAAGTAGAGAGACATTCCCCCTGAGGCACGTAGGGGGAAGTGCCTTGCCCAAGGGACACAACATAATTTGGTTGTTTTGGCCAGCAATTTATCCATTCCAGTTCAGCTGCAGCTTGAGACATCAAACTGCTCCACACAAATGTAACATGTAGGATTTAAATGTGTGTGTGTGGGTGTGTGTGCATGTTGGAACCAGGGAGGGGAGGAGGAACATTTTAGTTAGAGCTGCAGTGTGTAATCAATGAACTGTGTGTGAAGGTGTGGCACAGGAGGTCCAGGCCACCCTGTCAGGGCACTCATCACCAAGGTGTGCTTATAAAAAGGGTGTGACACACACACTGCTCTATGTCAACAGTCGCCCCTCTGGCATGATCTTACCTAATGTTGCACAATAGCCACTTTCGCTTAACACAACCTGCTCTGCTACCCATTCTCGCTCTCCCCCTTCCCTTTCTCTCCCTACCCCCCCATCTCTCTCACCTTCCCTCTCTATCTCCCTCCACCTCCCTCCCTCTCACACACACAGACACATTTATGTTCCTGTTTTATGTATAGACCAATTGTCACCAAAAAGTCAAAGTTGGTCACAGATTTCCAGCTACCTGGGAAATCATTAACTTAATTATGTTTACTGTTCAGCCACATGACCATTCCAAATATCGATTTGGAAAAACTAACATGGAGATTTTTAGCTCCATTTAGGTGAGGAACAGGTTTACACACACACGGTGGAAGGAATAAAGCTTTGAGGAACCCTTCTGCTCTGTTTAACCAAATAAAAGTGTAGATACACTCCTGCTAAAACACCTGTTGACAAACTGACACACATTTCCCATTTCCATTTATTCAAACATTTTGCAGATGATTTTATCCAAAGTGACTTACAGTAAGTACAGGGACATCCTGAGGCAAGTAGGGGGAAGTGCCTTGCCCAAGGACACAACCTTTTGTGGACAGCATTATCCAGTATTCCTTAACTTGATACATGGTTGTTAGATATCCTGCCCTGCTATCACTGACATGACATAGTCAGACCCAGGCTGGCAGCAACACTGTGTGAGTTGGATGTGTTTGTAATCATCTTTAGGTCCACACCTCTATTCGTGCTGCCTGAATCATAAGGACTATAATTACTGAAGGACGCTGCCACCTGGAGACACGCCTTATTCGACCAGAAGTGGCATCTTCGGCTGAGTCATACGGTTGGAGAAAATCCTGTGAATGTTCACAAATGACATTTCCCACCCTACAACTGTCTGTCTTCTAAAATGACTCAATACACTTGTAATGAGTGTTGAGGTGATGCTAATATCGCACCGGCTTTGGTCAAAAGACAGGCTGTTCTTTGGCACTAAACATGTAAACACAATTAGAACTGCAGCAGTTTGATCATCTGCTGTACTTGTGTGAATGGTGTGGGCCATTTTTAAGCATCCGCAAAATACAAATAAAATGTAATAAAAAAATATCCATGCTGTTAACATGAATCGATACACTCTGTGAAACCAGTCAGGATGAAATGAAATATACGATGTGTGTATCTATGTGTTTCAAAGGAGAGCCCGTAAACCTGGGAAGATAACATGTGTTTAGACACTTTGTCTTTAGACACTTTGCCATCCTTATCAGTTGGACTTTGACAGCCGCTCCACACCAAGATCAACTGTTGATAAATTGCAAATGGCCTGTTTGCACTTTGCATAGTGCAGTATACACAACCAGTGTACCATGCAGCCTAATGAGGGGTGTGTCTTTGGAGGGGTGTGGTTTTCTCACTGTCAGAAGCCGTCTGGAATCCACAGGGTTCACTGTTCAGATCTTCATACTAAGAGGAATAACAATGTGATAGTTTTACAATGACGTTCCCCTTTGACCAGAAACAGACAGAAGCACTTCCGACTTTCATTCTCTCATAATTGGTTTATGACATTTGATAAGGATCTGCCTGCGTTGAGAGACTGTATTCTGGATTGGACTGGCATCCTCAATTGACTGATGAGTCTTAAACTGTGGCAAACTTCTCAAATGTGTTGTCGGTCACCAGACAAGTTTTCAGACAGTTTACATGACACACACCCATGTGAAGTCCTTCTCACAAGGGCGGCTCCTAGGCACACCTGAAATTGTTGCCAGGGAGATAAACAGGTAGGTTTAAACAATAACAGATGGTGCTGTGAGATTGTGGACGGTGTTCATCATGGCTGTGCAGTTTTCTGTTTCTGTGTACTAGTGTGTACAATATACACCAACCATAAACTGTAATTTCCCCACTGTGAGACAAATAAAGGATTATTTTATCTTAATCTCAACAGGCCATATTATGAACCATTCTGAGACAAAACATATGAAACTTGCGCTTTATCAAGTATTATATCAAGTTTTATTGTATAATATGGATTCATTTTCCGTGTGAATACATGCTAATTTCACAAATTATAACAATGGAAGTTCATTTAAAATTGTCATCCAATATGATCCCGCTGTTGTTGCGTCTACCAGTAGAGGTCAGCATTGTGTCAATGACAGCGCGATGCAGCACGCTGCTGGGCCTACTGCGGTCTTCCAGCAGTGGTTGAAAACACGCGGTAGTGACATACTATGAACTGCAGAGGGGGGCATTGCCTACAACTGCACAGGTGAAGGTGAGTGGATTTACCTTTGTCCTTCGGGGTTTTACTCCCAAAATCCACGAGTTCGCTCTACAATGTTAAAAGCAGAGTGGGCAATGTTGTTGAGAAGCACTGTTTGTCACATTTCAAATAAAATAAAAATAGAGAAGAATGTCAAGTTAACCCTCCTGTTGTGTTCCGGTCAAAAGTGACCGATTTACATGTTTTCTCTCCCAAAAAATGTAGTAAATTAATTCTGATTGCCATGAGATTCCATGACTTTGTTCACACAGGGTATCTAAACAGCCAAAATAATTTTTTAAGAATTTCAAAAAAATCTGGGTGTTTTATTTAACTTTGTTACACCCATGATATTCCCGGTCAAAAATGACCGGTCATTCAAATTAATGGTTAAGACAAAATAAATTGTATAATATTTTGTCCAGGCACACACACATTCAACAGATGGACACACTTACACTCCCAGCCCCCAAAATGCACAAACATAGTACATACACACACACATTACTCCCCTTCTTGGCTTCCATTGCTACCCCCACGAGACCCTTGCCCAAATAGAATCTTTCACCCATGGGAACCACACCCAGATAGAATCTTTCACATAGGGGAACCATGCCCAAATACAATCTTTCACCCACGGGAACCAAACCTGTTGGATTTGCTTATAATTCATGCTATGGCAGCACGATGACCAAACGGTATTCTGTATGTGAGGCTATTGATCACATCTTTGACCCTGGCACTGATGAGTGTCAGTAGGGAGTTTCAAAATGGGAGTTTGTCCTGGGGTTCATCACCATCTGAGAGGAGAGGTTGACTGTCGACAGAAAATGTCATCCGGATGACCCCAGGGCCAACCAGATAGGCCATGGGTGTCCAATCCTGGTCCTCGAAGGCCACTGTCCTGAAGGCTTTCGATGTTTCCCTGCTCCAGCACCTGATTCTAATGAATGGGCTGTTATCAAGCTATGTGGAAGCCTAGATAATGACCTTTCATTTGAATCAGGTGTGCTGGAGCAGGGAAACATCTAAAACCTTCAGGACAGCGGCCCTTGAGGACCAGGATTGGACGCCCATGAGATAGGCCATCTCCCGGGTTTATGACATCAATTCCTGCTTGGAACTGTTCAGAGTCCATTGAAATGATAATCAAGTCCTTGTAAGGTCTTTATACAAAGTAGTCTATCATAAATAGAACAATATTTGTCATCTGGATACTTGTTATATTCAAAATAATCCATAATTATGCTGTTTTCACTCAAAAACGAGTTGCATGTGCTTAGGTCAATGAGGCCTAGAGACCATAAAGGGCAAACAGAAGTTAAAAACTTGTAATATTAACAAGAACTTAAGTTGCTTAAAACATCTAACACAACATTAGTTGATAATGTATTATTATGGAATTATAATCAGCTATAATGAGGCGGTCATTTTTGACCGGGAACACAAAAGTAGTGACAACAAACGAACACAACAGGAGGGTTAAGTGAGATTGACAAGTTATTGCACATAACGAATATTGAACGTTGTACGTGAACAACAAGACCACCTTGGGGAATATTGCACGTTGACAGTAGAACAACAAGAACATGATATGAATATTCAATAATTCTAACATATGTGGGCGTCGCAGTATTCTAATAAACACGACCAATCATTAAGGGGTACCCTGACTATTGATTGGACAGGCTACCTGTCTGTCTACCTACCTGCTCACACTCTGTCCCTGCACTTAATGCTCGTTCCTGTATTTTGTGGGAGATACTTTGAAGGACGGAGGTGGGATATCTTGGTTGAAATTTAAAATAGCTTCGTGCAACTTGCCCACCCTGCCTTCCCTCCCATTGCACAATCATATAGGACTCGTTAGGTTAAGGTCAACACACAATATTACGCAGAGTAACGCAAGCACAGAGCTGCAGGTGTGTTGTTTTTGTCTCAGTCAACTATGACTAAGACTAGGATGACATGCATCAAGGGGCGGGGGTTTAAGCAAATTCCTCATTCTCAACGCAGTTCTTTTTAGTTATTTCAATCATTGGCACATTGTCGATCTTGAATCACTGATTCAAAATACTAATATTACTGTAGCTGAATGGGCTAGTACTAAGTTTAGGAAAGAAATGGATGGTTCTCTATGTTCGAAATGAGAGAGGTATTTGGAAAGGTGTGTTACCTGTGGCAGTCTCAACAAGGGGGCAGGGCCTTTACCTCTTCTTCCGGCAAGGAATAACCCTTTCGCTGACTGTATGCAAATTAATGTAACTCTAAAGACAATATTGACAGTCATGGGAAAAAGAACTTCTCAATCGCACTTTCCTTGATGAATCTGGCTGGATTGGAAGCCGCTGTCCGCCGAAGTGCGTATCGTTCAACTGCAGCGGTGGGGTTGCCCACTTGGGAGTGAGGCGCATAACGAGCCGCTTCCTGTGAATAGAGAAGTGCGTCTTATTTCAGATCCAGTGAGTGACTGCGCACAGCTTTTCAGGAGCAGAGCAGAGAGCAGCGCGGGGAGCAGAGGGGGGAGCAGAGGGGCATTGACGCATTGTGGAGCGGACAGGGGCAGCAAACTGCCAAACCGGCTGCGCTACAGACGCATCCATGAGCGAAACCGCGATGGCCGTGGTGCAGCTCGAAGCCGAGGACCATCAACCGGAGAACGGCTTCATGCCCCCCGAATCCACCTCACCGGGATTGCTCACTCGCATTGACGGTTGCGTCTTGCCATTTCTCGGAGGTTTTGGGAAGTACCAGAGACATTTAATCGTCCTGACATGGATCCCGGCGATTTTTATTGGATTCAGCCAGTACTCTGATAATTTCCTTCTTGCCCAGCCGAACAACACATGTGTTCAGCCTTTGACGAACACTACCAATTTGTCAAGAACTCATTCTTCTTTATATAATGGTCCTGGTAATAGCAGTACTCGTCCAGCCTTTATTTATGCCAATGGCAGTTATGGCACTCACAATGATTCGGCTAACATGCAATGCATGTGCAAAGAATGGACATTTGAGCTCCACACAGGACTTGTGCGGAATGTGGTTACAAAGGTAGGTGCTGCAGCTTGATATCATCTATAATCACCTCCCATTTGTTTAATAATGTGTTTCTGATGAGTCGACATGAACAGTGGGGGAGCTAAGAGAATCCAGAACTGCAGATCTGCCGGCATCTTTGTTTCAGGGCTTCCAGGGTTAGACTACTAAAATCTCTAGAAGATCATTACGTAACACCAACCTTTCGCATATATTTTTAAAGATCAATTCATTAGATGGAATACACCCAATTTCCCAAAGTCCTTGACTCACTGGCTTGGCAGTGGTTATCCACGGTGGGTTATGCTGTAGCGTGTGCCCTAGCACCTTATTAACTTATTCTAGGGGTCTATGAATAAGCCTGTCCGTCAAACTAGTGTGTGGGGAGAGCACTAGGGAAATAGGATAGCATGCACTGTCGACAGACCGCCTTTCCATGAGTCATCGGAACAGCTGACGAGGTGCGAGGTATCGTTGAGAGACGGCACAGCGGGTTCCCTGCCTCGGCACACGGAGCACGGCGGAATGTGTCGGTTGTCATAACGGCTTCGGACTAATGCTTTGCCCGGGATTAATCAGTTGCGCTGTCACGCCATCAGAGCGCTGCTAAATGCTTGTCTAACAGTGAGCATGTGCTGCACCGGTTTTAAGTTCCTCACTGCATTGATCCGTATTTAGGGTTAGCGTTTATCAGGATGATAATGATTTATGTAAGGTACTTTTCAAAGGACAGCTTTGAAGGATGTCACTTGATGTACCAAGTCAGCCCCCATGTGTCATTTGTGTTCTCAAGGTGTGCGCAGACATGTTTACACCAGACTTAAGCAAACAGCTGACTTTGTTATGGACATGTTGTGCAACAGTCAGACAGTTACATTACATTTTGTCATTTAGCAGAAGCTCTTATCCAGGGCAACTTACAGCCAGTACAGAGACTTTCCCCCTGAGGCAAGTAGGGTGTCTTGCCCAAGGACACAACGTCACGTTGCCTTAGCTGGGAATTGAACTGATGACCGTCTGATCCCTAGTCTGAACGCCCTAACCACTCAGCCACCTGCCTCCCTCAGTTAGTCTCTGGGTTGAGTGAAGGAGAGGGAGTGCAGTGGGATGCTTCTGGAAACTGCACACCATCACAGTCAAAACAAACCCACCAGCGCAGTGTGGGGGCAGCGCTGTACCTGTGTCCTTACCTCACGAATGGGACTAAGGGTGCTCATCTAGAGGGCCGTAGGCCGAGCAGCTTTGATGTGAAGGCCAGGCTTTGATGCCAAGGCCCTGCGCGGGGGGTGGGGTGGGGGGGGTGAGGGGATGGGGAAGAAGGGGTGAGGGGTGAAGAGGGCTGGGGGGGGGGGCAACGCACACCGATTGCCACGCCGAGGCCAGACTTGCTCATATGCCAGCAGCCTGGTCGATAAGAGGCAGATCAAACAACTAAAGGCCTATTTATGCTTCGGCGTCAAACGTTGCGCGTGGGGCGCGGCGCGGTGGTTGAGCATTCGAAGTTTTGCGTCGAGGGTCCGCGTTACTCTGCAATTCACCGCCATGCCACCAGGGGGGTGTGGCTGTGTGGTTTCAAGGGTTATAGCCGAATCCTTGCTCATTATCGAAGAGCAAATGCTTATATTGCAAATGATGTGGAAGCGCAGGCGACAGAGAAAACGTTTGCGGAGGTTCTGTACGATCGTTCGAGGCTGGAAACGGGTGAATTTGCAACACTGAGGGACCTGGACGAACAAATGCACTTTCGATACTTTCGAATGTCAGCGGGCCGATTTGACGAGCTTCTTCGCCGTACACAGCCTGGCGAGTGGAGAAAAGTGGTGGCCAATGATTCGAACTTCACGATGGTGTCCCGAAGCACACTCAATGAGTGATAATAAACTGTGAACTATGCATGGTGTCTAAACTGTGTTGTGCTGTGTGTGTTGAAAACAAATATCAAAACAACTGTTTGAAAACAAACAAACAACACACGTATCTCAACTATTTACAAAACTACGTCACGTTCTGAGCGGACCAATCACAGCGCTTTCGACGGCAACAACGCTACGCGCAGTTAGGATTTTTTGGAGGCGCGCGATGGGCAATGCGGGAGGGTCGGCGATGGTCGGCGGAGCAGTGCGCGCGACAAATCGCAGAAGCATAAATAGGCCTTAACACTGCAGATGGGCTGGCTTATATCGCACCAAGGACCCAGAAGGACTACTGCCTGGGTTAATGGGGCTTCTGCCATCTCGGGACGGTTGGCCGACCGGCTTTATGGTAGTCACTAAAGATAAGCCCTTTTAATCACATTCTGAAAATGTCTGCGCGATCGTTCCAATTACTTCAAAGGTGAAACATTAATGATCAGACTGGACTGCTGACGCGGTTTTTGAAAGTCCCATTTCTGCACGGCGAGAGGGAGCCTAGCGTTGTAGGATCCTGTGGTAGAGAGCAGGTAGACCAGGGGAGGCAGCCACAGTCACTGGAGCCTGTTCTCCCCTCCCCAGCCTTCCGCAGTCTGGCAAGGTCGTCTACGAGGAGGAAGTGAAAGGGATTCAAAGGTCTTCCCCCAGATAGGCCCATCGGAATGGAATCCACACCAGCCGGAACCCCCACCCCCCACCCCATCCATCCCCCCCAAAACAGTGTCTCAGTGAGGGGTTGACCTCTGTGCCGTGGCCTTGGGAACCATCCCACAGCAGAAGCCCTTCCCAAGATCCCTGTGTCCATCGCTGACACACCAGGATGTGATACCAAGACAGGAAGTGCTGCCTCTGCGTTTGGGGCCGTGTTTGGATTACTCAGGCGTATCCGCTGTGCGCGACCCTGTCGAGCCATGTCTGGTCACCCTATCCTGGAGACTGGAGGAGGATAAACCCAGTGGAAACAAGCCTTGTTCCTACCAACCTGCAACCTAGATCTGTAACGTACCCGCGTAAACAACCGCGCCAATTATCATTTTCGAGGTTCTGAGGTAGATGAGGTTACATCGCAGGGAGTATACGCGCCACATGGTGATTAACCGCCTGTCAGCGGGAAATTTTGGCTCCTCGTAGAGAGAGGCTCCGAGAGAGCGCTTTGAGAAAAGAGTAGCAGGGTTGTGATTGGCCGGTGCAGAGAGGGCTCTTTCTAATTGCGGTTAGGGCCTCCTTCCTGGGGGCTTGACTTAATTGGAGCGTGCTGCTGAGAATGGATCATCAACTGAAAGACACCGATAGGGTCTCCCTGTGCTCTCCTGCTCTCTCTCAGACTCTCACCCACCCTGCGGTGGTGTCCTCACTGCCGGGAGTTGAGCTGTACCTCTCCATCACAGCCGAGAGCTCAAACACCTCAGGGAGCCAGAGGAAGGTTCTCATCGCCTGAGCCTCCTTTTTAATTGGAAAGTGAGAGCTTAGCAAAGGCAGAGTTGCGATAGAGACATTGTGGAGTAATGTACCACTAAAAAAAGATGGTGCTGGAAATCTTGAGAGGTGATACTGTAACAGATAGGACTCAGCATGCCTCTTTTTTTCTTGTATTTCTCCAGCTGCCCAGTCCACCCGGTTGGCCTCTCTCCTGTCTCCTCTCCTAGCCTGTCTCCTATTTCCTGTCTGCTTCCCTCTGTCTCCTCTCTCCTGTCTCCTCACTCCTCTCCTAGCCTGTCTTCTCTTTCCTGTCTCCTCTCTCCTGTCTCCTCTCCTAGCCTGTCTTCTGTCCTTGCCTATCTCCTCCCCCCTGTCCCTTCTCTCCTGTCTCGTCTCCTAGCCTCTCCCAGCCTGTCTTCTCTCCTTGCCTGTCTCCTCCCCTAGCCTGTCTCCTCTCTCCTGTCTCCTGTCTCTTCTCCTAGCCTCTCCTAGTGTGTCTTCTGTCCATGCCTGTTTCCTCTCTCCTGTCTCCTCTCCTAGCCTGTCTCCTCTCCTAGCCTGTTTCTTCTCTCCCGTCTCCTCTCCCAAGCGGTCCTTTCTGCAGCCCTAAGATTCCAGACTGAGAGTGGGCAACCCATCCTCAGATGCCTAGTCAGCATTTAAAAGGCTACCCAACAGCTGCACAGTCAGCAGAGTGGCCTGTGGAACTGAAAGATTCAAATAAAGCCAGCATTTGTGTGTGTAGGCGTGCTAGGAGGGTGTTGTCTGATAAGGGCTGTTTTTGAACAGAAAAGGAACTCCTCTGGTGTCATGGCATGCTGCTTCTGAGTGGTAGCAGAAACTGCATGGCATTTTTATTCTCCTGTTCTTCTCACCGTCTTTCTGTCTTTCCCCTCTCAATCGCGCCCACTTTATTCCTCCCACTCTCGCAGTCTGGGAGGAAACAGTCAGTAAGGAAAAAATTGCTGCAAAACGCACTGTTGGAATTAGTGTCTGATAACCAAGGTGATAGTCTGTTGCTAGGCAGTATCCATGCAGCAGTCTCTCACTTGTCTTTCGTTTATTGTTTCTCACACCGGAAGGATTTAATTTATTCTTCTTCCTCACTCTTGTTTAGACACATTTTCCTCACCTCTCCCATCGCTGTCTTTGCTTCAATTTCGAATGAGTTCTCTCTCCCTTGTGCTTTTGTTCGTTTCACAGTGTCTGGCTTGTCCTCTTGCTAAGTTTCACTCTGTTCCTTCTCTTCCTTCCTCTCTCTTTCCCTCTCTCATCCCCTTTTCCCCCTTTTCTCTTTCTTCCTCTCTCTTTCCCTCTCTCATCTCCATCTTCTCTTTCCCTCTCCCATCAGACTTCCTGTAGTTACACATGTACTTATCACCTGTAGCTGATGCTGTTATCATCTAATCAAACTCCTACATGATGAAGGGCCATTTAAACACAAACACCACACACACACACACACACACAGTCTCCACAATCACTCACTCAGACACACACACACACTCACTCACACACAGGCAGACAAACAGAAGCTCACACATGTGGGTACCAGTGGGGCATTTGTCCTCGGCCTGTCCGCTAATAGATGACCAAGCCCTGCCCACTGTCTTCACAGAGAGACCAATTCAGTGTATTCAAGACACTGTGGCCCTGTATTTACAGAGACAGTAGTTGTGTATCCACTGTCCCAGGAGAAGGGAACAGCATGTCCCGCAGCTCAGTGGACCCCTGCCGTGACTTGTCCACGCTCAGCACGTTGCTTTTTATGTTGCCTAACCAGGACAGATTTGTTGTCTTTAGAAACTCTTACATGTCACTTCAGAATGGCAGTCCCTTATCACTCTGACTAGCTCTGTTCTGCTTTATTCTGACTCAGCAAATCAACCGGCATGGTTTATTCTGTCCCGAAAGGGAGAACTGGATGTCTTGCATGACATGTAAGCTAGTCTCTACGGCTGCTACGCTCAAATATGCTGTCCACCTGCCATCCCTCCGTCTCGTTTGTCAGGCGGCTTATCATGTGTCGGCCCGGCTGTGTGGGACCACAGTTCCCTGTCATACCTCAGCCATAACGCCCAGAGGGATTTCGTGTTTTTGACCATGTGATGTTTAACGCGCAGTCATCGGTGTACAGCAGTCATCGGCATACAGTTGACTGCGATTCCTCAGTCAAAGCGTTTGCGGCCCTTACCGCAGCCTCGGCTGTGACACTGTCGGACAATAATACCAGTTTCAGTTCTCCCCCTACACACCCTTCAGACAGCCTAGTTGCTGGATTCACTTGACAGGCTTCTTGTGTGAGAGGTTGTTGCGCAAATGGAACTGGTTTGCCTTCTGGCAACACTGATACACACAGAGGAGAAGTGGTGTGGGCGTGTCACATGATCACTGGGTGGGAGATCCGGGAGAGCAGAAGAAGGTTTTTGAACCAGAGGTTGCAAGAGGTAGTGATCTCCCTGGCTTAGAGCCACACGTACAAGTCAGGTCGATTCTCATGTCTGAGCTTGATACTATTGAACATAGTGACATGACATCCTATGCATTTTCAAAAACGACTTGTGTATTTCTTTCCGTAATCTAGGGTGGTTAAGGAGTGTTTGGTTTTCTGTGTTTAACAAAGAATGTTAACTTTGTGCGCTATGCGTCATGCACCTGTTGCCACGCACACAAAGTTTTGCCGTACCCCTTTTGCCCCCCCCCCCTCCCCCCCACCCACCCTCTCGTCTCTGAACCTCAACCCCTCCAGACAGCTGGGGTCTCAGAGGGGGTTCCCCTACCCCACTCTCTGACTTACCACTGGATCAAGAATGTCAGTGAGACTAGAGCTGCCAAGGCCTGCCACTCCCTATACAAATGATATGAAATCCACTCGATAGGAGTTTATATTCATTAGTTCAACTGGACATTTTTATTAATCTGGTTGTGTTTGTTCATGGCTAAACCTCTAGACACATACAAGACCCGATTAGGTGCACTTTCTGGAAGAAATTGGGTAAATCCACACACGCGAACGCACACTCGCACCCCATATTTTGCAGTCAGGGAATCCCACTTGCAGTTTTACAGAGGAGAGATAGTCTACAGCCAGAGGGGGAGAGAGGAGAAGGGAAAGGGTGGCAGTGGGGGGTATGTTACATATGATTAGACACAGTAGGGGGGGTACTTATTAGAATGAAAGACCCTGCCTGCATACTGTTCATGCTCTTTGTTGGGAACAGTGTTTTCTCCTCTGAACTCCTGTAGTGTCTCTTACCATGCTGGGATAGGGATATTTCAGGGTTTGGTAAATAACTAGGTGGCATGTTGATAAACCCAAACCACAACAAATGAGGTTTGCAACCCGCCAAAAGATCTCAGAAAGCTTTTGTAACGGCGCGTTCTATGATAGAGTGGGGTTCACGTGCTGTGTCGATGTGTTTCCTGTCTGTCTCTACAGTGGAGTCTGGTGTGTGAGTCTGCATGGAAAGTCCACATCGCCAAGTTCTCCCTGTTGGTGGGCTCCATCTTCGGATACCTGGTGTTCGGAGTCCTGGCTGACTGGTAAGTCTTCTCCATTCTGTTGACATTGAACCGACCCTTTCATTAGAGCAGTGGTTCTCAATTCCGGTCGTCAGGGCCCATTGTCCTGCATGTTTTAGATGTTTCCCTGCTCCAACACATCTGATTCAAATGAATGGGTCCTTATGAAGCTCAGCAGAAGCCTGATAAGGATTATTTGAATCAGGTGTTTTGGAGGGGGGAAACATCTAAAACATGCAGGACAGTGGGCCTTGAGGACCGGAATTGAGAACCACTGCATTAGAGCAATTTCTATTCTTTATGTTCACAGATAATTACATTTGTAATCTTTGTCTTGTGGGGGGGGACCCATAGCAATTGCGAAATGAATTCTGTTCAGTCACATCAACTCCTTCTTCCTCCTCCTCTCCTTGGCCATTAGGTTTGGCCGCCATCCGGTGCTAATCATCTCAGTGTTCTTCATGCTGGTGTTCGGACTAACTGTGGCCTTCTCCATCAACGTGCCCATGTTCAGCACGGTGCGCTTCTTTGAAGGCTTCTGCCTGGCCGGCATCACCCTCTCCCTCTACGTCCTCAGTAAGTGCTGCTGTGTGCCTCTGAACTCTGCCTCCCACCCTTCAGTCTCTCAACACAGGGTCTGAGCTGTGAGGCCTACCTCCACTCTACAGCGGGCAGCTCATGTCAGTCTGGGAACTGGGGTGGTGGCTGTCTAATAGTGTCCAATAGTGAGCCTGTACTGTCTGTCTCTCAGGCGGTGTCCAATAGTGAGCCTGTACTGCCTGTCTCTCATGCGGTGTCCAACAGTGAGCCTGTACTGCCTGTCTCTCATGCGGTGTCCAATAGTGAGCCTGTACTGTCTGTCTCTCTGGCGGAGTCCAATAATGAGCCTGTACTGTCTGTCTCTCAGGATGTGTCCAATAGTGAGCCTGTACTGACAGTCTCTCAGGCGGTGTCCAATAGTGAGCCTGTACTGTCTGTCTTTCAGGCGGTGTCCAAAAGTGAGCCTGTACTGTCTGTCTCTCAGGCGGTGTTCAATAGTGAGCCTGTACTGTCTGTCTCTCAGGCGGTGTCCAATAGTGAGCCTGTACTGTCTGTCTCTCAGGATGTGTCCAATAGTGAGCCTGTAGTGTCTGTCTCTCAGGTGGTGTCCAACAGTGAGCCTGTAATGTCTGTCTCTCAGGCGGTGTCCAATAGTGAGCCTGTACTGTCTGTCTCTTAGGCAGTGTCCAATAGTGAGCCTGTACTGCCTGTCTCTTAGGATGTGTCCAATAGTGAGCCTGTACTGTCTGTCTCTCAGGATGTGTCCAATAGTGAGCCTGTACTGTCTGTCTCTCAGGCGGTGTCCAATAGTGAGCCTGTACTGTCTGTCTCTCAGGCGGTGTCCAATAGTGAGCCTGTACTGTCTGTCTCTTTGGATGTGTCCAATAGTGAGCCTGTACTGTAGGGCTGTCAAAACTGCTCAAAAATGACATTCGAATATTCCCCACACATGTATTAGAATATATTCGAATATATTCGCGTTTCCCGGTTGCGCATTAGGCACGTCAATAACAGGACAAATTAATACAATGAGACATAACTACTTGTATGGGTAATATAGGTTAATTTAACAACATATTACCTACACAAAAATACTAATGGCCAAGACCGCAGACCTTGGCCTCTCGCTCGCACACACGCACCTTTTCTTTCTCTCTCTCTCCTGCACTGTCGCGCTCACTGCGCATAGCGATTTAAATGAACGACAACAATAAACAAATGCTGAGTGTTGATCAAAAGTTTTGTGCAAGAAATTTAAGGTCGCGATTCTTGTCCCAAATCTTGTCTTGCCTGCTGCCGCTGTTTTTTGTGTGTTTTTTTAAACATTCAAATATACATTTTCATATTCGAAATTCGTTTTTTAAACACCATTCGAATATAGAATATTCGTTGACAGCCCTACTGTACTGTCTGTCTCTCAGGATGTGTCCAATAGTGAGACTGTACTGTCTGTCTTTCAGGATGTGTCCAATAGTGAGACTGTACTGTCTGTCTCTCAGGCGGTGTCCAATACTGAGCCTGTTCCCTCGGCATTAGGGGCCTCTTTGACCCGTTTAGGTCGGGAGGCTTTGGGTTTCAGGTTTATAAGGTGCAGCTGCAGGGAAAGCCAAGCGGTCATGTTTGTTTGTCAGAGGGTCATGGAGGCTGGGATGTGTGTAGTAAACATGGAGGCAGCCGTGGGGAAAGGCCAAGGCCACGGCCCCACAGCTGTACTGCAGGTCTGGGACAGTGGGAGGCTCGCCCTCCAGCCTAGCCTCCCTGTGGACTCAGCCTTTGTTTGGGGTTTTAGGTTGTGGTTCCCAGAACCCAACCAGAGAATCCAACTGATTCGTGGGAAGAAGAGAGTGGAGAAGTTGTGAAGGTTAGATGAGCTTGAGTTCATGTGGTGGTGGGTAGGAAGATGGGAGGGGGAGAGAGGGGGAGAGAGAGGGAGAGGGAGAGAGAGAGGGAGTGTGAGAGAAAGAGAGTAAGAGAGTGGGAGAGAGGAAAAGAGAGGGAGAGAGAAAAAGAGGGAGAAAGAGAGGTAGAGAGAGGGAGTGAGAGAAAGAGTAGTGAGAAAGAGGGAGTGAAAGAGAGAGGGAGTGAAAGAGAGAGGGAGTGAGAGAGGGAGAGACAGAGAGAGTAGGATAGAGTTCTCCTGTAGCCTGTACATCTTCTCTACGAGAAGAAAGCTTCAAATTGAGAGAGCTTTTGACCTTCATTGAGGATCTATTGCATGACGATGAAGTGCTGACATTCCCTATGGTCTGGGTCAGTGTTCGCAATGTACACCATCAAACACACAGCGTGCAGAGCGCGTACCCTTGGAACTTCTTCTAATTTGTTGGCGGCCTTTATCAGACAGGACTAGTTCAACTTTGAACCCTGCGTTCTGGACTTTCGCTAGAGCTGGTCGATACAGAGAGGGGGGGGGGGGGGGGGGTGTGCGTGCGTGCGTGCGTGCGGCAGGGGGGCAGAGATAACCTGGCGACTGCAGCAAAAGCAAGAGTCGAGGAGATGAATTCCCCTGCGCAGTCTGCTGTGACCTTTTGTCTCACAGTAAAGGTTTGATGAGCAATAATCTGTCCTTTGGATATGCTATCCTTGTTAGCCCAAGCGGGTAACTGCCGGGGGGGGGGGGGGGGGGGGATGGGAGGGGGGGTAGGGGGGGTGAATGGGTGGGTGGGGGTTACATGAGTCATGGTGATCGGCCTTGCGGTCTGTTTGCACAATGGATCCTTAAAAGCTGTCTCCGGCTGCAGTAATTGTCAGGCAGGAGTGGGGATGTATTGGTTAGGGAGGTGAGAGGAGGGGCGAGCGTGCACTTCGGGGAGTTTAGTGTGTGTGTGTGTGTGCATGTGCATTTGTGTGGGTCCATTCCATGTCCTTGTCGTTCTAATTTACTCCACGCTGTCTACCTTGAAAGCCTCGCCGCTTAAACCAAAATAGCTGAGCCGATTGGTCCGATCCTGGGATGGGGAATAGAGGGAGGGGGGATGATGGGGGAGAGGAAAGAGGAGAAGATGGAAGGGGGTGGGGGGGTGGAGGGCTTTGACGGCAGGGGGAGTCGTTGCTTCCAGAGGTGGAGGAAATGAAAGAATAGCAGTGTAATCAAGCAGAAGTTTTTAAATCCATGAGAAGCTCTCAATGATGAGGCTCCACCACTTTGTGAAAGCAACTTTGAAGACAAAAAAGAGGGGAAAAAAAGAGAAGCTTAATCACTTCAAGATTTGCCTGTTTACGAGCCCTGCACTGTGGGATTCAAGACAAAAGCAAAAAGAATTCTTCAAGAATTCTCCCTTTCTCTCTCTCTCTCTCCCTCTCTCCCTACCCCCCTCTCGCTCTCTCTCCCTCTCTCTCGCTTTCTCTCTTTTGCTCTCTCATGTTTTCCTCCCATGGTAACCAGCTTGCT
Source organism: Protosalanx chinensis (assembly GCA_030340685.1). Classification (NCBI taxonomy): domain Eukaryota; kingdom Metazoa; phylum Chordata; class Actinopteri; order Osmeriformes; family Salangidae; genus Protosalanx; species Protosalanx chinensis. Next base: position 6,697,007 of record CM059328.1, read on the forward strand.
GAGTAAACAGTTTTCCATGAAAAGTCACCAAGATTACCAAGCCTGTTCCTCAGTTACTCGAGCACCATTCCACACACCTGTCAGACGTTTAACCAAATGCCTTTCTCCCTCCTTAATGCTAAACTAAATCCAGAGTTCCATTTTACTCTTGATTTTATGAGCTAAAATGTCTCATGGTTAAGTTGTAGACCTAAAAAAAACTGAGGTCACTGCTGTCATGACTGACCAGGGATCTGTGAACTATTAGGTATCCTTACTGTCATAAAAATACTAAACAGGAAATGACCAACAAACAGTAAGGGAAGTGAGAGGGATTTAAAATCTCGTATTTGTATTAACATGATTTATCTGCAACAGGTAATCCCTCTATGTGCATAGAGATTTTCTCTAGAGCTCAAGAAATGAACTCAACTCTCTTCTAAATTCTTCTAGCCCATATTGCTTTCATTTTTTCCAGTAGTCTGGTGTTGTAGTCTGTAGTCTGTCTGTTGTTCCACTATAACTCTGTATTGTCACAACTTCTCTAATGCTGGTACTGTAAATCCACCACTTTAAGGGGCTCTTTACAGACATAGATTTCCTCCAGTTCCATTTTGTGGAACAGAAATAACACTGGAATACTTTCTTTTGTCTGCTCAGCAAAACATAATCTCTATGAAACATCTGCAACTCTCTACTTGAGGCAATTCACAGCCCTGAATCCACGCAGCGACATACCTCCCTATCTTTGAGTTTGACACAGAAACTCTGAGTGTTCTTGATGAGTGTCGTCAGTTGGAGATAACTGATACCAGATCCTGTCATTGTTGCCTCACTGATGTCATCTGTTTCTAGTAAAGGCATTCCTGAGGTAGAAAAGACGTTCCTGAAGTCAAAATCCAGGTCATGCCTGTGGCGGTGACTGTCAAGATTGTCATACAGATCTCCATGTAAACCATGTAAACTATTTTCCCTGCTGGATTTTTCTGGTTAATTCAACTCACACGGCTGCATCAAGACGCCGCATGTCACACTCGGGTTTGAAACAGGATTACTCATGTCAGTTGAAGGATTCATTTGAATCATGCATCATGACTAGGCTGTATTGCGGCCCTGCCTGCCTTTTGTACTGTTTCTTCTTTTTCTAGTTTGTTAAAAGCTGCAAATGGCAAAGTGAACTTGAAATGTGTTTAAAGCTTGGGAAGGGTAATCAAATAATATACAATAAACTGACAGACAAGGAAGCCAGACAGACAGACAAGCAGACAGACAGGGAGGCAGGCAGGGACACAACGTCATGTTGGCACAGCCAGGGTTCAAACCAGGTACCTCTTGATTACTAGCCCGCAGCAAGCAGACAGACAGGCAAGCAGACAGGGAGGCAGACAGACATGCATGCAGACAGACAGGGAGGCAGACAAGCAGACAGGCAGACAGACAGACAGACTGGCAGGCAGACAGGGAGGCAGGTAGGCAGGCAGGCAGACATACAGGCAAGTAGACAGGGAGGCAGACAGACATGCATGCAGACAGGGAGACAGACAGACTGGCAGACAAGCAGGCAGGCAGACAGTCCGACAGGCAGGCCAGTGGGATGAGAGTTTTTTGTAATGCCGGTGTCTGTTCCGCTTGACTGGCCTGTCAGATTCAGAAGCACCCCATGGGCAGACATGCCTGATGTGAGGAGACACCAAATAGTGCTGCTAACACTAACTACCATACGGAGAGAGGGGAGGGGGTACAGGAGAGAAAGGAAGGGGAGAAAGGAGCTGGAAGGGGGGAAATAAATTGGCTTGGGGGCAGGGTGTTTCAGAAAATCATAGATTAGCAATGAACAGCAAGAGAACAGAGAGAGAGAGAGGGAGCCAGAGAAAAAGAGAGAGCCAGAGAAGAGAGAGAGAGAGAGCAGAGAACAGTTCCTGAGGTCAACGCATTCCTTTCCATGTTGCCCGTTTGTGTACATCTGCTTTACATAATGTGCACTCCAATGCAGTCCAAAGCATTTAAGTTCAACCACTATAAACAATGAGGAGCCAATCCATTATAAGCACTCACATATGCAGTAAATAAAGTTGATGGTGTCCTAACAAGGGCACCTTTTCATGTCTGGGTAGGTGAGATGGTAAAAGGAACAGGCAGGTTTCATAGTCATGCAGAAGATGGAGGCAGGAGACAGGGCTGTGGCAGTTTGACAAGGGCCAGCCTGTTCCGGCCAGAGACCTGGGTCAAGATTGACAGGCCTTTAGGGTGCTGAGGTCAGGACCGAACGACAGTGGTCCTAGGATAGACAAACCACAAACTGGGGACAGGGTGTTGGGAGTCTAAGGCTCACCGCTGTTTGACACAAGCCACTTACCTAGCTGTTGCTGCAGACACCCCTTCGTGACACTGGGGTTCCCTGACGGAAGTGGCTTCTTTCAGCAGGATAATCATCCTGTCACACTGCACACGTTGTTCGGGAGGGGTCTGAGTAACACGATGAAGCGTTCAAAGGTGTTCTCCTCGTCTCCATGTTCCACAGTTCTCGGATTGAGCAGGGGTCAGTGGGTCAAAGCTGTTGTGGTGGACCATGGACAAACCAACAATGTGTTCTAACCTGGTCAACAACGTCTTGGCTAATCAGTGTATAAAGTTCACTATATTCAACCAAGCAGAGAACGAAACACAACCAAACAGAAAGCTTAAGTTATCTAACCCATCATGCTTCACTGCTAAATGTCTTAGGTTAGGGTGCAGAAACACAAGTTTCATGTAGTAACTGTGCGTTAGTCATTTGAGCACTGTAGCATAGTATCCCTTGCAGTCCAATTTCCAGAGCTTAGCCCAGGGGTCATGCTAATGCTAGCTAGCTGTTGTAAGTGTCTATGTAGTGAGCTTTTGTTGGAGCCGGCTTGTTTTTGGTGAGTGTTTTGCTCCCCGCAGAGCTTGCTAACTCTGAGTCATGCTAGCTGGCAGCGTTGGCCTCTTTGTGTGAGCTCATTGTGACCGCTGTGAACCAGGATTATTGTGCTCTGGGGCAGTGGGGCAAACTTGTTTTCAAATACCCTCATTCTTCAAGTTAGCCATCTATGCTAACTGCAGTTTTTATGACTTGTAAATGGGTAATGGCTGATTATCCAGTTTGGCCTACAGCAAGCATCAGTTGTTCTGTACTGAGTCTTTTTGACGGATGTTGGCTTCACACAAACCTCTCACAGGCCCCCTTTGGTGCTTCCTATCACCCCTGTGTGTCCTCACATTGCTTATCTGGGCTGCCACACAGCTCATGTGATCGCAGGATCTAGAAGCGATTCAGAAGAAAAAGGATACTTGTGTCCCACCCTGGGTACAGCCTGTTCCCTGAGCGTGTGTCTGCCTGCCTGCGCGTGTGTGTGTTTGTGTGTGTGTGTTTGTGCTCATGCACGTGTCAAATGTGTTTGCATGCATGTCACCTGCTTTTCACACATGTGCTTGTGAAGGATATTGTGTGTGTGTGTGTTTGTGCATCTGCATCTGGGACTGGCAACAGAACAGTGCATGAGCCAGAGGTCTTGCTTACTTGGAAGGTCTGGTGTAGCCAAATATGTCACCTGACAGTGTCACCAATGTGTGTGTGTGTGTGTGTGTGTGTGTGTGTGTGAACCTTGAATCCTGCTGAGTGAGGTCTGGTAAGCCTGATGATGTCACTTGATACTAACTGCGTGTGTTGATGTAAGCCATTCCCTGATCCCCTGTCTATGAAGCACAGTATACTGGTTTGTACGAAACACATTTGTTTGTCTGCTCCCTTCAGTACACATTAATTCAAAATGTATCGATGTGAGCAGACTGAATAAAGTAGGAGCAAATATTCATTGTAATTATCACTTGGAACAAAATGGAAAATACAATCAAAAGTTTGAGTCTTAAAATTCCACATTATCCACCTCAGACCTCAGCTCAAATCTCAGTCCAAACTCTTAAACGTTTAGGGAACGCTCTGTCCCTTTTGAAATCTTTTGAGAATCACGCTGACAAAAACTTGGCACGGTCCAGTGATTGATACTATGGAGATGATGTGGTCCAGACGCTCTCAAACGCTCAGCAGACTGCATTGATTGTGTGGTTGGAGTTCTTGTTATCTACTTTTTTACATTTAGTCATTTAGCAGACGCTCTTATCCAGAGCGACTTACAGCAAGTACAGGGACATTCCCCCTTGAGGCAAGTAAGGTGAAGTGCCTTACCCAAGGGACACAACATTATGTTGACACAGCGGGGGCTCAAGCCGAGGACCTTCTGATTGTGAACCCGACACCCTAACTGACTGCGCCACAAGACCCCTACTCTCCTCCCACGACTTCGTCATGGTGAGGTGATTCCACGGTGCCTGGCCAGCTATGGTGGGGCCCCTGTCCAGCTGCAGTATCAGCACACAGGAGGACTGAGGAGGATATCCTCTAACCTGCCATGGAGGAAGGAAAGGAGAGGAAGGAAGGGAAAGAACCATGTGTGTGTCAGGGGACAATTTCCTCCAAACGAAGATCCAGGGGAGAACTTTCCAGATGGGTCCACTGTGGTAGAACGCAAACAGTTCTATGTGTAGTACGTCCCTGTAAAATAACTGTAGTTATTTATTGATTTATTTTCCAGAGGTGGGTTTGTATTGTGTCTCATGTATGTATGGATAACAAATGCCACCTACGCTCAGAAACAACGGGGGGGGGGTGGAGGAAGGAGGTTTGTAGTTCAGCCTGTGTATCACACACAAACACTTACATTTACATTTAGTCCTTTAGCAGGCGCTCTTATCCAGAGAGACTTACAGCAAGTACAGGGACATTCCCCCCTGAGGGCAAGTAGGGTGACGTGCCTTGCCCGAGGACACAACGTCATGTTGGCACAGCCAGGGTTCAAACCAGGTACCTCCTAATTACTAGCCCGACTCCCTAACCGCTCAGCCACCTGACTCCCCTACTTCATTTATGAAACCGCAACAATAAAAAAACATGAAGAGTGTCAGTAGATCGGTGCTTCAAGTGTGCGGGGGAGTGGGTAGTCATAGCAACGAGTAGTGTTGAACTCCACAGAGACAAAACAGTCCAACAATACCGCAATTGAACAAAACATCCTGGACGTGAGGGATTGACTGTCTGTGAAAGGTGATGGGACTCACCAGGGGTGCCAGGTGCGTCAGATCCCACTCACCCTTCCTCACCCGCCCACCACCCTCCACCCACAGAACAGGGACATCAGCGGGTGACAGGCTGTCACGATAGGGCCTTGTGGGGTTTTTGTAAGAGAGTTTGGGAAAAGTACAAGACGTTGAATGACTGGTTGTTGGCTTTTTGATGCCTGATGCTGGAACTTGCCGGAACATGTCTGTGCAGATCATACATGCGTTACCTCTGACGTGAGTGGTGATCAGGGTGGGGAAATAATGTCACCGTCTGTGTGTATAGTTATGCGCGCGTGTGTATGTCCTTTTGTGTTTGTGCATGTGTGTCTATGTGTTCATGTCCTTGTGTGTCTGTATGTCCTTGTGCGTGTGTGTATATCTGTGTATATGTCCATGTGCGTGCATTTGTCTCTGTGTATATGTCCTTGTGTGTGTGTGTGTCTGTGTGTACATGTCCTTGTGCATGTGTGTGTCTGTGTGTGTTTATGTCCTTGTGCGTGTGTCTGTGTGTGTCTTTGTGCGTGTGTGTGTGTGTGTGTGTGTGTATATGTCCTTGTGTGTGTGTGTGTGTCTGTGTATATATGTCCTTGACCGTGTGCGTGTCTGTGTGTATATGTCCTTGTGCGTGTGTGTCTGTGTGCTTCCTCTGTGCTGCTGGAAGCAAAGCTTCTCTATTCAGATAGGATTTGAGCCAGCTCTGCTCACATCCCACTGCATCGGACTGGGATAGGCCGTGCCGAGCCCTATCATGCTTCCTCTCCTCCTCTCCTCGCCTCTCCTGTACCCTTTACCTCTTCTTTTCTTTCTTTATATCTCCTGTCCTGTTTTTTCCTCTCCTCCTCTCACCTCTCCACTCCTCTCTTTTCACCTCCTCTCCTCTCTTCTCCCCTTATCTCTTCTCTCCTCCGTTCCTCTTTGCCACCATTTGACCGCAGGCATTCATCTCCCTGTACAGTGATAAAGGAGGGCCAGGTGAGAACAGAGTGGGTGTTAGATAGTGAAGAAGGGTTATTCATCCATTTCTCGTTCCCCTTCCTGTCTCTGTCCATCTGTCTGTTGCCAGTCTGTCCGTCTGTGTGTGCATGTGCTTGTCTGTGCAGTGCAGGTCCCTGGTGTATCTCTGTAAGGCCTGTTGACAGCCTGCAGAGAGAAGCATTTCATTTCACCATGGCATGCCTCAGGCTCCCAATGGAGCAGCAAGCGGCTGCAGTCAGCTCTCTCTCTCTCTCTCTCTCTCTCTCTCTCTCTCTCTCTCTCTCTCTCTCCCTGTCTGCCTCTCTATCTCTCCCTGTCTGCCTCTCTATCTCTCCCTGTCTGCCCCTCTCCCTCTCTGACTGTCTCTCTCCCTGTCTGCCCCTCTCTTCCTGTCTGCCTCTCTATCTCTCCCTGTCTGCCTCTCTCTTTCCCTGTCTGCCTCTCTTCCTGTCTGCCCCTCTCTTCCTGTCTGCCCCTCTCCCTCTCTGACTGTCTCTCTACCTGTCTGCTTCTCTCTCTCTGTTTGTCTCTTTCTCTCCGTCTGCCTCTCTCTCTCTCTCTCTGACTGTCTCTCTCCCTGTCTGCCTCTCTATCTCTCCGTTTGCCTCTCTCTGACTGTCTCTCTCCCTGTCTGTCTCTCTCCCTGTCTGCCTCTATTTCTCCCTGTCTGCCCCTCTCCCTCTCTGACTGTCTCTCTCCCTGTCTTCTTCTCGCCCTGTCTGCCTCTCTCTCGGCCTATCTCTCTCCGTGTCTGCCCCTCTCTCTCCCTGTCTGCCTCTCTCTGCCTGTCTCTCTCCCTGTCTCTCTCCCTGTCTGCCTCTCTCTCTGCCTGTCTCTCTCCCGGTCTGCCTCTCTCCCTCTCTGACTGTCTCTCTCTCTCCCTGTCTGCCCCTCTCTCTCCGTTTGTCTCTTTCTCTCCGTCTGCCTCTCTCTCCCTGTCTTCCTCTTTCTTTCCCTGTGTACATGTTGGGACTGGGCGCTCTTAAGCGGTGGGACCACCAGACGATTGTCAGAAGAAGACTATAGGTGGCAGGTGGGAGTGTAAGGCTGGAGGAGAGACTTGATGTAGTCGGGTGCAGTCCCGTTCACTTCTCGGAAAGGTCAGTACCAGGGTCTTGATCCTAGTTGAGCTCCCCGGATCAGTTGAAGGCTACGACCGGTTCAGCTGCGTGTCGTATGAGAATCCGTGAGAGGTGATGATTGTACCAAGTTAGGTTGTGTACAGGGAGAAGAGGGGTCCAAGGACTCAGTAATGCGAGCAGAGAAGGATTTAAGGAGGGAGTGTTCCTTATCAAGGTCCAGACCGTCTTTGGACTGGCGCCATCTCCTCTCAGCTGCCCGAAGGATGTAACGCTCTTCACAAATAACATCCAGGAGCAGGAGAGAGAAGACCATGCTGGTCTGGTTGAGAAAGGACAGAGTGTTAAGTCATGCAGATAATGTGGATAACAGGTTGTTGGTGGCAGTGTCAGCTGGCTGGGATGTGAACTCGTCAATGGGAGGGAGGGTGGATGTTGCAACAGAGGAGAAATATGTATGTTTGTGTTTGTGTATGTGTGTGTATCAAAGCATTTGCGTATTTGTGTACGCGGAGTCATGTGGCGCAGTCGGTTAGGGGTTTGGGTTAGTAATCAGAAGATCCCTGGTTCGAACCTCAGCTGTGTCAACATGACATTGTGTCCTTGGGCAAGGTCACATCACCCTACTTGCCCTCAATGGGGGAACGTCCCTGTACTCGCTGCAAGTCGGATAAGAGCGTCCGCTAAATGACTAAATGTAGGTGTGTGCATCAGTGTGTTCCTCCTTCCTCCACTCTCCCTGCCCCCCCCCCCCCCCCCCCTTCCTCCTGGCTTCTGTCTCTGGATAAATGAGCGTAGGTGCCGACTCAGAGTTTCTTGTGAGCAGGTTAAAGTTCACCTTTTTGTGGAGTGTGCATTCCTGGCAGCCCTGCTAACTTCCTCCGGCTCATTCTGTCCCTCTGCTGTTATCTATCAAGCCCACGCTAACCCGGCACCCGTAGTATACCTGCCTCCCGCTGTCACCCAGGATACTGCCCTGATAACCCTGATAGATTAGATCAAGTGTTCTCTATCTAACAGCAACATGTGCTAAGATAGGCCCCATAGCTGTCTCTATCTGTAAGCCCCACGCACACCATAGCCTCCCATCCATAATAATACTACTAACTAGGGCTGTCAAAACTGCTCAAATGACGTTCAAATATTCGAATATTCCCCACACATGTATTGAATATATTCAAATATATTCGCGTTTCCCGGTTGCGCAGAGTAACGCGGACCCTCGACGCAAAACTTCGAATGCTCAACAACCGCGCCACGCCCCACGCGTAAGGTTTGACGCGGAAGCATAGATCGAGCTTAAATAACAGGACAAATTAATACAACGAGACATAACTACTTGTATGGGTCATATATTTAAGTTAATTTAACAACATATTACCTACACAAAAATAAGTAGATGAACTAATGACCAAGACGCAGACATGGCCTCTCGCTCGCACACACGCACTTTTTCTTTCTCTCTCTCTCCCGCACTGTCGCGCTCACTGCGCATAGCGATTTAAATAAACGACAACAATAAACAAATGCTGAGTGTTGATCAAAAGTTTTGTGTAAGAAATTTAAGGTTGCGATTTTTGTCCCAAATACAAACAGTCTTGCCTGTTGCCGCTGTTTTTTGTGTGTTTTATTTTTTTACATTCGAATATACATTTTCATATTCGAAATTCGTTTTTCAAACAGTATTCGAATATACATTCGAATATAGAATATTCGTTGACAGCCCTACTACTAACCCTAAACTTCAACTCAGTGCTAAGTTAGCCACCTCGACAAACAGCTCTCTCCAGCTGGTTTTGAAATCCGAGTTATATTGTTTTCCGTGTGTGTTTGGTGTAGTATCATGGTTGATGGTGAGGGAGAGGAGTCTCCACTATTTATTTATTTTTTCCGGTTCTGATGACTAAGGTTTTTTTGTGGACTGAATGGCCATTTTATCAGTGTTTGTGTAAGAGTGGGTATCTTTTATCTGTCCTGTTCTTCTCCCATCTGGGAGCATCGCTGATAGGCTGTCTTTGTGTTGATACTAGGCTCTGTTTTTACTAAACACACACGCACTCACTCACGCTCCCAATCAGGCCATTCTGCATGAAGAGAGAAATCTTCGAGTGTGAAAGTAGATGGGTTTCAAGTCTAAATGTTTTGTCTGAAGTCCACAGTGACCCGCTGATCTTGTTACACAGAATTAAGCACGTAATCATGGACCTTAACTGAAAGTCCATGGAAAACATGATACCGCAGGTTATAGACGCGCATGCACGTTCGCTTGGAGGTTGGGGTGCGAATAGCAAGTCCAATGCCTTTTAAAGACAGCTTCGTAAGGCTGCACAGCGCTCAGCATGTGGCTTGTTACTGGAGGCAGTGTACCCAGGGTCATACGAGTGTCACGCAAACCCAGAGGCCAGGGTCAGCAGTGACATCATGGCAAGAAAGCCACGAGGAGCTCATGTGACACGGAAAGGTCAGCCACCTCATTGGCCGCTGGGCTGAGGGGAAATACCAATGCGAGGGCCTCTAGTGGTCAGAGTAGGTCAAAGCGGAAACTTTCAACTTCCTGACCCACTGAACTCTTTTCCTTTGGTTGTCCGGGCTAATGAACAACGTTCCTAACCAGAGCCAGCTACACCTCCAGGTGCGCTGGCGGTTAGGTGGATTTCTCACCTCCTCTTTGTGAGCTGTCTTCAGCCGGAGGTAGATTCTCGTGTGGGTCATCCTCGGTGAGTTTGGAGGTCAGTTCTGTCCCCCTGCTTTCAGAGAGCGCCCGGGGTATGACATCAGCTGAGCAGTGGGGATTTGCGTGAGCAGGGGCCCAGGCTGAAGGGGTGCATTGTGGGAGTGCTGATCTAGAGGGACGTGAAGGATTAGGGTCAGCAGGGGTAAGGAGCTCAGAAAGCCTTTGCTCCTCAGGAGTGTGTGTGTGAGTGTGTGAGCGTGTGAGTGTGTGAGCGTGTGAGTGTGTGTGTGAGTGTGTGTGTGAGTGAGTGTGTGTGTGTTTTCTCATGCTTGTGACGTACTGTGAGGCCACGCCGGGTGCATCATCAGGAATCTCAAAAACACCCGAGAGGAATTCCATCCCCTGCTGTTCCTAATCACTGATCCATGCTGAGGGCTCGCAGACTCCTACCGGGGAGGGCTGGTGGGTGGGAGGGAAGACCGGGGTGAGGTCTCTCCTCGTCGCTCTCTTTACCTCCTTACCTCCTAGCCCCTGTCTTCCTCGCTCATTTTCCTCTCTCTTTCTCTCTTTTCCCCCCTTCTAACTTTTCCCCCTCTCTTTATCTCCCCCTCTCTTCAGCGTCGTCCCTCTTTTATCCCCTTCTTCTCCCCCTCTCCCTCCCTCTTTTCCCCTCTCTTCTCCATGGGCTTTCTCGCTCCAGCTGCAGAACAGTGCCTGAACACAGAACATTATTCATGTCCTCGGGAGGGGGCAGAGCCTCATTGAAATTCTAGGTTCCTTTTATTTTTTTAACTTTCCCTCCTTGAGGAATGGAGAGGAGCTGCCTCTAGTCACTGTATTATCCCGGCCCCGTCACCTTGAATGGCCCCATCTGGAACGTCCCCGGCCTGCCTCAGCTGAACAAAAGACCCCCCTAGAAGAAAACATAGATACGAAAGATAAAGGGATGAATGGAGGACAAAAGAGCCTCGCGGTGTGGGAACGGGGGTGTTACAGTAACGTAGAGTTGGGTTCCCCCTCCCTTCCTCTCCTGGCGAGTCTCCTGCTCTGCGCTCTGGAAGGCCGAAGTGTCTTTGGTTGCTGCTTGCTAGCGCGCCACGCATGCTAATGAACGGCGGAATGAATCAGAGGCTTTCTGATAGGGAGAGAATGGACACAAGGAGCCTCTCTCTCTCTCGCTCGGTTCCTGCCTTCCCGCCCTCGGCCGATTGGCTGGACGAGGGCGCAGGAAGGACTGACTTGGCAACGGTGCTTATCAAATTGAGTGTGTCTGTGTGTTCGTTTCCAGGTTATCCGGAGGTCATCTAAGGGGTGTGTGATAGAGGCCATCCCTGATAAACTGTGTTACTTCCTTAACCTTTACAAGTCCTTCGAACGTCTCAAGTGAATGCAGACTTGGGATGCAGTAGGCATAATGTTATGGGAACAATGGAGAGATATTCTCGAAATTCCTTTCTCGCAAACAAAAGTTTCTTTGAGGCGACAGGCCACTGCGAACATTCCGTCCTCTCTCCGTATCGTGAATGGTCGATTTGTGTTTTTCTGTATTTGTGTAGTAGCCCTGTTGACTCCTGTATCCTTTCTCTCTCCCCCTTTCTCTTTTTTTTCTTGTTCTCTATCTCTCTCTCCCTTTGTTTCTCCCTCTCTCTCCCTGTCCCCTCTCTCTCTCTCTCTCTTTCAATCTCTCTATCTTTGTTTCTCTATTTTCTTCTCTCTTTTTGTTTCTCTCTATTGCTCTCTCTCTGTTTCTCCCTCCCTCCCTCCCTCCCCCTCTCTCTCCCGTTCTCTGTTTCTATCTCTCTCTCTCTCTCCCCCCCCCACAGGGATTGAGCTGTGTCTTCCAGGTTGGCGTTTCACCGTCACCATGGTGGCCAGTTTTGTGGTGTTGGGGGGCCAGCTGCTGATGCCCGGGGTGGCGTACCTCTGCCGGGACTGGCAGGTCCTGCAGGCTGTCATCGTGTGTCCGCTGTTCCTCATGCTGTCCTACGTCTGGTGAGAGCGCCTCCTGCATGTCAAGATGCTTGCCTTGGTCACATGTCTTACCTATACCCACTACCCTCTTAAAGGGGCTGCTCCAGCCACAGTGGATTCACATTTATTACCTACTATAGGGCGCACTTAAAAGCCTTTATTTTTCTCCAAAAACGACACTGCGCTTTATAATCCGAAGCGCTTTATATATGGATTAATTATTTTGTTTACTGACCTCTAAGCGATTTTTGTGTGGTACAAGGCACTAAATAAAAATGTTTTAGTACGACTTTGGTAAACTACAAAGCCGCACCGCTTGCAGCATTACGGCTACCGTAACCAGGAGTGTCGCGGAGTAATACATACTGTGCTTCACCATAATATTATTGGACTGATTTATCTGACTGTTTTTTCCCCCGCTTAATGCGCTTTATAGTCCGGTGCGCTTTATATATGAAAAAAGATCGAAAATAGACAGTGCGCCTTATAATCCAGTGCGCCCTATAGTGCCAAAAATACGGTATTGTATTATATTTTGAAAATACCCGTTTTTATGCCGTTTATAAGTCATTGAATTTCATATCATTTGATTTTGTCGTATTTATCTGGCACACCTTAAAGTTCAGTCTGTGCAAATGTTTCACACTAAACCGACCCGTGGCACAAATAATTTTTTTGTGGGGGGCGCTGGTTTAGAGATCATCCTGATGAAGAGAGACTGCTGGTGTTGTGTATGAAATACATTTGATGGTGCTTTAAAATATATAAAAATCTTGCTCTGGAGCAAACCTCAAGTCTTTTTGACCAGGCTAATGAACCACCTTTTCAAAGGCCTGGGCCATTTGGATATACGTTGGTCAAAATGAGCAGCAAAAACCGCGGTGACTGACTTTTGGACGCAATGGCTTTTCCAAACCCTTTCAGTCTCTCCTTTTGAAACACCTAGGTTCCATTTACCACGTGTTGCATAATCTATGTTCCGATAATACAAACATTCATCAGATTTTATGAAGGCCTAAGAAGATAGGCTAGTCCTGAAGGACATTTCCACACCTATCATTATCTTTCTGTAATGGCTATCATATCTCATAGGGTGCTTATTTATAACTTGCTTTCAAACGACCTCCACCGTTACCTGTCGATGGTGGCTTGTAAATACGAATTGGTCAACCTCCATTTACTCGCCCATGGCAAAGCATAGCGACTGTGCTGAGAGACTGGTGGGAACACTGCCAAATGAGAAAACCTAGGTATGTCAAAGACAAACACAGAGGCTGGCATTGTTGTCTTTCAGCGGCGCACCTGAACAAAGTCTGTTTTCATCCTTCAGCAGTTATAATCTGAGATTAGACTCGGTGTGGCCCAGTGAGTCCCAAACGAGACAGAGAGGAAGAGAGAAGAGAGAGGGAGAGGAAGAGAGAGAAGAAGAGAAAGGAGGATGAAGAGAGAGAGGAAGTGAGTGGAAGAGAGAGGAGGAGAGTAGGAGAGAGGGAGAGTTAGAGAGAGCAAGAGAGAGAGGGAAAGCGAATAGGAGAGAGGGAGAGGAAGAGAGAAAGAGAGAGAGAGAGGAAGTGAGGGGAAGAGAGAAGCAGACGAACAGAACGCCGGGGGGGGGGGGGGGGGAACAAGCTGAAACAAGCTGCCAAGGAAAAAGAGAGACTTATTTTATTTGGATTCATCAGCGCTTCTTTTATTAACGAGGGACTCCTCCGCTCTGATTGGTTCTCCTCAGGATCTTCCCAGAGTCGCTGCGATGGCTGCTATCCACTCAACAGTATAGTCGCTCCAAGCACATCATGGGACACATCGCCAAGAAGAATCAGATCAACACGGACATGGACCCTGACCTGATCCTCACAGGTAGGCCTTGCACAGGGACATGACACACCATCAGCCCCAGGCTGACCTGGGTCTGCTCTCACCTGAAATACATTTGGTCAGGAAATCCATAAGGATATAGTTACGTTCGTTGTGGTTTTAACGGTCCGAGTTATACAGGTATGTAAGAAGAGGTTTTTTCTGGGCTAACGGTATGTGTTGCCAAGGGCATGCAGGGTTCTTGGCCTGATAGACTCCCCACATCTCCTCCGCCCCCACCCAGACCCTCCTCTGGGGTACCCATGGTAACAGGTAATCAGGTCGGGCTGGTAAACCTACACCGTCTTATCTGCTCCGTTTCACCAAAACCCCCTCCAGGCCACTCCAACCCTTTGATTATCGAGGCGGGGGGAGGGGATGGGAGGCAGAGTCTGCGGTCAGCAGATGGGGAGAGGGTTAATTTCATTGACCCTGACTCTCGCAGTGGGAGCCCGCGGGGCCGGACGTGAGCCCTGGAACACAAGGAAGGGGGAACATGCTGGGTAACACGCTAGAACATCAACCTCACATGTCCACACATGTCTGCCAGGCCAAGTCTCTTTAGACGCTGCTCCTAGCATCCAGGAGAGGTTCTTACACAGGACTAAGAAACAGAGAAACAGAAGCAGTACAGAGGAAAAACCTTTGCTGGCGAAGGTGAAATTTACTCGTCTTTTTTTAGCTCCTAGAGATTTGGACCAGCGTGCTGATGCAGGGATAGAGAGGGAGGCGGTTGTGGGTTGTGTCAGCACACTGCCAAAGTCATCTGCTGCATTCATGGGTTTAGTTCAGCCCCTGCTCCCCTGAGTCGAGCTCAGTGATCCTTACCTGGGGGTTAGTATGGTGTGTGTGTGTGTGTTGTTCCTACCGTCTGAAAGGAAGAGTCGTGTTGTATTAGGGGGATTAGTGGAAGAGGTATGCTGCTTGGTCGAACACACACGCATGCGCTCACACACACACACACACATGCGTGTAGTCAAAGATAAGTCAGAACAGTCATGTGGAATGTCACGTGCCCAGGAAGAATGTTTGTTTCCATGGCAACCGCTGGGATTCCTAAACAACGCTGTTGCCCCAATATGCGTTGTCCTCCTCCTAGCACTCCTCTTTCGTGTGTACGTGGATGGGAGTCAGGTGGCGCAGTTGGTTAGGGTGTGGGGTTAGTAATCAGAAACTCCTCGGTTCGAACCCCGGCTGTGTCAACATGACGTTGTCTCATTGAGTAAGGCACTTCACCCTACTTGCCTCAGTGGGGGAACGTCCCTGTACTGCTGTAAGTCGCTCTGGATAAGAGCGTCTGCTAAATGACAGAATGTGAACGTCATTCCCTGGGTCCCCGCCTGCTGTCATGTGAATAGTTTGTCAGACGCTGTCATGTGTGACTCCCAGCTGTCATTCACGCCTTGCTGCTGGCTCGACGTTGATGTTCACCGTGTTTCCGTGTCTTCTCCTGGACACTGGGCGTGTTCCTCTCATTTCAGAGCTCCAGAGAGCCCTGCAGATGAAGCCCAAGAGAACGTGCATCGTTAAGATGGTGGGAACCAGGAACCTCTGGAAGAACATCGTGGTCCTCTGCGTCAACTCGTAAGTCCTCTGTTGTTTGTGCGTTCCCCTGTTCGCCTGTTTCCTGTGCGGGATTCGTGTGGTGTTTGAGTGAGAGAGAGAGCGGTTAGACAAGAGTATAGAGCATGGGTGTCCAATCCTGGTCCTCGAGGGCCGCTGTCCTGAAAGTTTTAGATGTTCCCCTGCTCCAGCGCACCTGATTCTAATGAATAGGTCGTTATCAAGCTCTGTGGAAGCCTCATAACGACCCTTCATTAGAATCAGGTGTGCTGGAGCAGTGAAACATCTAAAACCTTTAGGACAGCGGCCCTCGAGGACCAGGATTGGACATATATGTTTAGAGTATCTAAATGTAGGTGAGCTATAGGCCTGGGTGTAATCCCATCTGCTCATTGTGTGTGTTGGTAGACGAAGAGAAAGGGGGAGGGAGGGACAGAGAGAGAGAGAGAACTGGAATACTTTGACTGTGTGTGTGTGTGTGTGTGTGTGTGGTGTTGCCAGCCAGTGGCCCATGGCTTGCTGAGGCGTCCTCCCTATTGACCGGTCTGTTTGATGCAGCATCGATCAGGGGCTCTCTGTTCCTCCTCCATTGGACGTTCTGTCCGTTTTTCCGTGTACCTGACTTTGGACCAGGAGTTTCTCATAAGCGCTGTTAGGATGAAACCCTAGTCAAAACAAGTCTTGTGTGTGTGTGTGTGTTTGGCTGACATCTTTCCCTTTCTAAATCTTTCATTCACTCCCCTTTGCGTCTTCTACACACCGTCTCTTTCACCCCCTCTCTCTGCATTCCGTTTAAATTGCAAGTGCTTTATTGGCATGTCAAGAGATATACTGTTCTAAAACGCACATACAGACATACAGGGGAATGTCCCTGTACTTGCTGTAAGACGCTCTGAATTAGAGCATCTGCTAAATGACTAAATGACTAAATGTAAATGTAATAAGGAAAAGGGCTTTCCCTAAAAAGTTTGAAACAGAAAATTGACTGAAAGGATATTTCGGCAGATCGCCATATGCACTGCTGAATGACATTGAATGGCTTGAATTGCCCACTAACAAGAAAACAGTTTTTCCACTATTAAAGTTCACAATGGATTTGGGGAAATGCATTGTTTACATATTTTTTTCACAAGGTTCGGTTTCAAATGTAGGAGTAGGGAGTCACATGGCTCAGTGGTTAAGGTGTTGGGCTAGTGATTGGAAGGTTGCGAGTTCGATTCCCGGCTATGGCAACGTGACGTTGTGTCCTTGGGCAAGGCACTTCACCCTACTTGCCTCAGTGGGATTGTCCCTGTACTTGCTGTAAGTCGCTCTGGATAAGAGTGTTTGCTAAATGACTCATGTAATGTATGTAACATGTATGTATTATTGATGACCGTAAAGTCCAGTGAGGAATTACACCTGGACATTTTTTGTTCCAATTTTCCAATATGGGGCTTTTGATTGGCTTAGGGAAGCCAGTTCATGGAGCAGGAAGTAACTGACGTCTTGTTTTGGCTCTCCCCTCCAGGCTGACGGGCTATGGGATCCACCACTGTTTTGCCCGCAGCATGATGGACCATGAGGCCCATGACACGGCCATATTCCACAACTTCTACGCAGACTACTACACCAAGGCTGGCATCGCTGTGGCCTCCTCCCTGGCCCTGTGCCCGGCCGTGGGGCTGATGGGACGACGAGGCGGCCTGCTCATGTTCATGATCATCACCGCCCTGGCATCTCTGCTGCAGCTCGGCCTGCTCAACTGTGAGCTCATAGACATGCACGCATACACGCATGCACACGCACGCATGCACGAACACGCACACTAGATTAGATTAGATTCAACTTTATTGTCATTACACAGGTACAGGGTAAGGAAATACAGTTAGCATCCAACCAGAAGTGCAAAACAGTTAGTATAAGCAGAATATATCAGTTATCAGCAGATATACAGAATATGTACAGAGTTTACAGTGTTGTATGTAGTGATACACTACAGTATCATAGTAGAAACGTTTTCAGAGGTAGTCATCTCGACGCTGTTTTCATAATCAAGTCCAGATGACGACCTCTGAAACCACTCATGGATCGATTACCACTGTATGGCTCACGCTCTATTAGTATCCCTGAGTCAGATGGCTCGGGGGGGTTAAAGCGTTGGCCTCATGAGCGGAAGGTTGTGAGTTCGAACCTTGGCTGTAACTATGTGATGATGTGTCCTTGGGCAAGGCACTCCACCCTATTTGTCTCAGGGAGAATGTCCCTGTACTTACTGTGAGTCGCTTTGGATAAAAGCGTCTGCTAAATCTTTATTTATTTATTCATTTTTATTTATCCCTGTCCTAGTACACTGATCTTTAACATGCTCCTTTGTGCAATAGCACTGTCTCCAAGAGTGACTTGAGGTGTCTGACCTACTAGAAACGTCTCTATTTGTGCAACTCCAAGACCGATTCCTCTTATGCTAAATGACTGGATGGGTACCTGAACGTTAGTTCCAGCCTGTGTAAACCTCGTTCAGCTATGGATCCGGTTGCTCCCCCGACCCACATGCCCAGTTTAGTCCACGTTTATCTACAGTAGGGAGAAAGTTTAAAGTGCAGCAGCGAAGTAGTGTAGAATGTATTAGAGATCTTCAACCCTGTTCCTGAAAATGTGCATTCTTCCTCTTACTGCCGAGTTGAAATACCGAATGATGTGTTTAAAACTGGGGTTACAGCCAAGAAACTGCTAGATGAAACCTCGCTGTGTTTACCGAAACAAAACTTGAAGTCCCAACAAAGGGAACACACTTTAGTGGCTCGCATTGGAATTTCTGCTCTTATTCAAGTTGTGAGGTAATCTTGAAGCAGGTTCTGCTGCTCCAATGTGGCTCTTGTCCTCTAGGTTCTAATAAAGCTGTCAGTATTCCAGCAGGAGGACGTGTGTGTGGGACCGGCAGGGTGTGTGTGTTGTGTTTGCTCTGTTAGTAATGTTTTTTTGTCAACACATCTTCTTTTCTTTTGTTTGTTCTGCAGTGGTGGGCAAGTACAGCGTGCAGCTGAACATAGGTAAAGTATGATTTCGTTTCTCTCTCTCACTTTAACGGGAATGCGGGTCCTTGTTTTGGGGTAGGTGGAGTCCAGTACAATCCGCAGGTCTGGTCTGGTGAAATACTTTGTCACAGGGCCCAGAATGTCTGCTGAGTTGAATCAATACTTAAACATCAGTCCATTATCAGTGCTCGTAATCCAATAATACAAACATCACCAACAGAATGACAATGCATCGCAGTGGCTGCTTCAGTACCAATAGTTTTCGAAGCTGTTGGTAGAAATCGCTTTGGAGGTTTGTCAGAATTCCTTATTGGCAGGTCCACATAAGGTTAGCTGTCCCTGTTGCCAAGTCATATACTGTAAGAATCACCGTGAGGTAAATGCTCAAATTACACAGCTGTGACCTGTAACAAACTCAGACCATATCTTCTATCTACCTCTCTGGTTTAATTTCTGGCTAATTGGCCCAAACCTCTCTTCTTCTGCCTCTCTCATGTTTATCAATGTCTCTATCCTCTCTTTGTCTCCCTGTGGGGGAGTGGGCAGCTAAATGTAGTCAGACAGATTGGGGATTAGAGATAAGAACACAACCAAACCAATCACAGCCCAGACCCAGATCATCCTCTTTAGGCTCATTTCAATGACTTCAGTCCCCCCCTGTGTGTGTGTGTGTGTGTGTTTGTATGTGTGTGCGAACAATCTGTTTTGTTTCAAATGAGCTGGGGCGGATCAGACAGGCTGTATTGTGAATGCTAATCCAGATCCGAGTTAAACCCACTATCCTAAATTGAGGATGTCGAACTGGGCAGTTTGGTCACTTATGTTACAACATATGACATTTGTAGAGTCAGTCAACAACATCTGACGGCATTAGCCAGCCATGGTTGTTCACAGAGTATAGAAACGTCTTCTTAACACGCTATTAAAAGCCTCATCAAAAGTTTTTAAACCATGTCAAGCTGTTCTCGTTGAATGACGGGTTTAGGAATAATGGCTAATGTGTGTGTGTCTCTCTCTCTCTCCCTGCACAGAACGCTCAGATACCATGAATAGGAACTTCTCGATTGCCTTCTCCATCATCGGCATGTTCTCCTCCCACGCAGTCAGCAACCTGAGTATTTTCTTCTGTGCTGAGATCACCCCCACAGTCATCAGGTGAGCCCTCCCACACACTGGGACCACACCACTAGAGCGCTCCTGGGAGGGGTGGGAGGAACGGAGAACGATAGCCTTCAGATGTGGTTTGTGATGAATGGGGATTTTCACCATGCCTCAGGAGACGCTTACCAGGCCAGAGGACGAAGCGCTCCTTTTTCGGGTTTCGAATCCCTACGCCCACAGAAAGCAGAGCCAACCGTAAGATAGTTCTTGGTCGATATAACGTCCGGATACTCAACATGGGTCATAGTAGACCTGTGGGGATGAGTGGACTACGGAGAACATCACAGCGTCAAAGCAGATTTTGCTTTGCTTTTTGGTATAATCCTTGTTAGCTAGTTGAGCAGTTCTTACTGGCGAGATGACTTGCTCAAGGTTGAGCTGAAGAGAAAGCGTGCTGGCTGGAGACAGCTGTGTTAGCAGCACACCCAGCTTGCAGAGAGAGAGAGAGAGAGATAATTTGAGACCCCAGAACCCCCGTCACACGCCCCTGTGTGCATACGTCTCAGATCATGTCATGCTACAACCGCACGTGCGGGAATCACTTCCATGTCTGTGGACGTTCAGTAAAAATGGATGCACCGTTGCTCGGTATTGCCCCCCAGGGTTATATAAGGTGGGTGGCGCACCGCCTGTTCGTAGCTGCAGAGCGCCACCTGGTGTCCGAGAGCAATAGCAGCCTCAGAGCAGACAAGAGTAATAGCACTGCATGCAGACGAAAGGGTGAGGATGCGGTTTGTGTTGGATTGCAGCATTCTGCTAAACATACAGTCGGTGGATGAGTCAGTAACCCACACAGGGCCAATGAGCTTTCATATGTTGAGACTAGATGTTCAGGTTTCTGTTGGATGTGTGAGGAGTCCAGAATGGGCTGCGTTTCGTGAATCATGACCAAGCTGAAAAGACTTGCAGGGCACACCCTGGTTTGTTGGCTGGGGCCTGGGTGGCGTGTCTTGACATGGGTACGAACACTGTGTTGTTTGTTCTTCCCGGAGAACATTAATGGACAAATGAACAGTTCGAGCAAATACTTCCAGAGATCAGTGAGAGTTGAGAATTGACTCTGTTAAGAGTTAAGACATTCCTCATTCTATAAGAAATGACTGACTCCTCCTCTTCTACATTTACATTGAGTCACTTATGGCGCTTTTCCACAGCATGGTATCAGCTCGACTCGACTCGTTTTATTGGTGTTTCCACCGCAATTTCATGGTACCTGGTAGCGGGTACTTTTTTTAGTACCACCTCGCTCTAGGTACCAAGCGAGCTGAGTCGAGCTAAAAGGTGACGTCGGCAGACGGCCGGCCACTGATTGGCCAGAGAGTGTGACGAAGTCACAAGAGCGACATAAAGCATAGTTCGTCAACATGCCAGCTAAAATGAATAATAGGTATTCGCCGTGGTCCACTTCTGAGGTGCAGACACTTCTGTGTCTTGTGGCCGAGGATAAAGTACAAAAAGAGCTGGACGGAGCCACCCGCAATGAAAAGGTGTACAAGGAGGTCGCCAAGTTGATGGAAGAGCATGGTTACTTCAGGACGTACGCGCAGTGTCGTGAAAAGCCTTCCACCTTTTTGTAAATTGTTTATATTCCACCTTTTTGTTTGAAAGTTTGCTGTGCTGCACTGATTTGCTCTTTTGTTTGTTAATAAATTATAAGTGACTTATGTGATTGTTTCATGATTTTGTAATTCATCTGCCATTACACTGGCTCTAATATATTAATTACGGTTCAGAAAGGAACCAGCACCAAGTAAAAAAAAATTTAAAGGTGTTTAGTGCATTTTCCCCGTCAAATGTTTTTATCACACTACTAGATTATTCTTAAATGTTTTAATCTTTTAGCATTTAATGTGTTGGTGTTATTTACGTCGCGTACAGAAATATGTCACGGCCCTTTCGCCGACGACCAGGAGGTACTATTTGCGGTGGAAAACCACCCGTGTTACTACCAAACCGAGTTGAGTCGAGTCGAGTCGAGCTACATTTGCGGTGGAAAAGCGCCATTATTAGTAGACGCTCTTATCCAGAGCGACTACAGCAATTACAGGGACATTCCCCCTTGAGGCAAGTAGGGTGAAGTGTCTTGCTAAAGGACACAACGTCATGTTGACACAGTTGGGATTTAGAACCAGGGACCTTCTGATTACTAACCTGACACCCTATCCACTGCGCTACATGACTGTCCTATCTTCTATTTCTCTCCTGCTCCTCTGTCCTTCGGGTTCCCCCCCCCCCCACCTCCTATCTCCTCCTCCTCTCCTCTATACAGGGGGGGTGGTCTGGGTCTGGTCCTGGCCAGCGCTGGCTTCGGCATCCTCACCGCTCCCATCATGGAGCTCCACAACCAGAAGGGCTACTTCCTCCACCACATAATCTTCGCCTGCTGCACCCTCATATGCATCATCTGCATCCTGCTGCTGCCAGAGACGCGCTACCAGCCCCTCCCGGAGACGCTGGCGGATTTCGAGAACTACACCCGCCCACCCCTGCTGCCCCCCCGGAAGCCTGGGGAGCAGCGCCTCCTGCTGGCCCCCCAGGAGAGCAGCAGGGACTACACCCGCGTCCAAGACACGCCGCTCCACGAGGCTGCCGCCACCGCCATGTCCACCATGGACTCCACGGCGTCGTCGGCCATGGACCTCACGGCGCCCTCCGTCATCGATATGTCGGCGCCCCCCGCCACGGAACTCAGGGTGCTCAAGCCGCGGTTGGCGGGCCGCAACGGTAGCTCTTTCACCCCGCCCCCAGGGCCCCCCTTCCGGGCCCTGGATAAAGAAGGCATCATCCTGGCCAGTCAAGAGAAGCTGTTGTCCTCCACCCCTCTGCACAAAGCTCCACCCTCTGCTGCCGAGCCCCTCCTGGTATCCACTGAGGACCCCACCACCCCTTTAATGATGTCTGGTGGCCCTTCCATCAATTCCCCCATCACCATGGTCAACGACTCTGGCCCCTTCCCTGCCAAGGACTCCCCTCCCTCCACCCCTGCCATTGTCCCCCTCTCAATCTCGTCATTGGACTCCCCTGTCACAGACCCCCCCTCAAACCCCATACTGGCATCCACCGGTTCCATCCTTGACCCCCCGCCAACCTCGACATCTCCTTCCCCAGACCTGCATGACTCCATTCCCTCCCCAGCTTTGGACTCTTCCATCGACCCCTTACTTGAACTTGCCCCTGCATCCACGTTGGACTCAACCACTTCCCCTGTACTTGAAGACTTGCCCCCCCCTACGTTAGACTCTCCCCTCCCTCCTGTACTTGACACCACCCCTCCCCCCATTTTGGATCGTGCCACTTCCCATGTACTTGAAAGCACCCCTCCCCCTGCGTCGGACTCTTCCGCTCAACCTGTTATTGACCCCCGACCCCCCTCCCCTTCCCGCTCCCCCACCCCTCCTGTTGATGACACTGACCCCCCTCCCACAGACATCCCCATCGCAGCAGAATCCTCACCCCCTGTCACCCTAGACTCCATCATCCCCACCTTACCAGACCCTGTCTCTCCATCAGTAGCCGGGCCTGCATCCCCCCCTGACATCCCCTCCGCTCCTCCACCCGCAGTGGACCGTACCATTCTCCCTGTCACAGACATTGTCCACCCCAACCTGCTTGTCACAGACTCAGAACCCCCTGCTGCAACAGACCGTCCCCCCCTGGAGGTGCCTCCCCCGGCCTCCCCCGTGGACTGCACGGTCTCTTCCCCCATAGACTCTGGTCTCCTCCCAGTTACAGACTGTGCCGTCACAGAAAATAGCATTGTGAACGGAGTGGACTCTTCATGATCCGATGTCTTAAGCCCCGTGGAGAAGACAGGAGGGGGTGGGCTCGGGCCCCACACCGGGGGACCCAGCTCCTGTCACTTGACCTGGGGTGGGGGGAGGGGTGGGGGTGGGGGGGTGGTGGGGGAAGGGACACGTATCAACTGGCCTGCTCAGGTTCCTGCTCCTTTTGATGCTCTGGAGAGAGACTGGCTCCACCTGGAGGTGGGGAGACGGTATTAGTTTGGGATGCCCCTTCTTTGGCTTATTGCCGCTAAGGCGGACGTTGTCTTGACAGAGGCTTGAAGCTAGCGATCGTGCTTTGACATTGTGGGAATCCCCTCTGCCCCCCCCCCCCCCCCCCCCGAATATCACTGGACATCGCCAGCTTGAGGTTTGGTCTGTGAGGAGCCTCGGGACGGGCTCTTTCGGAGAGGCTTGTGAGCCAAAAAGCCCACGGTCACTGCTACAGTACGGCATGGTTGGTCGGAGAGGTCATATCCATTTGTGCGTTTGCCTAAGAGGTTCACCCAGGGTGTTGATGATGACAGCAAACCTTACCTAAAAAATAAAAAGAAGAAAGAATTATGAATGTCCTTTAAATGGTCGAGTTCTAAACCAAATTGAGGTTTATTTTTATTTTGACAAAGAATGAAGATATTTGCTGAACCACCTAAAACCCAAAGTTATTTATCGTTGCAAATGATGTGTTTAGTGTCAATGCGATTTATAGAAAATATCTGCCATTTCTGGACAGTGGGAAATATAATAGACAAATAGCTGAACTAGGCAGCCTGGAGTGTTCTAGAAGCATGTGTGTGTGAATATCAAACACACCCATTACATCTGTTTCAAAAGGCCCAATGACTTTACTTTGTATTGTAGGAAACTCCAAAGTGAAAAGTACTGGAGTCTTGTGGTGTCGTGTGTGAGTACTGAGCTGAACACTGGACTGGGTATTCCATTGGCCTGAGAGGGTCTGTGTTTTTCAAGAAATCAATGCATTTTAATGAGTTTTTTTTGTGTAAAAGGAGGTTATGCGTAAATCACAAACCTTATTGTTGTGCTACCAATATTGAGCTTGATAAAAAAAAGAATTCTGACTTCACATGGGCTGCCCTCATTTGACCAAAAAGAAAGACCCAGCTTCAGTGTTTGTGTGAAAGTGACACCATATCCTTTGCTAGGATAGAGCATGTACACAAGATGACCTGTCATCAAGCAACATTTTCTCCCTCGAAGGTCAGAATGCCTTGTTCTGGAACAAGCTATTCTCCAAATTGACAAAAATACTTGCATCTTCCTTGAACAATACATTTTTCATTGCCAAACCCTAGAGTCCATTTTTATAAACATGGTTTTCTTTTGAAATGTAAAACGTGTTTTGTTTTGTATCGAAAGTATATGAACTAATTTTATTTACAAAAGCTGCAGTATTGCTTTACTTGTGATTTTTGAATTCCAAGCCTCCAACCCCCTCCCCCATCTTGTTTTTCATGAATGTATGAACCATTAACCCAAGGTACTTATTTCATTGTAGTCAGTCTGGATATGACAGAGAGCTATCAGGTCTCTTGATGAAAACCTCTGATGAGTGTGTTAAAAAAACACTTACATGACGACCGTCTTCCTACTTTGTCTGATCTCGAACAATATGATACTTACTTTAGGTCTGGGGGCTTTGCAAATGCTAGTTAAAAGATGTGACGTAGAAAGGCTTTGGAGAGGAAGTTCTATGAAGGAATGAACGTGTAGATAGATCACCGTTTACAGACTTATTTCTTCTATCAAAACAACGGCATTGCACTGGAGACCTTTTTAGCAAATGTACAATAGTTAAATGATGTCTTGTCATTTCAAATGGCTCCCCCATCCAGAACAGCGGGGAGTATGCTTTAGGGTTTAGGGTTGCTTAAGGGTTCACGACGCAGTTGTTGCCAGCAACATGTCCCCACCCATTTTCTGGAGTGATCTTCAAATTCTCATGGATTGACATGCAGGAGGTGGTGCAATGGTGTGCAAGATTAGCTGATGTTTGACTCACCTGGATGTTACAACCATATTTCCTCAAATCTTAAGAGGTTATAGCATATTCAGTGCCAGCTGTTAGGTTCATCTTGAGGTGTTGATGAGAGGGTGCTTATGTTAAGTAGATGAACACAGAACACTGTCATGAGACAAAGGTCTTCCCTTCAGAGATATAAAAAAACAGGAAAATTGCAATGTGGACTGCCATTGTCGATGGATTCCTATTGGATGCACCGGGAACACGGCCTCTGTGCATGAGAAGTGTACACGAAAAGGCTTCAGTGCCCTAGTGTTGGTGGTTGAGTGGATCGAATGTTTAAAAAAAACACTGAGTGAACATGTTTATTTTTACCTTTTTTTTTAACATGAGTAATGCACTTGTACATAAGCCATATGTGTCGTTGTAATAAACTTCACTATTTATTGATCAAATCTCTACGCCTCTTGTTCTTTGTGAAGTGATTTCTTCGGCATTTCGGATAAATTCTTTTTTTTCCATGTGCCCGCTTACATTTACATGTATTCATTTTGCAGACGCTTTTATCCGCTTTTATCTTTAGATCAAGGCATATAAACTATATTATTAACTTGGCTCTCTAAATGATCTCCCCTTTGTATTAATAGAGTGATACAAATCAATATTTGTCACACTATGAATCAAAAACGGATCCAAACGGACCTTTATTGCATATTAATACCCATGTGGTAGGCTGCGGCAGCGACAGAGAGGTACTGGAGGGCTGGTACCTCCACGGTCTGCAGTTTGCGATCAGATTCACAGATAAAAAACATCACTTTTAGTTCGAAAAGCCATGAGTCACATAACCGAGATGTTGGTTTAGGAAGCTGCGTTCTGCCTCGGACAGGATGATCAAATCAAATCAACAATTTTGTATAGCCCTTTTTACAAGCAATGTCATAAAGTATGTTTACTGACAATTTATACCCTTTAGTACGTAAAAAAGGGAAGCTTGTTTAAAAAAAAAGCCATTTGGCTGGGAATGATGTCACGGTGACCGATGCAGATCGGTCAAACGCTCCACTGCATCAAACCGGTAGCCTGTGATTGGCTGGCAGGGATACTGGGGTGCAGCGCAGGTGTTACGTCACCCAATCAGCATCATTGGATGGGAGCTGGAGGCTCATCATGAGCCCCAGGAATGTAGAAAGGTCTCGGAGGCTCACATGCAGCGGTGACACAAAAGGACTCGACGACCGGTGAAGTTGAGACCCAAAGCTTGCTCCTCGCATCCACTCTAAGCATCATGAGGGAGATTGTTCACATCCAGGCGGGACAATGTGGAAACCAGATTGGAGCCAAGGTAAGTTTATTTATTTTTCTTCTGACGCAGCAACTGAGTTTAAAACTTCCCACTTCAGATTGTTCACCCAATTATTCCTGCGTTACGACCCATTTAACCATCATCCCTGCTTGTTACAACAGCCTTGTCACGCAGCAGCTCGATCTGCGACACAATTTATGTTTTGAGACATAATGCATGTTTTGGATAATGACACTGTAAAACAAGTTTGCAGAAAAGGAAATAATGTAACAATTGCACGCATCCCTCGGAGGGTGCGGTCCACTTGAGCGGTAGTGATGCAGTAGTGTCACGCATCTGTGGCTGATGTCATTTTGTCGTCAAAAGACTAGCTACTGTTTTTATCCTACCACTAAGTTTGTATCAATCCACGTCCCAATAATAGTTCTGGGAGGTGATAAGTGACGAACATGGCATCGACCCGACTGGCAGTTACCAAGGTGACAGTGACCTGCAGCTGGAGAGGATAAATGTGTACTACAATGAAGCATCTGGTAAATATCCATCCTAATCTTGTGATGTCCGTAGGTCTGGTCAGTTCTGGTCAGATGGGATGAATCTCTGCATGTGACCACGAACAATAGACAGCTGGCCCCTGCAGCAGGCTGATGCAGCGGGGCTGTCTGAATGATGATGTAAAAGCTACAGATCTCACTTCGACTAGCTGCTCTGTAATCTGTGTCTGACAGGGAAGGTGGGGGTGTGGAACTAGGCCCCAGCTAGGAAAATGAGGACAGGGAGACTTGCTAAATAGAGCTCTCTCTCTCTCTCTTACCCAACCTCCCTCTCTCTCTCTCTCTCTCTCTCTCTCTCTCTCGCTCTCTCTCTCTGTCTCTCTTTGTCTTTGTCTCTCTCTCTCTCTCTCTTACACAACCTCTCTCTCTCTCTCTTACACAACCTATCTCTCTCTCTCTCTCTCTCTCTCTCTCTCTCTCTCTCTCCCTCTCCCTGTCTCCTTCTCTCTCTCAGTGCAGGGTCAGACAGGTATCTGCAGGCTCTGTATAACTGACCCAGCCCTAAAACCCTGTGTTCACATTTGCCTGTTTTTATTGGCCAACCCTTTAGAAGGTCATTTGAAATCCATTGTCTGTCTGTGTTGATCCATCACCACTTGTCCACTCAGCTGGGTGGCAGAGGCGGTGGCCAGTGAAGAAAGGCTAGCACACGCTACAGTAGGACTAGCGAGCCATATCTTGTTTCTAGTCAATGCAGCGCTAGGCGTTGCGGCTCTCTTTTATTTGACTTTTGCGCAAGGTGTAAACTGAGCTGGAGCCAAAGTGGTATCACTGGTGCACTTATGAATTAACGCACACAGATTAGAAAGGTTTTAATTTGTCCTGAGTAGCAGGACTTAAAGAGGTAGCAGGGGAGGGGGTTAGGTAAAGAGGACAGGTCCACTGGGAGATCGCATCTCAGTCCGAATATATTCTGCACAGTTCAGCTTCTTTTTTTTTCTCCGTCCTCTCTGCCAGAAACCCCCCCACACACACACACACACACACACTCACACTCACACACATGCAAACCTCTCCACTCTTCAGCAATTCTCAGCACTGCAAGCTTTTGCTGCAGTCTGAGAATGGGAGACGGGGGAGGAGAGGGGGAGGGAGGGGGAGGGAGGCAGGCCCAGCCAGTCAAAGGCAGCATGGCTTGTGCTGCAGTGTGTTCCTGCCTGGATGTCCGGGGATTCCCCCCCCCCCCCCCCCCCCCCCGCTTTCCCCCCACTCTCCCCCTGCAAACACTCCCAGGGTAGACCCAAAACATACTGACCCTGCCCTAAATCTACCAGCCTATATTTCCCACACACGACTATGTCTTTGCACATTTTCAAAGCGGTATTGCATGATGTAAAACCACACCCACAGTATCAGTATATCCTGCGGTTTAGAAGCTCTATCTTCTCTTTGCTGTCTCCATCAATAGGGAGCAAGTTTGTGC
This sequence comes from Protosalanx chinensis, assembly GCA_030340685.1. Taxonomy (NCBI): domain Eukaryota; kingdom Metazoa; phylum Chordata; class Actinopteri; order Osmeriformes; family Salangidae; genus Protosalanx; species Protosalanx chinensis. Next base: position 6,725,465 of record CM059328.1, read on the forward strand.
CCCGTGCCATCCTGGTGGACCTGGAGCCTGGCACCATGGACTCTGTCCGCTCCGGGCCCTTTGGACAGCTCTTCAGACCGGACAACTTTGTCTTCGGTGAGTGGGAGGTAGAGTAGAGCGATGGCGGTGTCTTCTGTGCACTCAGCCTTTGGTGTCAGCTTTCCCTGTCACATCCTGCGCAGCAAAAGCGAGTTTTCCTTCCTCAGCAGTACAATGTGATGTGCCACTTTGTCAGGCGCAGCACAGACAGCTAGCGAGGTGACTCAGCAAAACACAACCCACAGGGTTCTGCGGCGCTGCTGGTCAGGAAGATTTAAGACTCCATAAAACAAAGGAGGTCTAGACTGTTCTGGTCTATGTCCAATAACACACTCAACAGCAGCAGGCTCTTGTTTTCACTTCAGTTGTCACTATTTGTTTTCCTGAAGAATTCAGTATTTATAATAGGATAATTTTTTTAAATGGACTAATTTAGTGAAATGTTTGTTATTGTTAATGGTTTTTTATTTATTTTAAGGAAATAATGTATTATATATTTAATAAATTACATATTTTGCTGACAAGCACAAACACTTTCAACAAACATATCCCAATAATGATGTATGTTTGATGTTGTTTCATGAAGTTCCAAGGCAATGCATGCTTAACTCAGGTGAACGGGTGTTTTCTCAGGCCAGAGTGGAGCCGGTAACAACTGGGCCAAGGGCCACTACACAGAGGGGGCTGAGCTGGTGGACTCAGTCCTGGACGTGGTGAGGAAGGAGTCGGAAAACTGCGACTGTCTCCAGGGCTTCCAGCTCACCCATTCCCTGGGCGGGGGCACTGGGTCAGGCATGGGCACCCTGCTGATCAGCAAGATCCGCGAAGAGTACCCCGACCGTATCATGAACACCTTTAGCGTGATGCCCTCTCCTAAGGTGTCGGACACTGTGGTGGAGCCCTACAACGCCACCCTCTCCGTGCACCAGCTAGTGGAGAACACCGACGAGACCTTCAGCATCGACAACGAGGCGCTCTACGACATCTGCTTCCGCACGCTCAAGTTGACCACGCCCACCTACGGCGACCTCAATCACCTGGTGTCCGCCACCATGAGCGGGGTCACCACCTGCCTCAGGTTCCCTGGCCAGCTCAACGCCGACCTCCGCAAGCTGGCCGTCAACATGGTGCCCTTCCCCCGCCTGCACTTCTTCATGCCCGGCTTCGCCCCCCTCACCAGCAGGGGGAGCCAGCAGTACCGCGCCCTGTCCGTGCCCGAGCTCACCCAGCAGATGTTCGACGCCAAGAACATGATGGCGGCCTGCGACCCCCGCCACGGCCGCTACCTCACTGTGGCGGCCATCTTCCGAGGCCGCATGTCCATGAAGGAAGTGGACGAGCAGATGCTGAGCGTTCAGAACAAGAACAGCAGCTACTTCGTGGAATGGATCCCCAACAACGTCAAGACGGCCGTGTGCGACATCCCGCCGCGAGGCCTCAAGATGTCCGCCACCTTCATCGGCAACAGCACGGCCATCCAGGAGCTGTTCAGGCGCATCTCCGAGCAGTTCACCGCCATGTTCCGCCGCAAGGCCTTCCTCCACTGGTACACGGGCGAGGGCATGGATGAGATGGAGTTCACGGAGGCCGAGAGCAACATGAACGACCTGGTGTCTGAGTACCAGCAGTACCAGGACGCCACCGCCGACGAGATGGGCGAGTACGAGGAAGACGAGGTGGAAGACGAAGAGGAAGTTCGTCATGACGTCCGTCACTGACCTGTGCCGTGGAAAGACCAGTCTGTGCTATATCTAACCAGTCACTTGAAATAGTCAATAATTGTTGTTCAGAAATCTAGAGGTTTCCGACTATGCAGCGTGTGCGTGTGACGTTAATTATAGCTTTTAAGCAATGCCGCATTTCATGACGGTTTGAATATGTTCTCTGAAGACCATGATCGATATTAAGAACATGACAATGAAGTAATTGTTATTATACTGTTGTAATTGGTTTTCCGGTTCATATTTTAGGCTATAAATGTTGGTGTCAGAAACGTCCAGTAAGTTTTTTGTTACCGTTACCTCAAAATGCATTCTCTCCTACGAGTCCAAATTAAAATGTTCTATCCTATCCATTCTAGTCCTTGTACATTATCATAATATACACGCACGTAAGGTTACACCTTCAAAATACACTACCACAAATAATTCGTTTCAGTAAAGACACTCACGTGATTGATTGATAATAATACAATATTTATTGATAACCATGACATGGAATATCTTTGACTTTGGTGGAGTGGAATGTCTAAAGGGGAAGCGCTCCCTACCGCCTCGAGCGACACATACGTGCATACATATATGACATGAGGCATGGAGCAATGGATATATAATCCCCCTGATAGACAGAAGACAGACATACATATAGTTAAGACAGACAGAAAACCGGGGGAGAAAGGGGATGGTGGTGGGAGGCAACAGGACTGATCATTAGCCGGTCTGTGTGAGTGTTAGATATCTGTGCAGCCTTTAAAAGCAGTCTTACTAGTCGAGGCCCAATGGGTTGCACTAGCTGAGTCAGGTGTGTTCATGATTGATTGCTTGCGCTACCTGAGTGCTTGTGCTGCTAGTGCATGTGAGGGAGAGAGTGATGATGTATACTGAGATGTGTGAATGAGTGATGATGTATACTGAGGTGTATAATTAGGTAATGTATACTGAGTTCTGAGAATGAATGATATGTACTGATTGTATGACTGAGTGATGACGCGGGCAGCCCGAGTGTCATGCCAGAACCGGTTTTGCCCATTATGTCAGAGAAAATACAGATTTTCCATTTAAAGATTCAATACGAAAATGTTTTGTGTGCTCTTGCCTTTCCTGAGAAATGCAATGGCGTTCTTATTCATGGTTTACAGCGACCAGACAAATCATTTATTTTTCTAAGAGACAATACTGTCCTTACAACCTTCTGTGTCAGATGCTGGTCTTTTAGTTCTGTGGGTGCCATTGTCTGGTGTTCAAAGATCTGTTTGCACAAATAGATTCTTCTAATCTATAACAGCATTAGTTTCAGCTGGTTCAGCATGTGCTCACAAGGATTGGCAATGCTGGTAACGCTTTTCGCCAAAGGTTGTCACGATGTGAAATATGCATTGTAATATATTTTCTTTGTTTTATGGCCTATGTGCAAACTGCATAAGGACGCCAACAGACAGCAACTTGGTGCTCTGAAGAATGAGGTCATGGAATGTAACCATCATGGAATGTCTCCAGCTGATCTCGAGAACTAAACTGTTGTTTCGGACGAGGGTGTGTGTGTGTGGGGGGGGGGGGGGGTTCTTAAGGTGACTCATCCACACCATAATACACACATACAGTGAAACACCCTTGCGCAATCGGAATCGATACCAGCTGTATGAAGATGCCACTCTGTCGACTGACGGTGTTCCTGCCAGGGATGGGAGGAAATTCACCCCCCCCCCTTCCTCCCAGAAGAGCGCCTTGCCCATGAGCGAGTCGTGTCACCTGTCTGTCATCAGTAATTTGACACCTGTCTGTCACAGCACCTTTCACGTCTATCTACCACATATGGAGCCTCATTTAAGTCATGTGGCGCGGTCGGTTAGGGTGCCGGGTTAGTAATCAGAAGGTTCCTGACTCAAACACCGGCTGTGTCAACATGATGTTGTGTCCTTGGGCAAGGCATTTCACCCTGCTTGCCTCGGGGGAATTTCCCTGTACTTGCTGTAAGTTGCTCTGGATAAGAGCGTCTGCCAAATGACAAAATGCAAGTTGCAGTTAGTACTGTAGTCATATTCTAAGAGTAAAATGTCTAGTTAACTCCTAACTTCCTAAACGTGCCTGTATTGCAACATGATGCAGAATGAGATCAGCATGTTCCTGTAGTTCAGTGTGGTTTCATCCTGTTTATCACCCAAAAAAACTGTGACCGTTGAGTCACCATTACTGTCACTATGTTTACTCCCTTGTTCCGTATAAAAGATGGTCCTCAGGTCTTCAGAGCTGAGAGAGACATGATCGAAACCTAAGCCTGGTGTTCAGCTGTCCTTTATTGTCAAAGGATTGGTTCTCTCTTCCAATTTGCAGACTGATGATACTTAAATAATTCCACAACTCAACTGAACTTGGTCAATTCGTGAACAAATTTGAAAAGTTGAGAGAAATTCTGTAAATATCCATACGTCCTTGAAGAGACTTGAAGAGACACCGTTCAGTGACATCTAGTTGGGGTGTTGTAGTTAAAAACATGCAGTACAAAAACCATCCTAATGATCTACTTTTGACTACTTTCCGTTTCTCAGTGTGATATCGTTATAGCACACAAGGAGTCATTTTCTGAAAGATGTTAATTTATTTGGACCTGTTATAGGCTTGAAAATGTGATCAAATTTGAGACCACGCCCATCAGAATACACAAAATGAGCACATGATTCAACAAAGTATGTACATCGAACATAGATTAGACATAAAAGTGAGCATTTGCTAAACATCTGTGGCAATGTCAACATTATTCATGTATAACAGTGCATAGCAGTAGCCAATCTTACTTTTACTCATACAAATACAAATGAAATTTCCCTATTATATTTTCCATTGTTAAAAAGTATAAATCATTGACTTTACAAAGTAGACAATATACTTTACAAACTATTGCTTGGTTTTGCTCCAACTGAATTCTATTAAATGCGTTTCTATGAGTGCATTGCTGTAATATTAAGAAGACGGCATATTGTCATGTAACTGATGTAATTTCAATTTAAGTATAATCGCTCTATAAGTACAAAAGGGGCAACCATTTAAATAATTGTAATAATCATAAGTTGGCAGTAATGAAATCAGTTACATGGAAATGTGTCACAGGTGAACAACATTAATAGTATGACTTACTTGCATTAGTGCGTAAACCTACACCCTTACATATCGTTCTATTTTTTCACGCTTGGTGATGATACAGTAAAAAGTAAAATACTGTTTCTTTTTCATAGATAAGGTTTGAATTCAAACCTATACCTACAAAAGGGGTCAACACAAACTGGGAGAACTTTTAGTAAAAAAAAAATTCAGGACAGGAGTTTCATCTGGGCACTAAAGGTGCCACACACTGACTGACTAACTAACCATGCCATGTTTGTGCAGTACAATAACATAAGCTCAACAGAAGTGTTTAAGTAGTGCAAATTAATGCTTTAGTGTCTGCGTTGCCAGAGGACTTGGAAGAACATAAAATGCTCTCCTTCTCTCTCCCTCGCTCTCTGTCTTGCTCCCACTCTCTCCAACTCTCCCCCCTCACTCTTTCTCTCTCTCTCTGTTTTTCTCCCACTCTCTCTTTCCCTCTGTAATTGCTTTGCTTATCTATTCTTTTATCTTCCTTAACATTGACAGCAGCCTACACAGACAACAACAGAAACACCGACAGGCGGGTGCTTTAAGCAGTGGAGGTGGTTTCCACCTTGCTCTCTGTGACTAACACTTCCTCATGTTGGACCAGCACTGTGAGGCTTCCCTGGGTAGCTTCACGCTGAGTCCAGGTCTGACTCCACAGAGCCAGCCGGGGAGCTGGAGCCCAGCGAAGAGCCATCCCTCATTTCCACGGAGGGAACTCTCACCTCCAGGCTCTGCTCCTCAGGTGAACCGGAGAGGCTGGCAGAACTGGCCCCGCTCTCAACCACAGCTGAGCTGTTCTCAACCACGGCTGAGCTGTTCTCAACCACGGCTGAGCTGTTCTCAGCCACGTCTATGCTGCTCTCAACCACATCTGAGCTGCTCTCAACCACGGCTGAGCTGCTCTCAACCACGTCTATGCTGCTCTCAACCACGGCTGAGCTGCTCTCAACCACGTCTATGCTGCTCTCAACCACGGCTGGGCTGTTCTCAACCACGGCTGAGCTGCTCTCAACCATAGCTGAGCTGCTCTCAACCACGACTGGGCTGCTCTCTACCACGACTGAGCTGCTCTCAACCACGACTGGGCTGCTCTCAACCAAGTCTGAGCTGCTCTCAACCACGACTGAGCTGCTCTCAACCACGACTGAGCTGCTCTCAACCACGGCTGGGCTGTTCTCAACCACGGCTGGGCTGTTCTCAACCACGGCTGGGCTGCTCTCAATCACGGCTGAGCTGCTCTCAACCACGGCTGGGCTGCTCTCAACCACGACTGAGCTGCTCTCAACCACGACTGAGCTGCTCTCAACCACGGCTGGGCTGTTCTCAACCACGGCTGGGCTGTTCTCAATCACGGCTGAGCTGCTCTCAATCACGGCTGAGCTGCTCTCAACCACAGCTGAGCTGCTCTCAACCACGCTGACATATTTGGATGTGGTCACGCTAGTCTGTGACATGCCTGAACCTGTGGAAAAATGCCCTATCCTTTCTCGGGTCTGCCCCACCCTGGGTGAGACCTGACTACCCCCTGACAAGGTGTGGCTTCCCCCGGCCACAACACAGCCTCCTCCTATCACGGCCTGCCCTGTGCTGGTGAGCACTTGAGCCACTCCACCCTGCCCCACCTGCTGGGAGCCTTGCGGCCTTGCTACCTGGACCAGCCCCTGTCCCACCCCCAGCTGGCCTCCGAGCCGTGTTCCCCCTGCCTCCACCAGAAGCATCTGAGGCTGGGGTTCGACTACGTAGAGGACCGGGTTGGAGGTGTAGTACATGGTGGGCTGTTGGAGGAGGAGGGTCTGGCTGGGGACCAGCATGGTCTCCTGGAAGTGGACCCTGGGGAGGGTGGCGGAGCCTTGCTCTCTCAATACTGTCTCCTTGATGAGTGTGGAGGAGGAGGAGGTGGCTAATCCGGAGCTGGTGTGGGTGTTGAGGTTTGCAGATTGGTTCAGGGTTGTGTTGATGTGGGCGCCTGTGGAAGGGGTGGGTCTGGGGGGGCAAACAGACACTCCCACAAAGTGCTCCGCCTCCAGGCTGGACCCTCGGCAGACCTCGGCCAGGGTCTTGAATTTGGAGCCAAGGTCGTCGAGGAAGTCCAGGTTGTTGTCCTGTTCCAGAAGGCTGCAGCAGCCCACTGAGCCTGCCAGTGACCCCTGACCTTCGTATTCAAAGGACTTTGGAATGTCTTGCAGTTGTGAATGTTGTGCTGCATGGTTGGCTTTCTGCAAGCAGGGAAAACTCATGAATAAAACTGTTTCAAAAAACATACTGTGACATTTCAAATCTAGGTTTGATAGTGTTTCCTGTTCACATACATAGGCACCAAAGAAAATTGTATTTTAGCAGTAAGCTTGACTTAACTTTGAGAGCGTGTCAGGGACAATTTATGTCTTGGAGACTATAACCGCCACACCCTGAATGTTTATTTGTTAGAGACCAAGGGATCATATATAATTTAAAACCAAGAAAGCTGGAGTACCCACAGAGAACCCCTAGTAACACGGGGAGGATATGCAGACTCCACCCAGAGAGATTAAGATCAGGCCTGATCTCCTTGTTGGTAGGTGAGAGCACTAACCACACTGCTACTGTGCACCCCATTTTACCATATTATAACTGAATTCTAGTCCCTTGCTAGGTCAAAACAAAAAACAACACGTTATAATCAACATATCAGGCTGATTGCTGATACTCACACTTGAATAGTACTCCTCCAGGAAGCTGTCAGGCAGTGCGATCCCGCCATATAACCCTGCACTGTACCACGAGGAGAACTGGCCCCCTCCTGCGGTGGCTCCGCCCATGCCCTCCAAATGGTCGCGCCCGATGACCTGGTGGAAATCGCCGTAACCGTACCTGTCTGTGGTGGACACGGAGGTGAAGAAGCCGCCTCCGGCCCCTCCGCTCCCCCCTACGCCACCCCCCAGTTCAAGCCTCCCATTGTCTCCGTACTTCGTCACGTCAACAGCCTTGATGGAGACGTGGTCCACCTCTACAGGAATCCTGAGCAAGGGGATTTCCTGGGAAGAGAACACGTGGGCCAATGAGAGCACGGCGATATGCGGGATCAGCCTATGTGTTGCGCATTGGGGAAAGTGACAGTGTCGAGCGAGCCAATGGGAACGGAGAGTTCTCTGTACCTTTTCCTCTCCTTGTCCTTCCGTGTGGTAGGAGATCAGGTGCTCCTTGGTGTCGAACGGGATGGTCTTGAAGTCTGCCAGGGCTGCCGTCCCTCCACACAGGCAGAACAACAGGAAGAGGGGCAGCACTGGAAACACAAGCGCGCATTTACCTTCATGTCACCGTTCACATTTTCACACATTTCACACAAGCTAACCAAGAGTCACGTGGCGCAGTCGGTTAGGGTGTCGGGCTAGTAATCGGAAGGTCCCTGGTTCGAACCCAGGCTGTGTCAACATGACGTCACGTGTCATTGGGCAAGGCACTTCACCCTACATGCCTCAGAGGGAATGTCCCTGTGCTTACTGTAAGTCGCTCTAGATAAGCGTGTCTGCTAAATTACTACATGTAACCTTAAAAACAAGAAAGTAGAGAAACAACTCTTTAAATTCTGTCTCAACTCTTGATTCTGTCAAATACTGTCGCATATTGTACAACACAGCTGTACATTTGTCTTAAATCACTTTAATCTGTACATACCCTGTATATTCTGATTATACTGTTCATACTGTGTATATTCTGAGTATGCAATTACAATTATAATCTGTTGTAATAACTGTTTTGCACTTCTGGTTGGATGGTAACTGTATTTCGTTACCCTGTACTAGTACCTGTGTAATGATATTAAAGTTGAATCTAATCTAATCTAAACGGGGGCTGTAAAGAGGCTGTTGTTGATGTGCGTTATCAACACACTACAAGAGACTGCATTTGGAGAGAGGCTCTCCCTCCGCCCACGTGTTCTCATGCTGAGAGAGCGTGTGAAGGCCGCACGAAGGCAGGACTCACACAGGAGCAGCAGCAGACCCAGGAGCAGCATGAGGACACCCAGAGGGCCAATCGTGACTTTCCGGTCCTCGTAGCGCCCCAAGCAGGCCGTGTTGGCAGCGTCACACGTACACACCACCACATCCAGCCACTGAACCTCCCCACAGACCTTGCCCTGCTGGTCCTTGATCTCCAGGGCAACACGATAGTTCCCCGCCCACAGGAAGTCGTGGGCTCGCAGGATCGCAGTGGTGTCTGAGAAGTCGTGGGGCAAAAAAACACATGTTGACTACTTTATTGAGCTACTGTAATATATTTTTTATTTATTGCATTAATTATATATTATTATTATATTATTACTATTGATACAAATATGTACATATTGTTTTATTTTCTATATATGTTTATCATATAGATATTATTATAAAGTTTAGTAAACTTTTTGTGATCGCAAATGAAAAATATATAGAATACAAAAACATTTGACATATTTTCTAATGGTTTGGTATTACAGATATATTTTTTATTTACAACCACAAAAATATAAAATCAAACATATACTTGATGCAGACTTTGACCAACCATTTAGACGTTCTACGGTCCACTTCTCCTTGTTGCCAGCCTCGATCACCCGAAAGGTGAAAGGTGCTCCATTGGGAAAGGCGTCCTCATCCTTGGCTGTGACGTAAACCATGTTAGTCCCCTGGCACATGGTCTGAGGTGTGCTGGTCAGGGTAGGACAGTTGTCATTGAAGTCCTTCACCTGGATGGCAATTGTCCCTGTGGCCGTTTTGGCGGGAACTTCTGTAAACAGACAGTAAGTCGTGAGTAAAAATGTGTAACAAAACAATGGAGGATGGAGATGAAGGACCTCTAAGGGCCTGTCACACTTGCCGTTGGTGATGCACACTATTTTGGCCGTGTAAGTTCCGTTAATCACAAACTTGGACTCCCGGTCGGGCCATTTGTTTAATCTGATATCTGCTGTCTTCTCATCGATGGTCAGCCATTGGTCGATGTCATATATTTTGGCATATCTGACCGAAATAAAAATCAGATAATACATCAGTATCTTAGTATCCTTTCACATTCAGCACTACAGAATACAGTTAATATTTAACATGTTATAATGTAATATTTAATTGTTTTACATTTAATTACGTATGAATATATACAGTATATATACAGTACAGTATATATATAGTAAAGCAGGGGTGTCGAATCCTGGTCCTCGAGGGCCACTGTCCTGACAGTTTTAGATGTGTCCCTGCTCTAGCACACCTGATTCTAATGATCAGGCTTCCACAGAGCTTGATAACGACGCTTCATTAGAATCAGGTGTGCTGGAGCAGGGAAACATCATCTAACACTGTCAGGACAGTGGCCCTCGAGGACCAGGATTGGACACCCCTGTAGTAAAGTGTCAGTAAGTGACGTAGGATGTGACCTTGACGTCTTACCTCACATTGGTGGCAGTGAGCAGCGTGTCACTGTCGATGGCTACATAGGTGGTGATGATCTTGTTGAGGGAGCCGGTGGTCGTGTCCTCGGAGATGGTGACCACCTTGATGGGTGGCTGGAAGCGCGGCCCCTCCAGCTGGTTTACCACATTGATCTTGATGGAGTAGATCTTGGGTTGGCCTACATGCCCCCCCCCTCCACCGATGACTGAGCCAAAATTGTACTCTGCCTTGTTGGAGACGCTCACCCCCAGGTTTACGATCTTCAGCTCCTCATAGTCCAGAGCCTACATTTTTAAAAGGCACACAGCAACATAAAGGTCTGTTTTAGATATTTACATTTACACATTCCAATAGAGCGCTTTAAAAAACATTGCGGGTTGTCAGATTATGAAACATACATGGTGTGAAACCAAATAAGTGCCAAAGGGAAGAGCCGCAACAGCATTCAGTTAAACAAGTTAAAAGTACATGGCATGCATCTGAAACATGCAATAGTGTACCTGTAGGAAACCAAGTAATAATAACAATATACCTCACTGCAAGTGCAAAAATTCAAAATTGGGTTAGAACTGGGTTAGAGAGTATTTCGTGAAGAAAATATATATATTAAGCTAAATCTTTCTCTATATTTGTTTGCGCGTCTATGTCATTGATGGAACTGCTGTAACTCCATCCAGCTTGAACTTGAACTTCTTGCAAGGTTGTTTTAGACAACATTGTTGCGCAGCGTAAACTTGATTTAGGTAAGCGAAAGCCTGGCTGTACCTTGACGATAAAGATGATGCCCTCGTTAGTCTTGGAATCAGTGGTGATGAGGAAGTATCCTGCTTCGTTGCCAGATACGATGGTGAACACAGCCAGCCAGTTTTCAGTGTACATCAGGTCCAGATCCACGGCTTTGATCCTCAGAACCTCCACGTTGATGGTGTTCTCCATCACGCTCCCCTCGTACTGCAAACACAAACGGCGTCACGCAAGGTCCAGCCAACAGCAAGGTTCAGGTCTGGGCTGGGCTACCTATGTTATTTGTACTTCCATGTTATTTGTATCATTTGTATTATTTGTATTATTTGTATCATTTGTATCATTTGTATTATTTGTTTATCTGTGTCATATCTGTAGTGTATTTTCATTGTATTCATTTTTTATTAGTATGCCACATGCTATGTTGTACATACATGTATACATACATACAACATACATGTTCTATGTTTGCTCAATTCTGCCACAGTGAATTCTATGTTTGTTATTCTTGCATAGCGAATAAACCCCATTCTGATTCTTATTCTGAATGAAGATGGCATTTGTGCTTAGTAGTTGTTCCTTACTACGTTTCATTGACATTTTGTCATTCAGCAGACACTCTTCTCCAGAGCCTCTTACAGCAAGTATAGGGACGTTCCCCCTGAGGCAAGTAGGTTAAAGTGCCTTGCTCGAGGAAAGAACGTCATGTTGACACAGACGAGGTTCGATTCTGATTACTAGACTGCCTCCCTAACCGTCTACACCACATGGCTCTACATGACTCCTTACTGTTTCCTTCTCCAGCGTGGGGATGTTATCGTTGATGTCCAGCAGCTTGATCACCACCTGTCCTGTTCCAGAGAGCCCTCCTGAGGCCCCGTTCATGTCAGTACCCTTCACCGTCAAGGTATAGGTGTCTTGTGTCTGGACAATGAAAACAACATCGATTAAGCCTTCGTCCACTGGATTCCAGACAAGTATCAATACTGATCTATGTACAGCACTTAAGTGTCAGAGTGAGAGGGGATTTCATTTCAGCTTCATATCATTTAAGGCCCCTCATTTTACCAATGTGGATTGATCTGCTAATCCTCTGTCTCATTGTAATCCCAGTTTGCATACTGTGACGACCGATGCTGGTAACGACCACTCACCTCTCTGTCCAAACTGGTCTGGCGCACCAGGATCTCTCCAGTATTGTGGTTTATGGAGAACATCCTGCCTGATGAGGACTGCTCCACGATGCTGAAGCTGATCTGGGTGTGCTCGGTGCCAGGTTCATCCGCATCCGTCACGTTCACTTTCATGATAACCTGACCTGGAACAGATCGGGTACAGACATCAGCACAGGGGTCAGAGTTCAAAAGCACATGGGGAATACAGGGGACTAGCTGTAAATCACTCTGGTTAAGAGCATATCTCATAGCTAAATGACTAAGTATAAACAGTCACTGGTGTCTGGAACTTGAGGCCGTGACGTGGGGATCCCACACCTGCTGCGCTGTGTTCATACACTTCTCCAGTCTGCTGCATTGAAAACACAGGTGGGCAGTCGTTTCTATCCAGGACAACAATACGCAGGTCAAGGTCGCTCTCAGCACGATTGCCGTTGCTGTACTTCGCCATTCCAATTAACTGCAAAAGTCAGAACAGTACTATCAGTTTCATCAGAATCAGAATTGGTTTCATTCACCATGTGAGATGCACAAACAAGAATGAATGGACTTCAAAAGTAGGCAAGTACAATAGACTAACAATTAATAAAGTAAACAATCTAAATTATAAAAGGAATGAAAGCAAATGAAATATAAACTAACTGTACATCACCACATGCACAGAGACCTGGTGTGTTCAAATACTTTCACTTTAGAATGTTCTCGGTGAGAAAAAGCAAAGAGAACAAGAAAGCTGATATGATCTTGGGTGCATTTGTTTCGAAGATAGGGGCTGTGTTCGGGTGAGGATTACTTGGTATGAGGCCTTCTTCTCACGGTCCAGTATGCCATGAATCCTGATCATGCCATTGTCTGGGTTGATGGAGAACAAGCCCACAGGATCCTGATCTGCCCCCGAACCCGCCAGGTAGTAGGACACCGGTAAGTCATACTGCTTATCAGACGAAATCTACAACAAAAAAACACTTATCAGTAATTATTTTCACGTTTTTATATATAGTCGTCATAGGAAGAAGTAATAAATAAACATATATCAACAAATAAACACTAATAAACATATTAATACATATTAATACATGACCAAATACCAAGAGATATTCATGGACGCTCTTTTATTGTATTTTGCTGCTCTGATAGATTTATGCAATACACTATCAATGAAAAGAGGAATTAAGAAGAATCTACAATATTAGAATTTGTGTATTTGCCATCTAAAGTACATACACATGCACATACACGGAATTTAGTGTGGCAAAATATGGATTTAACTGGATCATTCTCTGAGAAATTATGGATGTCTTGCGAAGCAACCAAAGGTTGGTACAAGCTCAATATAAACCTAGTACTCAGTGTGTCTACATGGGTACAATAGGATCTTCAGCAGTGAGGCATACTTTAGCAATGTATGGCAGGCCTCGGTAATCCTCATTCTCCCACAGTTTACGAGGAGCAATAATCCACTCTCTCTTCTGTCTTCTCAGGACCTGCCCGTCTGCATCTGCCACCGCCTGTAAAAACTACCAAGAAACAACCAATTTAGATTGATCATCATCGATTTAAAATTTTAGGCCGAAATCCGAAATACAAATAAGTGAATGTCAAAAGAGGCTACATGTAAAAGACATGTATCAAACTCCAGTGTAGTTTATTACTTCTTTCTTCTTTATTCTTGTGATTCACTTTCAATATGGTAAATTACCATTTTGCTTTGCAAACATAGGTCAGTCTACCCTCTACTGAACATTTTGGACTGGTGGATGTTGCTTGGATAGTTGGATCATCCGTTGGTAAAAACATTGGAATATTTGTAGACAGGAACGTTATGACCACTACATGCAGTTTTAGTTGTTATTGCCCCATGATATTAATTCACCTTGCCTCGTCTATTTCCGTCATTTTCAATGCCATTAAGAAGTTAAGAAGTGTCTTGAACCGCTTGTCAAAGATTACTCTGTTGTTACAAAAGTTCCTACCAGTATTTTACGCAGGTTTCAACCGCGTTTCTCAAAAACGGGAAAAAGCGTTAAATTCAACAGCTGTTCCCATTTTACTCCTTTGTGGTTGAGCTCTTTTGCCATATTGTCTACGACATGGGGGTAGCCTACGCCTTAAGAAAACATGGACATTGGAATGCAGTAAATAAACCAAAACCTAAAGGTTTCATTCAAATCTGCAAACGTTAGTTTGTAATAAGTAGACCTATCAAACCAACCAATCCGTTATAATTAGATCCATCACTGACACCACCCATCCACGGTGCATTAGTAATGACATCGGTTACATTACACCCATGTCCCGTTACACGATCATTAACACCTGCGCTTTTCCGAATTCGGAAAGAAACCTTATAGTCGTACTTACGGTGAGCATGAACGGTAACAATAAAATAAGACTGGATTTGGAAAGTCGGACCATTGTAGCGAGACAAATGCGTAATGTTTCCCTTCCCGAGGTGAATTCCGGATCGGAAGTCTGACCGTTTCTATGGAACTGTGTTGTTTCAGACTTTGGCCTCTTGCACCGAGCAGAAACTTTCTCATATAGTGTTGCGGCTGAGAAGGCGGTGCCTTCCTTGATACTGTTCTCAGTCATAGGCTGATAAGGGGAATGCAAAGCTCTTCCTCTCAACATTGGTGTAAATTGAATAATTTGTGCATGTTCTTTTGACAAATTTGATATTCTTGTGATTTACTTTAAGATAGTATTCCCTAAGTTTGCCTGTTTGGTTCAGTATATTTGAGGGGGTTTTCTTGTGTGTCCCTTCAAAATAAGTCTATGCTATGGCCTAGCTGGCACAAATGCCTCCTTTACTCACATGTTTACACACGCATGCATACACAATAAACAAGTTTAGTTGTCAAAATGGGAAGCTATATTTTGGTTGCCCTTCGACTTGAGTCAAGCAGGTCTGTGACCTGGCACTTATCTGTCAAACTTCACTTAGGACAGTGAAATTCTGACCGTGTCTCTCCGCAGATGGACATCATTAGCCAAAAATATCTAACTAGGCTAATGGGGATGCTTTTTTGGTGAGTTGGGGGCAAAAAGACAAAGACAGAAACGGATTTGAACTGAAGTGGGAGTGTGTAAGAGACAACTGTAAATGTTTCACAACTGTTGCCAAGTTACCAGTAACTCCCTCCCTTCAAATAAATGGGAGAGCTCTGTGCTCTGATCTAGGCTGATAAGACCATGCTACTTCAACCCCCGATGTAATTCAAAATGTTTTGGATTTTTAAGACTAATGAGGCTTCCTCATTACTTATCAGCTGGTAAGAATCAAAAAGAGAGTGTCAGAATCAAATGTATTCATTGATAATGTGTTACAATGGGCTGCGCAGGAATACCTTGTCCAAGTCCAAGTATAAATCTACTGGATATAGTGCTTATAGTGCTTTACTCTGTGTCAGTGGTCCCCAACCCACCTGATTAAAATAAAGGGTCATTATCAGGCTTCTGCTGAGCTTCATAATGACCTATCCATTTGAATCAGGTATGTTGGAGCAGGGAAACATCTAAAACATGCAGGAAAGTGGGCCCTGAGGACCAGGGTTGGAGATCCCTGCTCTATGTGACAAAGGAGGGACCGTGTGATAAAAGAAACTTCCATGACAATATCCACATGGTGTCTAATTATTAACTAGGGTTGTATCAAAAGATAAGACCTGGGCTGGGTGGGGTTGAAAACACAGTCAGCAACCTTAATAGCCCTCAATGTACAGTATTTGTGAAACTTGAACGTATTCATATATGTTGGTCTGTAGCTCGTGGGTAGGTGTGGTCATAGTAGAAAGCGTTGCTCATCTGAGCATCTCAGTGAAATTATCCGTACATTTTCTGCACTTTAGACTTCAAATAATAAGACTTACATAACAGGCACACTATTGTAGGAACACAAAGCATGTATTTAAACACGTGGGTCTTCACGTGTGGGTCTTCTAATAAGTCTCTACAACAAAGGCCCTCCCTGACATAACCACACCCAGAAGAGGGCACTGCAAATATAGACACACCTTCTTTAAGAAGAAATCATAAAAAACTGGTCATTTCCGCCATATGGAAACGTATATAAGTGGGAATTGATTTCCATCTGCCAATCTGATCAAAATCATCTTTTGACTATCAATGTCTTCGTATCCTTAAAATTAGAAGCATGTTCTGTAGTTGGACACACATTCTTCTAGAATGCTTATATAAGAACAAACTCTAAGCACACTGAGGAAGATATTGATTAAATCCTAATTATGTGTATCCCACTTTCTCTATCTTTCTCTTCCTCTCTCTACCTGTCTCTCTCTCTCTCTCTAGCTGAGAAAACCACAGCAGTGGGAGCAGGACAAAGGATGTGTGTGTTTATGAGTATGAGTGTGTGTGTGTGTATTTTCAGAGAAGTAGGGTGGGGCATGAGCAGAGTGCAGAGTTCAGATTCTGTGCAAGTGCTCCACCTAAATCCCTCGCGGAAGACATTTTTCATGTTCAAGAAACATACAGGAGCCAGATTGTATATCTCCCAATGAGAGATCAATTCCAACATGGGATTCTTGTGGAACAACCTTTCTACCAGCAGAAATACTCCTCTTTACACTGAGTAACTCAAACAAAGAGTTTTCAGTTAATGGATGCCTAAGTTTAATTAGTGCAATTACACTCCCTCAATCCACCAACAGAAACATGGTTAATCAATACGATTTCCTGTGAATGTTGGCGAATCAGCATGAAGGAACACTCGCAAGTGAAAAAGAAAATTTTCTCTGAAACTTGATTTGAATTGGACTGTGTATGGAGGGGTGTTCACAGACTCTTTTGAATGGTGTTACATTCCTCTAGTAGAAGGTCTGTGGATCGTGGGTAGGTGTGGTCATAGTAGAAAGCGTTGCTCATCTCTCAGTCAAATCCTCCATTTTTTCCTCCGCTGTAGAATTCAACTGATAAGACTTACATAACAGGGCCCCTATTGTAGGAATACAAATCCCCCCTGGACTCAGGTTCACTTAATAAAGCTTTTACTTAGCTCTCGTTGTTTATAATTATGATAGTCCGACGTGTTATCTGCTTGTAGGTGTGTAGCTAAGTACTGTTGTGGTGTCTATGGAGGCTGTGTAACTCCCCAGTCTTATCAACAGACCATGATGATATGGTGATCTCAGCCTCCCCCAGTCAGCCCTCATCCAGCACACATTCCTGTGGGGTTACTGAAGAGCCCTTTTCAGCTGCACTCACCGCAAGCTTTCAACCTCATACTGCCTGAAATGAGCCAGCGAGGTCAAACCGTTACGAATACCACACAGACCAAAAACTGTTCACATACAGACCGTAAGAAGACCTAAATTACTAGTAGGTCCTACTCTATATTAAATCTAGCATATAGACCTATGTGGTAAGCAGTATGGAAGTGAACAATTGTATTATTATATAGGTGTACATGCATTTTTGGCAGCACTAGTGGTTCTTTGGTAGGGTTCTTGCCTACCATGTGCAGAAGGCCAGGGTTTCATTATCGGTTAGGGTTCAGTTCCCGGCCAATGCATTAAATGTGTGTGCGCCTGTGTAATTTCCCACTATGGGACTATCAAAGGACATTTTCTTCTTCTAAATGCA
Organism: Protosalanx chinensis; assembly: GCA_030340685.1. Lineage (NCBI taxonomy): Eukaryota > Metazoa > Chordata > Actinopteri > Osmeriformes > Salangidae > Protosalanx > Protosalanx chinensis. The sequence goes on from CM059328.1 coordinate 6,743,273, forward strand.
TTTTTTATTTTATTTGAAGCAAATAATTTAAATTATCGTCAGATACTACAGAATCTGACGATATAATCGACAGAATCAACAGAAAAGCATGAATCTTGCATTAGGTGAAGTGAAGAGACGGAGTTGATCGAATCCAAAGATACGTTGTCTCCCCCTGGCGGTAGAACAAGGCCTCTTACACAGACAGTCACACGCAATCCGAAACCGCCGTCCACTTTCTCACCTGGTCTCCGATCCCACGCCCAAGCAGGGTGCAGTTGATCTGGGGTGGGGCGCTTTACAAGTGTGAGTCACCTGGCGCTCGTCTGCAGCCAACTGAATACTTTGGTTGTTGCGTAATGAGGCAACACGTTGAAAATGTCCTGTACACAACATCCGTCCATTTACTACTGAAACACTAGTGCGCAGGTAGAAGACGGATAGACACCGTCTAACTCCGTACAGAAACACATAAGGCTACTGTTGATCGATTGGCTGTAACAGAATGTCTTTTGTTAAGCAGAAGAAGTTTACCACTCCAGGTTTTCTGATCACTATCTGCATATTTTTGGTAAGTTGCTCACTGTTTTGACTTTCATTCAGTTTACGTGATTGTGAATACGAAGAGGAATGTTCGTATCCATTTATAGTTATCACCTGCTTTTTATGTAACATTTATTTAAGTCCCGCATATGTTCTTTGTTTGCTCCATCCTGACACAGTAAATTACGTGTTTGTGCAACTTACATGGGGCATAAAAACTAATTCTGATTCTGAAGTTTTGAAGATAGTTTCAAATTAAACAAATGTTGTACAGTATGCCTAACAAACATGGAGGGGATATTTTGGCAAACCTACGTTGGCCAACTCAGGATGTCAAAAGTAGCAGGTGTGAAGTACATACTAACACAGTAAAGACAATTACCAGTTACAATTGATCATTATAAATCTCCTCTCCAGCATTTTTTCAGCTTTGTTGAGTCCTGCACCTTCGACCGATCTCTTCAAGTATCAGTGCCCCATACCATAGCTGCTGGACATGTCCTGTCTAAAGGTACTACTGTTTCTATAAATGTATACTTCTCATTTACCAGGTTTAATTGTACTTGCAACCCATCGTCAGTGGTAATTACAGAAATGCACTGTCGTTAACAGATTGAAAGTCATATAGTTTATGATCCACCAATGCCTTGGCACAGGAACTGCTTTTAGGAACCACATTTTCCAAAATTGGAAAATGCTATACCTGTCCCCACCAGACATTAGCCTACACTGCAGGGTAAAAAAAGTGTACATTTGTAACTTTCATTTTTTAAGCGCGACAGAAAATACATCAGGTTTTGCCAGCAAATCTGTCTCCCCCAATGTCAAAGTCAATCCTACGCCCTTGCACTTATGTCAGTCTTTAACTGACAGTCACCACAATTGTTGTTGTTTCTATGGTTTAATAGTTGACATGAACCGCTGTGAGACAAAAACTGTTAACATCAGTTCGAGTGACCCAGACTTCACGGTTCAAGCAGACGGCACCATCATAACATCCCACACAGCCACAGTGCCAGCCAATGGCAGGATCTTCTCTCTCCGTTACCCAGATTCTAATGGCCAGATGGCTGTGATGGACGTCTATCTCGTCCGTGGTACAAAGGAGGTGATTAACTGTTTCATTGTTGATGAAGAGCCACAGTTTGAAATATTGCACGTGTCACGTGAGGAATCTTCTTCTGCTGTCTTAGGAAGAAAAGGACGGGGTTTTGAGGCGTTCAAAGAGAAGATGGAGTCCGATCCCTTTTAACATCATAGAAAATGATGTTCCACCATTTCCAAAGGATGTTGAGTTTGTAAGAGAGTTTCTCATATTCACTTTTATCTTCTCCGTGTCTTACTATATTCTCACACTTTCACAGGCACTGTGTGGAACAAAACAAACACATAGACACACCCTTGCAGAATACGCAAACACACTGACCAAAGTCATTTGGTGGCAAATGCATTCAAGGACATCATACACTGTGGGACCTTTCCAAACCTATCGAGAAAACTACCCTCCAAAGGAAGGTGGCTTTCGAACGATATTGATTTTGAGATGGAAAGCGTGTCATACACTTTAAACACGGGCATTGTGGAACAGATATGATGACACAGGGTTGTTTGGGGTTTGCCTGGTACAGGTTGGGTCGGACTCCTCGGCTTTGTACAATGTGTTTTACACGATCAGCGGGCCGGGCGTGGATGAACACCCCAGGGACGTGTTCAGTGTTGACAGGAACACAGGGATGGTGCGGGTGCACAAGGCTGTGGACAGGGAGGAGTTTCCCAAGTTCACAGTGAGTACGAGCATTAAAGATGAGTGGTATCCTCATCACCATCCGTCATCCTAATGGTTTTTCTCTACTGTGATAAAGGCCTCTTTTGACTATGAATCTGAGCAATCAAAACTGTCATATCACAGTCTGGGTATTGTTCTGCTCTATGAATGAAGTTTAACATGCTGCGTTTGACATTTTGATTCACTTTACTGGCAATTACCCGTGCTGCTAATCACATCCGATGAGTTTAACATGTTACTTTTGGCTGTCTCTGTTATTTAGTCTACTGAAAATGACATTCTGCGTAGGCTGAACATCATAATCTCATAACATTTACATATTTAGCAGACGCTCTTATCCAGAGCAATTTACAGCAAGTACAGAGACATTCCTCCCGAGGCAAGTAGGGAAGAAGTGCCTTTCCCAAGGACACAATATCATATAGCCACAGCAGGGAATCGAACTCACAACCTTCCGATCGCTAGCCCAAAACCCTAACCGCTGAGCCACATGATTCCCGTCATCGTCATCAATTTGAAACTTCCTGTTTTGTCTCTCGCCAGTTCCAAGCCAATGTATTCGACCGATTGACCCTCGAGCAAACAGACTTGCCTTTGCCTATCACAGTGAACGTAGATGACGTGAACGACAACAAACCAACCTTTACCGGCTCACTGCTGTTGTCTGTGCCAGAGCAAAGCAATCCAGGTGAGAGCATTTGGCATGGAAGTCCTGTTCCCATAAAACACCACCAAATAAACCACACCCAGTATAGTTAGACCGGGAACATTCCTTAAAAGTGGGGTTGGGTGTTTGGCACTGTAGGTGCGGTGGTGGGGCAGGTGGAGGCCACAGACAGTGACCAGGAGGGGACAGACCACACCAAAATCCGCTACTCCCTCATCTCCGGCTCTGACCTGTTCTCCATCAACCCAGACACCGGCATCCTCAGCATTGTGTCTCCTAATCTGGACAGAGAGGTCAGTACCCCCCCCCCCCCAACACACACTTACCCCCATCACCACCCCTAGCCTCCACCCAGCCTCTCTCTCAACACCACCACGGTATCTCCACCTTAGCCTCTAGAAGTAACCAGCACATCTTTGTCTTCCTTCTCTTAGGTGAAAGACACTCATTTTGCCGTAGTTGAAATCCGGGACATGGGCGGAGCACCAAATGGTCTGTTCAGCACCGGCACTGTCACCATCGCTTTGACGGATGTCAACGACAATCCGCCCACTTTCACCAAGTCATCGGTATGTGCTGATGGGAGGGGTTGACAGCGGATGGGGAAAAATGACGAGACAAGTTTTGATGAAGTCACATGCCACTCTTGATACTGATGATTCACATAGACTGGACCCTTGAGTTTGACCTGGTGTGTTCCCTGCAGTACGCTGTAGACGTCATGGAGAACCTGGGACCTCGTCTTCTCCTCCGAATCCCTGTCGACGACATGGACCTGGTGAACACACCCAACTGGAACTCTGCATTCGTCATCACTAAGGGCAATGAAAACGGTAACTTCAAGATCGAGAGAGACCCAAATACGAACGAAGGTCTCCTTTACCTGACCAAGGTGAGATCCGCACAAGTACACACCCACCTTATTGTTCACTGAACAGGATTAAAAGATTAGTTGTTGTATTTTTAGGAGATTACTTACTTACATTACTCAGGTGATGTGATATACACACAGTCCATCTGAAACAGACTTTTAGAACGTTACTTTACATTTACCCTACAACTTTCTTCTTCGTTGTTCCACCAGCCTTTGAATTATGAAGCCAGCAAGAACATAAATCTGGAGGTGATGGCAAAGAACCAGGCTAACCTCACTGGCACCACGGCCACCTGGCTCTCCCTCCCGGTGACCGTCAACGTGGGGGACGAGGACGAGGGCCCGAACTTCAGCGCTCCCACCATGCGCATCCTCGTTAACGAGAACACACCTAACGGAACGGTCCTAGGAACCTACACCGCCACTGACCCGGAGACCAAGAGCAGCGCCGGAATCAAGTAAGCCCTGTCAGGTTCCACCCATATCTCAGGTCCTCCTCGTGTGGCTGTCATTTTTGGATCCCAACACAAGATGGGGGTGCAAGACTGCCGCAAACATTTTTCTCAAGCACATAAAGCGCAGTAATACCTGAATTCCTGAGAATCAAATAAAATCAAAATGTATTTGTATAGCACTTTTCGCCAGCAATGTCACAGAGGGCTCGAAAGCTCCTTCACCTGCTTGTGTTTTGCTTGCTTCTCTTCTCCCCCAGGTACTACAAGGTTGTTGATCCAGGGTCCTGGATCAGTGTGGATGAAAACACTGGTCAGCTGAAGGTGGCCAACACGATAGACAGGGAGTCAAACTACGTTCAAGGTGGCTTGTACAATGTCACCATGAAGGCCGTGGATGCCGGTAAGTTCATGTTGTACTAAACAACCGCTCCTTTTTCCACAAGACTTCAGCTAAATTGCTCCAATAGTCACTTTCACTACTTCGGATACCAGATAGAGAAGAAAAAAAAAAAGAAAAAAAAGTGAATGACTCAAATCAGATAATGGAACTCATGTCAGATAATTTGACACGTGTCAGGGCCCTGTGTAGTGCAGGGATCAACTTAGATACAGAGCTGGTTGTACAGTCATGTCTGAGGGCCATAATTACAATTTAGTCATCCTACTGCAAATCACTCCCTTCTAACCTTGAGGTAAGTGTTATTAGGATGTGTCACACCTTAAATGATCTCAGAGGAAGAGAAGGTGTACCCTCAGTATTGTAACTGACTGGCAAAGAGAGAAAGACTCACTGTGTGTCGCTGCAAGACAACACCTGGAACCACCCATGACAGCTGCTTAGTGTTGCCATGGCTCATACAGGATCTTCCCTCAGCTGGCTCACGTCAAGCTGCATTTCTACCGAGGGGCGTATATTCTGGGTGCCCCTCGGGAGGGAGGTGGCTGAGCGGTGAGGGAATCGGGGCTAGTCATCAGTATGTTGCCGGTTCGATTCCCGACTGTGTCATGTGACGTTGTGTCCTTAGGCAAGGCACTTCACCCTACTTGCCTCGGGGGGAATGGCCCTGTATTTGCTGTGAGTTGCTCTGGATAAGAGCGTCTGCTGATTGACTCAATGTAAATGTATCTTCTGCCGTGTTTCAGGTGGCAAGAGCGGCTTGGGCACGGTGATCCTGGAGGTGGTGGATGTGAACGACAACACCCCTCAGCTTCCCTCCGGCGAGATGGTCGTGTGTGAGAAGAGCGGGGAGCTAGGCTCCACGCTGGTCGCGGCCAAGGATGAGGACGGGCCTCCCTTCTCCTCCCCCTTCACCTTCCAGCTGAGGACCGACAATGATGGGAAATGGGCTGTGAAGAAGTTTAACGGTGTGGTTTGAAGCGGATTTTTACTGTCTTCTCCCACTGTCGACATGCTGCTCGCTAATGTAGAACTGTCCACTGTAGGAATCACTTCACAGAGGAACTATAAATCGCATTTAACACATTTTTTGATCGCTTAAAAACAAGAAATAGCTTTCGTAGCCTCACCAAAATCACAAATGTTGTCTCATAAACCAATGTTTATTCTGATTCTTAAGCTGAAACTGCCGTTAAACTGCCTGTCACCTCTCTACTTTAGATACGGCTGCCACACTGCTTCAGACCAGGGAGCTCCCCACAGGCATCTACACAGTGCCCCTGGTGGTGAGAGACCTGCAGGGCATGGGAGGGGAGCAGACAGTCACCATCCGGGTGTGTCGGTGCAGGGGTGGAGCCTGCGTGACCCAGCCGACCTCCACTGCCCTGGGACCGTGGGGCATCCTGGCCATGCTGCTACCCCTCGCCCTCCTCCTCCTGCTCTGTGAGTCTCACTCCGCTCCTCCTCTCCTCCGCCCCGCACTACACCGCAGACACATGCTTTACGGGGAGCGATTACTAATCAGGATTGGGATTTGATTGTACAGTAAAATAAATCTATATTGACCTTGACGAGTAAAAAAAATAAAAATAAAAGTGAACCTATGATCTGAGTATGAATGGTTCAAGTCTGAAGGAAGAGTCCCATTAAAGGTCTATATAAAAGGGAAACTGAATGCACACCATGCACTATGTGTCAAAGCAAGAGTGATTCAGTAGGGTTTTAAGAAGCAATAAATCACTCAGACGAACAAATGCATCAACCAGCAGTGGCTTCTATAGCCTGGCTTCAGCAGAGCTGTTTATCTTAATGTCTTTGTCTCTCCGTCAATGGTAGGTGCGGTGCTGGCATTTGTCTGTGCGACTAAGAAGGAGAAAATGGAGATGGACGATATGGGGGACAGCGGAGGGATACTGCTTAAGTCTAACACAGAGGCTCCAGGGGACCAGCTGGTAAGATATTCAGCACGAATATCCAAAGAACCAAAAAGCCATATCATACTGGATCGTTCTGCTAACAGACCCCATTTTTTAATTATTTTTCTTTTTGGGAACATGCCTCTCCTCAGGATTCCAAACTACTTATCATCCCAGCGTCCGTGACCACTGACAAACCCAGTAACGGTTCCACGGTCGACATGGGATTCACAGGCGGCAAAATCTCGCAAACAAAGGGAGGGGAGCTGAACACCCAACAGAACCTGCTCCACCAGTCCAACGGCTTTAAGTTCAGCGATTCAAACAGCTTCTCTACTGGTCACTACAATGGTGGAGGGCAGAATGGAGGAGGGCATTTTTTCACTGGCGATGAACGTGTTAAGGATAACACTGGTCAGTACAACCAGTATGCAGACTCTGCTGCGTACCACACCTGGCAAACCAATGGACGCTTATTACAAAAGGTAAACTTTTCCCGACAACTTATCCTGAGCTTGAACTTGTCAATGACCCAAAACTAAACCTAGACAGGAGATTGTTCAACAAAGGTCAATATCACAGCTCCCTACTTAATAAAAAGATAAGTGTCTCACATGTTAGACATATGGAGCTATTTTTTCTCCTAGGTTTAATATTTATTTTCCCTTGTGGTAAAAGAACTGTCCAATTCTTCCATGTAATCTTGTCTGGCCCCTTCTGTAAACGTTCATATGTCTTATCTTGCCACAGTGCAGTTTATCTGTGTAATACCCTGTGTAATATCTGTCTGGGAAACATCCTGTTCTGGGTGCTGCAGTAATACCCCCAAACCTAATATCCTTCTTCATACTGCTGTGTTCCTCCCACCCTGTAGAAGCTGACGTACCTAGGGACCGTGGAAGAGGACCGCTACACCGATGACATCCTGCACAAGTACGGCTACGAGGGGGCGGGCTCGCTGGCTGGTTCGGTGGGTTGCTGCAGTGACCAGGGTAACCAAGACAACCTGGACTTTCTCAACACGCTGGGGCCTAAGTTCCTGACCTTAGCAGAGACCTGCACTAAGAAATGAACAATGAGCACTGAGTCATACTTGAATTACAGCCGTGAATAACTAGCCACGGTGTCAGAGGTCGTCGGGGGGTCAGCACACTGAACTGCTACGGATGCTCGTCGGACTAGATTTGCACTGGATTGTATTATATTTTTTTAATGTTCGGGATACTTGCGTATTTTGTGGCAAATGGTTGATAGAATTTATATATAGCTTTAGGCTTTTTTAGCTAACCTTTTTTGCAGTGTTATGAAAGTCAATTGGTGTGAGGTATTCTTAAGAATTGATTTCTCCCATGTTTTAATAAGATTACGTTTAAGTACATGAATTGTAATGGATTAGAATGGTTGTCACATTATTGGTTTATAAGGGTTTTAGAATGAGTATTGTGCTAAGCCATTTAGACAGGAAAGCCCGTAAGCGCACGATTGAAAGTCTACGGTTATTTACAGTATCATGGTCATATCACACGCACACAAGCGCGCACACACACACACTGCAGTCACATCTATGAGCATTACTACTAGAACTAGAACACCCTTTACCTTGTGGTTCTGTTGTACTGTGTCAGGTGGATGTTATACAGCTCTCTGTATTTGTTTTTATCACAGGTACTATAATACGGGTACTGTAATACTTCTGCAAGTAGAGTACTTTTTTTTAAAGCAGAACATACAAGTGAAGATGAATACCTGAAAAGAAGCATTACATTCATACTTCATATTCAACAAAACTTAAGTCAGCTGACTGCCCTTTGGCAACAGTTTTAAATACAATTTCCATATTCCATGTTTACCTTTAGTTTTAAGCCTTGGAATATGGTCACCCAGGACCTGTAGTATTACTGTTTTCCACACTAGACTGGGCTTCTGGGAGGAAATAGACACACACACACACGTTCCCAGTCCCTCCATTGACTTCTGCTGATTGAAAATTATGAGCCTGCTGGGTCAGGAGTTGGATGATGCAGGCTGACAGCCATTCTGTGGACTTCAGCTATGTGTGTTTGTGTGTGTAGGTGTGTGTGTGTGTGTGTGCATGTAGAACTAGACAGCATTTCAGTGTGTCATTGCCTGATTTAAGATATTTACTACTCCTGTCCATTTGATGTTGATATACTTGGCCATTTTTATGTTAACTAAATACATTTGTATCTAGGTACAGTAATTCTCTTGATGCTTTTGAACCGTTTAACCGAAAAGACATTGTCTCGTGTTCTCTCAAATTAAATTGAGCTCGTTTAGGTATGAACATTTTAGAGGGGAACATTGTACATCATGTGTGTACTTGCCCTTGTGTGCGAGATGATAATGATGTGCAGGCGTTCCCAGAGAGCTTGTTTACACAGGTAGATAAACAGCAGGGTACATGGTGAATCATTGACAGGGTGTGGCTCACATGTTTACCCAGTGTCGGATGAGAGTGATGCAGGTGGAGTTTGAGGGAGAAGCCATGACACCGATCTCTGAGAGAAGCTCTGGTGTTAGTTACAGTGTTTCCCCCCCTCAGGCAGCTTTTTAAAGGTTGCTAATTTGACTAACCTATTAGGGCTTCTCTCCTAACAAAACAACAGCTTTTTCCTTCCACCTATAAATAACACACATCCAGGATGTGCAATATTAATGCAGTACGTAACTCCAGTCTAACGTCCATGATCCCACTGATAATATTTAAGCCCCAGCTAGCCTTTTTAGAAGCACTTCCTGTTTTGAAGTACAACACAGACTCTGGGGAATTCTCTTGACACCGCCAGGAAACTGCACTAAGATGAATCAGTACCTTCAAACGCTCGTCTTGAAATGGCAACAAACGAATATACGCAACAAACCAAGGATTGTAGTGTCCAAGTATTTATGTGTCAAGTATTAAATATGGGAAAATGTACAGCTGGCAAACCCATCCAATTATGTGGCCTGGAGAAAATAGCTAGAACTCTGTGATACACAGTAACCAAGCTAGAATGAGATAACCAAGCACACGAAAATCTTTTAACCAGAGCCTCTTAGATTCTACCCAGAACTAGGCTGTGGCAGTGGAGCAATATGACGTGCACTGTAACTCTGAAATCAGTATTCTGTCCAGAGCCGTGAGTAAAGCCTTCTCGATTCACCCTACAAAAGATAAATTAGATATTGGTTCTTCTCTGATTACCGTTCAGAATGATTTGAGTGGACTGCCCAGAATAATATTTATCTCAGCCAAAGCTGTTTCCAGAAAACTGTTTCAAATATACTAGATCCTCAGAGATGCCACAAATTTCTAAATATTCTCTTTCTTAAGTTCTTAGGGAATTATGTGGCTGAACGGTAAGGCAGCTGGGCTAGTACTCAGAATGTACCTGGTTCGAACCCGGGCTGTGCCAACATGATGTTGTGTCCTTGGGCAAGGCACTTCACCCTACTTGTCTCTGTATGTGCTGGAAGTCGCCCTGGATAAGACAGTCTCATAAATGACTACATGTAATGTAGTAATCACAAGGTATCTGGTTCGAACCCCGGCTGTGCCAACATGATGTTGTGTACTTGGGCAAGTCACTTCACTCTAGATTTCCTCAGGTGGAATGTCCCTGCACTTGCTGTAAGTTGCTTAGGATAAATGACTAAATGTAAGTTGTTTAAACAAGCACACGTTGTTAGCAAAATGTTAGTCCATATCTGTCTTTCTATGGTGGATAGTTATCAATTATGTCAGAGGACGGACAAAAGGATGATCTGAATGACAACGACGCCTCGTCATGATCAAACAGCGTGGTGTGTTGAAAACTACAACGACGTCAACAAAGATTACTGCAACTGTCAAACTTCTGAGAGTGCGTTGCGACGAGAGGTGTCTTTCATGTGAGGATTGCTAGAGAGTATAGTGAAGTCACATCAAGGATTTGTTCAAATTCCCTTTGGGGCCAATTAGTATTATCTTGAAAAGTTAGCCTATTCCTGTTTCAATCCTCAGAAATCACTTCACTGCATCTGTGTTCAGAAATAATAGAAATGTGCAGCTGACCCACATACTGTCTACTAATGCTTCATATTTACGTTTGAATATTCCATCGTGGGTGATACAATAGTTATGCTACTATTTAAAGAAACGTGGTATTTTAGCAAATGTTCAATCCTTTAAGAGCCTGCTAGATCAGTTGAAGAAAAGAACTCTGCTCGCCTTCATGAAAAATAAAGAAATGTAGTTAATGTACTTCATGTGTCATGTCAAGTCACCTGTCATGTACCTACCTAACATCTCCATGGATAATTTGTTGTCATGGTTTCCTGGTTACAGTCGAACTACATTGCACTTAGTCGGTAGCACTTCCCATCTGGTGCTAAATATTCCACCCATGGTCAAAATGAGCGTCTAACACGTGACAAGGTGAAGGGAATAGGGCCACAGACATACACACAACCAAGACGATTCCTGATGTGTTGGGCTCAAACTTTATATTTATTGTTTACCCTTTAATAATTAATGTAATAATTTATTATTAAAAAAATATACTTTTACATAAATTTCCATCCCTGTGAAAATACAGTTTATTGAATTTGTATTTACTGTACAGAAGCATGGGGACATTTAAGACAAAAGAATGAAGACTTTAAAAACATACTGACATTCTTAAAAGCATTCATTTAAAGTGCATGGAGGGCTACAGGCAAGCGATGCCGTTGGCAAGTCATGTAATTCACTGCCTCGCTCTGTCCACTCTTATCGCTGCTTGAGCCATCGCTCCTAGTCACTCTTATAAAGACGCAATTAATTCCAAAGCGGCAGCGTGAAATTAATTTATTGCTTGTAATTAGTTTTCTGCGTATTCTGAAAACAATCTCCAACAAATCTCTCCCTCTCCGCAGGAAAACGGATGGCAGTTGGCCGCATCAGACACCAACATGCTAGCTCAGTATCCGGAACACTCTTAAAGCAGAGTCTACGAAGACCACACCTATCTTCTGCATGTGTACACTCACAGATTTCCCTTTCAGTTTATATTACGCCACATGCATACATGTATATGGTAGGAGTGTGTGGTGTTCTAGTCTGAACCAGCAGGTGTCACTCTTGCCTCTTACTGTCTCTTCTATCAGGCTGTGTTCTGATCCTTTCTAACTCAGGCTCTCTGGTTCTAGAGTTGAAACTGGAGCACACATACTAGAGTTGTCCTTAGTAGACACGGCAGGAGTGTCGACACAGAAGGCAACGCAATCTGCTTTGGTATCGTAACCTCCACGGTTGACTCTCCTGTCCCATGCAGGATAGTGAGTCCGAATAGCTATAAACACTATATACATGATGGCAGTCACACTGGATGTGGTATACTAGTTTGGTTTCAGAAGACATTTGTAACAGAACAAATTAAATATGTGTCTGGTTCAGAATCCGAATCAGGTTTGATTTTATTCGCCATGTAAGTTGCACACAATTTAGTGAATTTAGTGCCGCAGGACGGTGCAAATAATAATCATACACGGAACTTAAATGATAAAAGTAGGCAAGTACTGTATGAAGCAGGCAGCGCAGCCAGAAGCGGTCTACATACGTTCAACGTCTTTGAGTGAACTTGACGCGATCAATTAAGACAGATGTCACATCAGTTGACTTACACAGCGCCAACATGTGATTAATGTGCCCACCAATGATGGTTAGCGTTTTAATACTGACAGGCTTATTATGTAACCCCATCACCACGACCACGTTAGAGAAAAAGACACGATCGGCTGCATGATTCTCTCATTAAGGTCTCGGTCCCCAAGTCTCGCTTTCTGCTTAAAATAGCGGTGGGTGTGGCCACATCTATATCTCCATGTGTAGGCTTACTTGTGATGATTAATGGACTGCCAGCGAGAACGCAGTTAATGATGCAAGGCAGTCCAAGACTCCCAACACAACCCAGGTCTGGAAGATTCTTTAAAGGGAGTATGCACTGTGAAAAATGTTTCCCCCCAAAACTCAACATTTACGGAGCAACATTTTCGTTCTTTTGTCAAGAGCAGTGGCCTACTGATCAAGATGGATACTGACAATAAAAAAGAAACAATGACATCTGATGATGGAACGTTTACATCAGTAAACATGTCCAACTCGGTGCCATTGTCAACTACTGTCAACTAAATAGCTGGTTATGAGTTGTGGTATAGCTCAGCACATGACAGTAAATATGCCTGACGATACTTACTGGCCTGTGAGTATTTTCACCAATATGGAGAACATGCCCCTTATTAGCACATTAATTATGCAAGAGTATCATTTCCTAGTTTAATGATTTGTTGGGTCCATTGTGTTTCTTTCGGGTATAACAGCCTCTGTCATCCATGCTAATTTGAACCACGCAGCTGTCAAGTTCATCGGATAAATCAATTCTGGAAGACCCCAGAGATGGATCTGTGTCTTAATGAGTCCACATGATTTAACAAACAGAGTGTAACGCCCGTAAGTACAATTTGCTTCTCAACACGTACAGTGAGCCGTTTTGAATTTGTGTTTGTTTTTTCTCCATGGGTCGTTGGTTTTTGCAGTACGACTCACCTGGTTCTGGGGTTGGTAAACAAAACCCCTGGATCACCCATCAAGGCTTCATGCTTGGTTAAGTATGGTTAAGTATAGTAGAAAAGGTTTCAGAGGTAGTCAATACTCCTGGACGAATGAGGGTCTACACTAACATGTTTAGGTATATTATACTACAGTATATATACTATACTATATTACAGTAGATATGGAAAAACAATGATAGCAAACAGTTAATTTGGTATTTATTTTTCAGTCAGGCGATTACTACGTCATAAACTTGTGACCGATCAGAGGACAATAAAGGTTGTAGTTTTACACATACTGTATATAATTGGTAATAAGACATTAACAGATAATAAGGCAATAGCTTGTCAACTGATTGTGATGAATATGAAGGCATTAGAAATCAATCTATTAAATATTTCTCCCTCATGCAATAAGATTGTCAATAATTTTGGGCAAACTGGCAATTTCCTTGTTATATAGGATTCCTGAATAAGTAAAAGTTATACTTTCATCCTCAGCAAAAGGCTGCTCCACAATATGAGCGCTTCAAAAAATATGCTTGAAAAATTTGATTGTTATGAATAAATCCCATAAGTACGGAGCCCCTAAAGTCCCAAAAGTCGGATTTTTTTTATCTTGTGCGCACAAGTTATTATCTTGTGGGAACAAGATAATTATCTTGAGGGAACAAGTTATTATCTTGTGCGTACAAGATAATTATCTTGAGGGAACAAGTTATTATCTTGTGCGCACAAGATAATTTACTATGAACTCATATGCATCTCTAACGCCTTCCGATGTACACAGCCACGATATAATGGAGAGAACTGAGCTAATCAAGTTGTATTTTATGTATTATTATGTATTTATGTATTTATCACGTATTGCATTTTAATTCCAAGATGAAAATAAAACTTGATTAGCTCAGCTCTCTCCATTATATCGCATACACAATCACACACAACACAACACAATCGTTGTGTTATGCATTTATAGTTCTTCCCTTGGCACTTATTGGTTCTCATGATGTATGATTCACGATCTAAAAAACCGACTGTGTTCGGGGTCTATCACGTTGCTATGCTCAATGACTGATGCTCTTTGTAAAAGCTCTCTCTTGTAACTTTGGATAAAAACGTCTGCTAAATGAATAAATGTAATGTAAAATGTAAATGTAAATATCGTGGCTGTGTACATCGGAAGTCGTTATAGAGATGCATATGAGTTCATAGTAAATTATCCTGTGCGCACAAGATAATAACTTGTTCCCTCAAGATAATTATCTTGTACGCACAAGATAATAACTTGTTCCCTCAAGATAATTATCTTGTTCCCACAAGATAATAACTTGTGCGCACAAGATAAAAAAATCAAACTTTTGGGACTTTAGGGTCTCCGTACATAAGTGAATGCCTTGTGTCATACACAATATTAATTTAGCTAGCGCTGGACAAGATGTTTGTGCAGTCTTAGTGTTGTTAAAACTATCGCAAAACGATCCTAAAAGTGTATCGTCTCATCATTGCTAGTTTAGTGTTTCTAGTTTACTCTCAGTTCCTTCTTTCCAGGGATGAGGTTAGTCTTCAGTTGAAACTCTCTTCCTTTCTCACAGATGAGCGGATCCAGCAGGTTCTAACAGTCTCGCCTACTCATCCATCTGTGTTGTTACTGTCAGTTGCCAATAAAAAAATGATCTGTTTCCTAAACTTCATAACGCTGCGTAACAATCAATAGGGCAAAAACAGGACCAAGGACAAATGTGGACGGAGTCGACTGTATGTGTTGTACTTAACGATCGGAAGCAGGCCGCTTTCGTACAGGACGTTTCATCTCTGCAGCCAATCATGCCACATAAAAGTACCGAGTGGGTGTTTGCCTTCTGAAAGAAGAAGATGACTTGTTTTTCCTCATCTTTGTTAAGAGACTATTTGAAGTCCAATATCAGAACCGGGGTGTAGCAGAGCTGGATGTGATGATCATACTGTAGCGTTGCCATCATTATTTTGGTCTTGCTGGCTTTCTCAAACTTTCCCCCCCCCCCCCCTCCACTTAGGGGATGCTCTTTGAAGAGGCATCTGAGGCAGGTTTGCAGCTCTCCTCGCCTCTCCTGTGTGCTTGAGAGTGAGATCAACCCTCCTACGGTGTCAAACACGCTACAATCCGTTTAATTAATCCACATTCGGAGAGCTCTGTACAAGATGATGTCCTGATTAGACACTAGAGGTGGGATGTGAGGTAGTACGCTCTCTGAGAGTCCCCCTGGATCAAAGCACCTTTTGTTTTCTCGTCACACACACACACACACACTGACAGTCTCTTCTTCTCTATTTTCCTCCATGACTGCCTTTGTCACGTGCATCATCTATATGCAATAGCAATAACGAAGTGTGCGTGTGTTTTCGCTGGAGGCATTTTAAAGGAAACCAAACCCTCTGCCAGTCTCATACGAGTCTCGTCCAGGAATTACACAGCTCAGCCGCCAGCAGTCAAGATGGGATGGCAACGAGAAGAGTAGATTCACTGAGTTTCCACGCCGACAGAGATACAAACAGAGAGGTGGAGGGAGGGAGAGAGAGAGATGCATGCAGAGAGAAACAGAAGAGGGAGATGGAGAGCATCAGAGAGCTGCTTGTAAGAACAGAGGAGATTGAGGCAGACTGTCAGAAAGGGAGGTAGACAAGCTGATAAAGAGAGAAAGTGGAGAGCGACTCTGGGGGGAAGAGGCGCACGCACTAGGAGCAAGTTGGGGTGTGTGCGGTTGCTTTTGAAGAGGGTGTTTGGGACCTGATTGGGGGTTACTGCCTTAGGGGGGCTGGAGGAGGGTGGGAGTCTCTCTGGGGCTCAGAGCATGTAATCCCTGTGGTGGAGATCTGTATCAAACATAAGACCACCTGCAGAGGGGACCACCTCAGATGCTCCACTAACCATGATGGCCTGTGCACAGCGGACTATACCACCCCGCAGTCTGTGCAGGGGTGCTGCACAGTCAGCAACAGGAAGCCGAAATAATACCAGCAACAATACCAGCATACAGAGAAGGTCCCCCCCTCACATAGCCTCCCTCTGGGTCAGACCTGGATTGTCATTTGGTTCAGGAGTTTACACAGACAAGTAAAGAGGAGGGCCAAGTGAGGCTAAATGTAATGCCACCAACTGCCCTCCATCTAACACCGAATACACCGTGACCACTTTGGCACATTTGCATTTTAATTACTTTTTAATGACTTTTGGCACCAAGGTGACAAGTTTCGGATTGCAAAACTGCAAGCCATGAAATGTTGGACAGCATGAGAGTCAATATATTATTTTTTTATCCCCCAGATTTCCCACATTCGACCGATTCTACGAAGCGGTTACATGCATACGGTCATGTCAACAAACGATTAATTTTTAACACGAAGCGTTCGTTAAAGATCCAACTGGCCGTTCGAAGTTTGAGAAACAAGCCGTGCATTTATATGTACAGGAGGGCATGTAAGCACGCAATTTAATTACCATTAAATAAATGGATCCCAGGGGGCATCAGAAAATCCAATAGAGTTGTGCAGCAGAATCCCACACTAATCCCTGAGACCACTTCATTGTTTTTTCATCCCAAAGTCCAGAAAACTTAAACCTCACCGATGCTCTAACATGTCGATCGCTTTCATGTTTCTAAGACTCGAAAGACATTTTTTAGACATCCACCGACAGAGAAACGGGAGGGAGTTCTTCGTATTGATTTGCTGTCACTCTAGTATCAACACAGCCTTGTCTGGATGCTGGATGCGTATCCGCAGCCACATGATAGTAAGCACTCCAGCGCTGCATGCGCCAGTCAGGGTTATCACTTTAGGGGGTCAACCTGTGTCACACACACGGTGTGTTCGAGGTCAATGCTCCCAGTTGGGCTCCATTCCACCCTCTCTAAGATGTAACCGCTGTGCGAGCGCTCGGCTGGCTCTCACACACAATCACAAAACCAATGATAGATGGCGGGAATCACATGATTCCATTTGGCTTACCAAACCAGCTGATCGATACTATGTGAAATGACTTGAAGCAAATGCATTTTTACCCATCTGCCCAGTGTTGGGTGATTCCAGTCACACCTTACCTAGATGATAGGTGGGGACTCAACTAGTCTGTTTCAGTGCTTGACCTACATGTTATCCAACAGGCAAATCACTGGCCCAATCGAATCGAGTTTAGGTGGAGTTGCTGACCTGGCAGTGTTTAAGATAAGATAAGATAAGAAATTCCTTTATTAGTCTCCCGGGGGGGAAATTGCAGTCCACAACAGCAGCAGGGTACAGTAACAGCACACAGAGTGGGTAACATGGGTAAAATACACAATAAGAAATACAATAGAATACACGTCGTCAAGTACGAGGTTAAGTGAGATGGTTTCTGTCTCGAATGAGAAGTGAGAGACAAGTTATTGCACGTAAAGAATATTAGAGAATATTGCACGTTGTACGTAAGAACAACAAGACCGCCATGAGAAACACTGCACATAGAGTAATATTGCATAATTATATAGTCATAATAATTGCATGTAGTAGTGGCTATGGACAGCAGTGTTTGGGTGTTTATTGCAGTGTTTATTGGGAGCTATGGTGAACTGCCTGCCACCATCACAGAGAAACTCCACACTGCTGCTTTACATAAGTGGATGCTCAATTTGTAACTGGCTGACCACCAATGTACATTTACATTGAGTCATTTAGCAGAGCCACTTACAGCACGTACAGAGACATTCCCCCCGAGGCAAGTAGGGTGGGGTGCCTTGCCCAAGGAGGTCATGTTGGCCCAGCCAGGGTTCAAACCAGGGACCTTCTGATTACCAGCACGACACCCTCACCGCTCAGCCACTTGACTCCCATTCTCTCCCATATAATTGCAAACATTAACTGGCGTTTCAATCATTTTAATCGCAAACATTCCAATGAAATCAACCTCGGTGTGACTGTCAGTGAGGTTGCTAAATCTTTAACATACCCACAACACAATTTCCTCCTTCTTGACATCCATTTCCCCTCGCCCTCCCCACCAATACCACCTTCTCCTTCTCATCCTCTTTCATCGACGGCTCGACGAGCGCGCCAGCCATCGCTCTTTGGCACGGCTGAGTGGCATGTGAACTTCTGATTAAGGTGAGGATATGGACGGAGGTCCGGTTTGCGGTCATCCCTGCTCCCTGACCTTTCAACTGCTTCTCCTGGAGTTAGCTCAGAAAAATACATAGATTAGCCACATTGTTGTTTTGGGCGCAGGGTTCAAAGCGAAAGAAAAAAGTAGCGACTTATAGTCCGGGAAATACGGTAAGTATTAGGTTTCAAGTTTTTTTTCGTAAATTCTATGTACCGTTTTGGCCTCTCATTGTGGATACTACAGCTGGTACCATCACGATATGCCCTTTTGTGCCATGTGAGACAGGAATCAGCTAAGTGAATTTGTTTCTTTTAAGATTGCTACCCCTTTGACACTAACCAGGACTGTCCCTGCCTGGAAGGAAGCCATTAGTCACCTTGTCTGGGTTCTTCCCAGACATGATGACGTGGTCCACCAACATTATAATTCAATCCAGTCGACGCCGCAAACTCATTTCATATGTGCATCGTGATAGAGATGTATTGACCGAACGAGGGGGCACGCCTCCTGCGAATCCAGTCCTCCCGGAATGACCAACAACCAGGGAAGGATGACCTTTCATGGGCCACTGTCCAGAGAAATGAATCACCCGGATCGAAGGAATGTATTAGCCAGCCCATGTGATTAATTACCAACAAGGCGGAGCCCTGACAGCAGCTGCAAATGACAGCTAGTGTGATAAGAAATTCTCGATCGAGCCCCCAAGCACAGCGCTGGCTCCTCTCCTCAGTTCCAGCTCCAGTCTTTTGAAGAAATTGTCTGTTTCAGTACTAACTCATCCCGCAGGCATTTAGTCAGTCATTCGTAATTATAATGTAGTATATTGCGTGCGTTTAACTTGTATCACAAACTTGCGGCCTCTTGATCCGCAGTAAATAAATACTGTACTATACTAAGCTACACACAGAAGACATGTCTACAAAGACAATATCTATATGTAAACACTTGTGGGTGAGTGGTTAGGGTGTTGGACTAGTGTTCAGAAGGTCATCGGTTCGATTCCCGGCTGAGGCAATATGATGTTGAGTCCTTGGGCAAGGCACTTCACCCTACTCCCCTCAGGGGGAAAGTCCCTGTACGTGCTGGAAGTTACTTTGTGGTAGAGTGTCTGCTAAATGTAATGTAAATGTACAATGACCACTGCATGAAGTACGGTTGTAGTAAATCATTTTTTCCATTATTGTTTCAGGGCTTCTCCATGCTCGGTTTCAAGAGAGTAATTGAGTCCACAAGCAATAGCGAGTTGCCAAAACAATGACGCCTGGAGCGGATGAAGGTGTCAAGTAATTACGTTTACCCTCTGGTTTAATTAGGTCAGCTCCAAGGCTGTGTGTGTCTGCATGTGTGGAGCAAAAACATCAAAACCAGTCATCAAAATAAACGAACTGGTCATTATACCCTAGATAGGCTAAATTAAGCTAACTATGCTGAACAGTGAGCTGAGAATAAAGTGAAAGAAACAGACTTTTTGTATGACGTACTGTATTTAAGATTCAGGTTTGCTTTGTCTCCATAAATCATGCAGCAATGTGTCACAAAATGAAGACGTCCGCACTTCATTAGGCCTTGCTAGCTCACTGTGACCAGCGCCTCTGACAGTGACTCCAATTATGATGTAGCAGTAATAAGACTTCAGACCATGTCATGCAAAACCGTCATTTATAGGATTCTGGCATTTTCCATCTCCTTTAAAATTCTCTACCGAATGGAATATTGAACTCGTTTTCCAGGTTGACGTTGCCCCAGGGCACAGAGGCTGAAAGAGCACAGTTTAAAGTGCAGTCAGGTCCAATTCAAGACCCAGGTGTTAATGCCTAGACGTCATGGGTTAATGTTAAACTAACAGCTTTTCACCTTGAATCTGTCCTACATTTGTGACTTCCCCTTTACGAGGCTGGTTGAATGTGCGGAGAGGAGCGGCAAGGGCAGTTCTGGCCCACAGGCTCTCAGAATCACGTCAACACGCATGACTTAATGGAGAGCGGATAGGGAGGCCATCTCCATCAGTGCTGTTCAAATGTGATTGAAGGTAGGGGAAATGTCTCCTATAAATTCCTTTCATTACTGTACCACTTATCTGTTTTTGGTTGAAGTGACTATTTGTTGTGAGACAACCACTGGTCCTTGAGCTTTTTGCTCATTGAAAATAATTGATGTATGTCAGCGTTAATTAAAAGCTAGTGAGTGTGTTGTGGTGGTTGTTGGTGTGGGTATTTATTTGGGGGGGGGGGGTCAAGGAGAAGTGCTTGTTGTTGTCAAACCAACTGGCTTCTTAGAAAGTCAGGGTCAAGGTGTGTGTCTCTTTCTTCAATACATTTAAGTTTTAAAACGTTCAGTTCATGTTTTATTCAGTCTAGATATGGCTTATGGAGCTACAGTTGTGAGGTCTAAGTTTAGTTTGTTAACACCTTTCGGAATGAGAGGATTTGGGCTGAGTCCAGAATTTATACTGAACGTCAAAATGATTAGCATCGCTAAAACAATAAAATAAACCTTGTTATCCTAAAACATATATTTGGGGTTCCGAATATTCTGGCAACATCAACTTTCATCAAACCGGGCCATCTCTGAGGAATTAATAGGTCTGCTTATGCGATCAATCTGAAAAATCTTCCAAGGTGACATTGTTGCCTAATGTTTTTTCATCCTCATCCTCTTCCATTTTTCACTGTCATTTTAAACATGCCATATTTCCTCCAGTCTAACTCTCCTTTCCTCGAATCCCATGGCTGGAGGTGTCCTTGATAGAGATATTGTCCGCTATTTCTGTTAAGAACACCATTATTACTGTGCATGACTGCTTTTTGAAAAGCAGAAAAAAAGGCAATGCTAATGATGTTGGCTTGAGCGCAGAGCTAATTATAATTCTCTAAATATGCCGAGGTGGAAGGTGTGATGGATGCAGTGTCAGTAGCGTGGTGAGAAGAGAGGCCCAGCTCGGCAAACCGGCAGATCAATACCCTCGGAACACATGACATTGCATCTGCATTTAATGAACCAACAGTTTTATCTGTTAATTACATGCCAGGCCAAACGTTAGCATTCCAACCACGTTACCCAGAGACATTCCTGCCTGTCCAGATAATGGCTATTACACACAACCAGTTTGCGAGCCACTTTCCCATTTATTTATTTCCCCCAAGACTCACTTTACTACTATCCTCTCCAGCCCGGCCTTTAATTTATTGCAGGTAATTTTCCATGCAGCATTCTTCATGCCGCATTCGTATTTGTCGTCCATTTCTGAAGTCTTTTGTCTGCCTCTATAAGATTAGCATCATTATTCTCTCCCTCTTCCATTGTGAATGTAGATTCAGGCTTTGGTTCTACCGGGGTTCTCAAGCGGGGGAAATTGCATTTGGGGAAGGTAGGAATGTTTGTGAGTGAAGAAAGAATTGAAAAATTCGACTGGACAAAATGTTGGTCTGTTTTCTGTCTGCGTATGGTAACTCAGTGTTATCCACTCGCAAGCCAAACTTTTTCTGACTAGCCTTCTGGCAAAAAAAAACAACAAAACCTACCCAATTCATTTTTTATCCAGGCCTGTTGTGAATTCTTTAGAAGGTTTCCGCTGTATCCTCCAGCAAAATACACTTAATGGAGGTGTGGAGATCAAGAAGACAATAATGTAAAGGTGCATATTCATGAATAATGAATGAATGCCTACAGGAAATAACAGCCAATACCAAGGTCCTGTCGTGCCACTCCTGGCCCAACCTTAACTTCAACGATGCCCCCCCCCCCCCCCCCCCCCCACGTCTTATCAGTAGCAAAGTTGATGCCACTACAACACTCCTGTCTAAACCCTGTGCAGTAGTGTCAGTCTCTCTCCATCTACCACCCCACCACATTCTCTGTTCGTTCTCCGGTCTTCCCAGAACGTTGGGAAAGAGTGTATTTTATTTTTATCAGGTGAGGCTTCAGCCAACTGCCAGGGGCCTAAGGTCAGTGATAAGAGACTATTTCTGCCATGAGCCCTTCAACACATCTCTGCTTTGTCTCTCATGCCTTAGATCGCCACAGGAAGCCTCTGACAGCCCACAGAACCCCCCCAGGAGGGATATGAAAGGGTTCTGTTTTACATCAGCTCGCTCCTCTGCACTGCTCAGCTGAATCCCAATCTGAACATACAGCCTTTGGAACAGTTGTCTTTGAAAGGGTTGATTAGCTGATTAAAAAAAAAAATTATATATATAATGGACTGAGGAGGGTTTTTGAAACAGTATTTTATGATATCAGCTTTTCTTCGTTCATCACTATTCACACGCGATACAACACAGAAAATAGTCTGCTAATAATAAAACCATTTGAAGTAAAGAATTCGACATGAAACACATCTTGTTTGCATTATTTAGACTGAGGAAAACTGGTTTGGTTAGAGCTTGAGGGGTTCTAAGAAACCTTTTACATAGAAAATCAGTTTGTCTCCTTGGTAACCCCTCACATTCATGCACACACGCACACAGAGAGAGAAAGAGAGAGAGAGAGAGAGAGAGAGAGAGAGAGAGCAGCACTCTTACTGAGAGAAACATTGTGGTGACCTATAGTCAAATGGAGATGACCCATTGGGCAGCTCCCTTGGCTACAGCCTCCATGTTCCCAGAAGAATTGTCTTGTTTACTTTTGAGTGAAGCAGCTGTGAAATCTCTGCTATGTTCTCTAGGACGTTGACTTGTAGGACACAGCGAGACCAAAGCAGAAAAAAAGCTTATTTGGGATCCTCCCCAAAGCCTGCAGATAAACCACAAAGAAAAATGTTCTTCATGATGTTTGTTAAACGTCAAGAGGTCGGGAGGAAGTTGGTCACCAGAGTTTCCTGCTACGTTAGCGTCGGTAATGAACTGCCCTTCTCCCAGTCGGATGTGACTTTCAGCTGACATCTTGCCATCAGCCCCATTAGCTGCACTTGCCTCAAAAAGGTGGTCAGTGGAGTTGATAATGAATACCTTAAACAAACTACATCCATCCAGAGCTGCAGGCAGAGAAGAGGCACCTAACTAAGCTGACTGCACTCCATTACCTGGGAACGTGGTGTAAAAAAAAATATACTAATTTAAGGAGACACCTAGATGATTAAAAAAGCTGTGTTTTAGTTCTCTCATTTGCACAACTATTCCATTCCATTAGACGTGTAATTTGTGCTAGTCAGAAACAGAATGAGGTTGGCCTCTCCAGTGAGAGATTTTTTTCTCACTTAAATTAGTCTAGGATACCAGAGTTGAGACAGTTCCTACGTGTTGTTTCATATTTGTGCAGGTTAGCGCAAGAGACAGAGCCAGGAGGAAACAACAATCCACAACTCCTCACCTTTCTGTGAGGCATCGTATACAATACAGGCTAGTATGTAGCCTTATAGAATAAATACACTTTTGAATAAACAGAAGATGCTTGTATTTTCGATCACATGGACCAGATTTTCCACTGTGTGGCTCGCCTCCGGTCTGTCTTCCTTCAATCTGGCTCCAGCTTCCGTCCTCCTCCCTGACCCCCCACCTCCGCCCAGCCAGCTGACGGCCCTCCTAGCTGGGCTGTGGCGGCTGGGCTCCCCGCAGGGGCCTGTGGAGTCGAGGAGGTGGGTAGGCTACACCACTTCGAAGGAGAGAGAGACCCTGGGAGGGTGGAAAGTAAGAGTGTGTGCTGAGGTGCGAGACTCAACTCACCACACACACACACACACACAAACACACACCAACACACACACACAAACACACACAAACATACACACACACACCCTGGGGCCCTTATCTTGCATCCTATTGAACTTCAGCAGCTTACAGGCTCACCGTGTGGACAGGCATGCCTCAGCCCACGCTGGTCATACCCTCCTGGAGGGGAGCCGGGTGGAGGAGGGGGGAGGGGGGGGGGATCGGTCAGTGGGTGTCTGTCCAGAAAGTTCCAGAAAGTTGTTTTCTCCTCTCCTCTTTCCACTGCCCTCCGCCCCTGCTTCAAGTGCTGGGATTGAGCTCTGCTTCACATTTTCTCATCCTGTCATCTTCTTACTGACACACTCCCGAAACTAAAAGGTTTCAATTTGACCAGCACTCACAGATGTGTGTACCTAGTGGGAGTGTGCGTCTGTCTCTGTGTGCGTCTGTGTGTGCAGTCAATGAACAAGTTTTGATGTTTTTCATCAGAAGATGGGTATACCTCACAGCTAAAGCAGCAGACAGCAGCTCTAGCGGTTACAGGTAAAAAATGATAAATGACTTTGGATTACAGCATCCGCAAAGTGCACACATTTTTGCAGTGTTGTTCAGAATCAGAATCAGAATGGGGGTTTATTCACTATGCAAGATTAACAAACATAGAATTCACTGTGGCAGAAATGAGCAAACATAGAACATATACTAATAAAATTGAATACAATGTAAAATACACTACAAATATGATACAAATAACAAATAATACAAATGATACAAATAATACAAATAATACAAATAATACAAATGATACAAATAACATGGAAGTACAAGCCTCTAAGAAGAGTTGTTGTGTTTGTGTGATTTGATTCTGAGTGATGCATATATACACAGTAGCCTTCAAATGCATGTCTGGCTTTGTCTTATTAATGTGCGACAGTAAAACCTTTAATCTCCACTTCTAGGACTTGTGTGATGTTGGAACGATGAGGTTTATCGACAGCAACCGTTCACTTATCTTCAGCTGAGACCTTCGATGGTGGAGGAAACAGGAAAATAAAGTGTGCTCTCAACAAAGTGAAGCAATACTTTCCCAGTAAAGGGCCTGGTAAATACAGAACATTGTATTATAGTGTCATTTTACGACCAAATGGTTGAGAATACCATCATCTTTCCATTAATCTCAGGGTCAACGCTATTGATGTTGAAAAGACAGCTGATAGAAATTGGCAATGTAACTTCATACGATATAGAACAAGGAGGCTAAGGCGGCTTTGCAATGGAACCTTTCGTGACAAATGCCTACACTCATTCCTGCAGGATTTACAAGGTTAGCCCTCTATACTTGGCCTTCAGATCATTAATTGACCTGGCGTAACTGGATGAATCGATCCGAACATGTGTTGGATTTTATCATATACGTACATTTAGATATGTTTTTTCCTTAAACATGGAAAAAACATCACTGGTGCGATTTATAATCCGGAGCGATTTATAGTCTGAAAAATACGGTAAGTGTAGATAATACAGTATTTGAACCTGATGGACAGTGATGCTGCCAGCTACTTTGGTGTGCTCAGCATAATTTATTTATGATCCCCCCCATCCCGAGAGAAAGTGTTTAATATTTCTATACTGATGACATCGGCGTTATAATTATTATGACTTTGATGATTTATCACTAGGCTACTTTGGTGCCCCTCAGCCCTTGATGCCCTAAGCTGAGCGCGTGATGGGAGTGGCAGCGCTGCTGATGAAGCTATGCATGTCAACTGGTGTTTGTGAATGCAGAACTCCCACAGCCTGTCTGCTAGGCTGTACACGCCTTTTCCTGTCTGGGGACCCCTCCATCTGTGACACCTGGGGTCAAAGAGATTCTACCAATTACGCTTGCCTCTTTCCATCTGGAGGAGGGATGGTATTTACATGCTCTCTCCCCCCCCAACCCCTCTCATCTGCAGAAACCTCCACGGTCCTGAACCCAGGATGCGGAAACCTGACCTAAATCTGGCAACCTGCTTCTCGCTGCGGCAGCAAACAGCATCACAGAAACTTAGAACGCTGGAGGTACGAAGACCCAGATAAGCAAAAAGCTTTTTCTCTCTCTTCTCCCTCTCTCAACTTTCCTCTCAATTTATCCTCTTTGTCACCGACTCATTTTTAAGTGTGAAGTGGGTGGGTGGGACAGGTGTGCTGGAGCAGGGAAGTAAATGACAGAGGAGAAGATGGCCTCTAAAACCTTAATAAAGAGATAGAACCGCAAGTTGGCAACGGTGGCAATTATGATCCTGCCGACTGAAACTTCAGTTCAGGAGGTCCGTTAAAATGCTCGTTTGCATTCATCACAAAGGGCTCCAACGTTTCCATCCTATAAGCTCGAACGAACGGGATTTCGTAAAGCCTCTGTCTTGACTGCATTTAATCGACTGAAAATGTCTAATTGCACTGTTTGAATTCAGTTAACAGCTAAGTGCGCTGCAGTATGGATGGCTGTGCTGTCGCGAGAACAATATCTCCACAGGGGTGAACTTTATGGAAATGACAGAACCTGGTGCCCAGTGACTCTGTGGCAGATGTTTCTAAATCGTTGGTAGAACTTTGTTTTTTTATGGCTGTGTTTATCAGGGCTTCAGAAACAGCCCTGTTCCAGAGCATTCCTGGTCTGCAGACTATTTTCATAAAAGAGAGTAAAGGATTGGGAGACTTGAAAACCCCTGGGGTTGAATCTTAAAAGACTCGCTTCTCTAAGAGTGACAGTTTGGTTTAAAGGTGCTGAGGGGACGGGGTAAGAACAGATTCATTTATCAACATTAAGTCAAGAAGAGTGGGGGTCTAGGCGGGGATGAGGGAATTTGTATACGCATGAGCGGGGACCACAGTTTTAAAATGAGACAACAGAGGATGACAGATAGTGCGCCAGGACATGCCACTGTCTACGGCGGTTGAAAAGAGAAGAAATGGCAAATAACGTTTAGAATGACACTCTAATTTGGAGGGGGTTGTTGTGTTCTTGGGTATTTTGGAAGCTTGGCACATGAAAGCTTACCTATTTTTACGTCCTTATACTGTAAGTGCATCATTATAATTTATGTAAAAAATGACAGACAGCCAGACTGACAACTGACATGGGATTACCTCCTAAAAAAGATTATGAAACTACAGTGCGCTTTACCCTATCATCCGCTTCCATTTCCATTTTATTTCCAACTGTCACCTCGCTCCACCTCTCTTTCTCACACACTCTCTCACACCCTCTCTCTCTCTCTCTCTGTCGACACACAACACACAAACTTCACAGTCACACCATGGCGAAGAAGTGTGTGTCATTGATAGCGGCAGTGACAGATTTGCAGGTGGGCGTTGGGCGTGGGTGGGGTGCTAGAGAGAGCGGGAGGCCAGGATTCAGCACACACACTTCAAGTTCACAGCAGTGAGACACCGTGGCTCTGCCAGCACAGCAAACTGACTTCTTCATATCAAGAAAGCCAGTCAGAGGATGACACCTAGGCCAAACTTCCACACTACTCTCTTACTGGTGACGCAGCTGCCTGTGAACAGCTTCCAAGCACAAAGCGACGAGAGAGAAAAATTGCTGCTTTTTTTCAAACAGGATGGATGGTAGTTCATCTCAGAGCGGTGTGTTCGTGGTGGGATCACAAGAAGAGGCGAGCCCTCTCTGTCAGTACTCACCCCTCCCTCCCTCTCCCTCCTCCTCCTCCGCCTTCTCCTCCCGACTAGGGTTCATCACGCCTGTGTTTACAATCCCCTCTCAGGTGGAACCCTCAGCCCTCGACCTCCTCACCCTCCTCAACCTCCTCGCCCTCGGCCAGACCTCAGCTCAGAGGAGCCGAGGTGAATCAATCAAGCCCTCCCCATCACAGGCCTCAGGGGAAAGAGACAGGCTGCTGGGGGAAGCCTCTAGACATGGGGTAAACAGACAGAGACAGAGCACATACCCAAACTGGTCTACACAGTCCAGGCAGCACTGGACATCAGACAATTCTGGACCAGGCTCTGGGTCAAGTGAGCATGATATAGACATTTTCTGTCATATCATATAGATCTATTTTGTCATATGATATAGATATGTTATGCTACATCATGACATAAATGCTATGTATGTTGGGTTGAGAAAGAAATACTGAAAGCTAGTTAAGGAAATATAAACGCTTGGTTTGATTGTTTGTAGACCTATTTAGTTTTTTGACCTTATCATTTGAGTTTTTGCTTTTTCTATCAGGTATAGAAATACGGTTTATCATTAGGATTAAACATATTTTGGAACAATTGCTGCTGTGTTTGGGGTTACTATTATCGGGATGACTGAATTTACAGCAGTGTTTAAACGCCAGCAATTTCCTCTTCCGTGAGCTTTCTACGGCCCTGCCCGAGGTTGACGCAAGAAGATGGTTGCTTCCAGTGCAACAGAGTCTTTGAATCAGAGAAATGATTTTCTCCCAGAGTCCTAATTGAGAGTTAATATGAAAGTGTTCCTTCTCGCTCAGGTAGCGGAACAGAATTAGCAGGTCTGAAAACAACCTTGCAGATCAGTATGAGACTGTAGCAGATCATTATCAATCACTGGGACCTAACTTTACTGAAAAACACCTCTTCGCCAATCAATATCAGTTTAATTACAGTAATAAAACCCTGAACCTGAGCGTTAATGTTGCTTGGCTTGCATAGCAGGTGGACTTGTATGCATTTCCAAACATTAATGAACACAGGTCGCAACATTGATTCAAATCGCACGTTGGGGTTTTCAACGTATCTTCCCAGCACACAAATTCATTCCCTAACCCTGACGTCTTTCAGAACCCCCCTCCGTTGCACAATTTAAGGGAGATCCGGGAGGCAATCATAAATTGCTTTTACTTCATTTGGATGTTTATTTAATTTAAGTACTGGATGACATTTGGAGGATGTTAACCAGGACTGGATTTTTTTTCTAGTTCAGACCAGAATCAGTTTAAGTGCATGCCATTTTCTATCAAGAACGATTCAAAGAATATAAGTTACAAGAGCAGTAAGACGTCATGGGGGATATCTCTGCTCTTTCTCCGGTGTTGCTGTTTGACCTCTTGTCCCCCTCTGTTCGTTCCTCCTCCCCAGAGTCACCCAGTAAATCTCAGTAAATCTAAACACCCGCCTCTCCGCCCACTGATGTGTGGTTTTATCACACGCCATGTTTTGTTATCTCTTGGTGAGTAACGGTGAGATTGGGGTCTCTGAAGCAGGCGAACACACTGGCAAGAGCTGTCCTTCTTCATGAAAGGTCGTGTCAAGTAAAAAAAAACTTGCGTTAATTACGTTTTCACAAATCGGTCCTTGGCTGTGCTGGATGTCTTTGAGCGTGTAGGTTCTTGATGAACAATTTAATTGAGATATCGTGGATGAACAAGCCATTGCTGGGCAAAAGCTTCTTTTTTGTAATTCTCCTTTGACCTTGTCGCAATGTAACCTCCTTTAACCAAGAAACCAATTAACAGCCAGACATGGACAATTCTTCTGTTCCATAACACCACACCATTTGAATCATTAACACAGTGTGACACCCACGCAACTCAAAGCTCCAAGGCTTTTACAATATCCAGTCTCTTTTCCACTGAAACTTTATTGGGGTCCGTTTTCATCCAGTTCCTCATCCTCGGAAGATAACTGAAAGAGAACGAGAGAGACACGGAGGCACCAAGTTCTCGATGATGTCATTGAGCTTGACCAAAATAGGCCAAAACATCTACACAGCTGGATTCACAAGATCGCGATCATGCCGGGCTCCAAGTCTTTCATTTAGGACCAAACCACATGTCAATCAGCGTCCAATCAGGAACCACCGACTACGGTTACTGGAGTGGTAGACGTTAGACCGAGGTAGACGTTGATAGACATATGGTTCAACAAATCACCTGCCAAAAATTGATTCTTTTTTGAAGCGCCTGCTGTTTTCTAGGATGACTTTCCAGATGGAGATGCGTAACAAACCGTCGGTCAGTTTCACCAATTAAAGCCGTGCCAGACTACGCAGATCCCTGAGAGAAAAGGATGTCTAAAAGCACCGCTGTTCCAGATGACGCCACCGACGAGGAAGGGAGGGGCCGTTCCCCAGCAGGAAGCTGCGCAGCCTGGACTTCCCCTCAAACTCCCACCCAGCCCCCCCACTCCTACCCAGCCCCCCAACCCCACACCCCCCACGCCTTAACCCACTGAGCCATCTGACTCCCTGAACGTCCTCCGCTGATCACCCTCACCCGCTTCAAACTCGACAGAACCTCTATAGCGGGCATCCGAGCCGCGGGGGCGCCCGTTCACCCCCGCATGCCCGCTGAGGATGCAAGATGGAAAGGATTTCAGCGAGAGTGAGAGAGAGAAACAGAGATGTGTCCTTTACGCAACGTGTTCTCCATTATCCAATCGTGTTCAGGGTAATACCGAGCAGAGGCAGGTCATCTGAGGGGATGCATGTCTGACATGAAAGCAGAGATCCGTTCCAGCTGCTCCAGGCTTCTCACCGCAGGACTCCCACCTCTGTGCAAATGACTTCACTGCATCAAAGTCTGATTAACGCTGCCCCATACGTTCGAAAAAGTAGCCTACAGTATTTGTTGAAAAAAATAAGCTTTTTCCTACTTAAAACACCGATACCCGTCCTTGTACGAATGACCGAGGTAAAAAATTTTACAGATCAGGAACAAATTCAATACAATCCTGAATTGATGTCATTTATAAAAATGATGTATCGAGCAAGAGTGTATGAAGTTCAGTTCAGTTAAAGTTTATTGTCCCCCAAGGAGGAAACTTGTCTTGCAGCAGGTAAAAAACATACAGATAGCACAGCAGTTAAAAGGCACATCAACATACACATAACACAGACTAGTTAAAAACACTGTTACACTAAAACTCATCTAAACTTGCAAGAATTTTGCGAATTTAGTAACCTGATTGCACTTGGTACAAAAGAGTTCTTTGTCCTATTGGAATGAAGGCAAGCAGCAGACAGGAAAAGCAGGCTTTTCTTTGACAGTGCCTATTGAATATAACATCTGCGTGTGACAGGTGATGTGTCAAGGTGTGGAACGCTGTCTCTCAGTCCTTGTTTGCCGAGAAACATGTTCTCCTGTCTCCGAGTAACAACGGAAACATCCCTCTCGCACACCTGAGACATCCTAAACCCTGGTAGAAGTCATCACGGAACCTCGTCAAAACCTTTTCTTGTAAACAGAACAAAACAAAATCTGCAAAACCGCTTCAAGCTGGAAAATCGGGCTCGCTTCCAGAACAACCTTGGTCGGGCAAAACCATTAACATAAACATTGATAATGAGTTCTAACAGTGAAAAGGGGGGGGGGGGGGGGGGGGGCTTCCTCAGCATGTTTTTTCCACAATAGCTACAATATCCAATTATGTGCAGATGTTAACTTCACAGCGGACTGGCTCCATCACATCTGGTAGGGGGGGCCTGGTGGGGAGGGGATCTCATTAGAAAATGGCAGTCGAAGCCCCCCCCCCATCAAACGCGGCTTGGCGCTCACTTTATAACCGCCTGTTGTACATTTACAACAACCATTCCAGACTCCTGTAAATGTTTTGGTGGGGGGGCCGGTCTGGGAGTTGATGACAAGGCCCGGAAACTCAGTGAAGCTTCTCTTCTTCTCTGCCTTTGAGATCCAAGCAGCCCCTGTATACATGCCTGTTAAGATACTTACCCCTAATGTCAGCGGTCACCCCTAGGTCAAACTGCCACCCTGTATCCAAAGTCAGGACGCTAGGAATGCACATACTGCAATATGCAAAATACACCCATGCAATGTTGGGACAGCAAAAAGCTTCACACGGAACACAAAACGTGTTTGTTTACCTCACTGGTTAGTGACGGCTGCTTCGTACCTGGAACGCATCTTCAGATTGGCTGCCTAAAATCCCCCCCCCCCCCACCGCGGAGCCCAGTCGTGTCCCTCCCACCCCACCCCCCCATCCTCACCCAAATGACAGAAATGGCAAAGTAGACATTTCAAAGTGTCCAGGGCACGGCAGGGGCTGCGTGTGAAACCCCCTTTATTCCATTATACCATCAGGACATGCCCTGTCAAGCGGAGGTCCCATGCTGACTCTGCGATTGGCTCCTTGTGCTGCAGAGTCAGACGCGCGATACTGGGCTCTCCGGGAGAATGCTGAGAATATTGGGCTGAAGTGTGTTGCCTTGCAAATATTGCGTATATTGTGCCACCGCTACTCTGTACATTTCCACTGTGGCAACTACAATATGTATCTATTGGCACAGTCGGTTAGGTTAGGTTAGGGGTTAGTAATCAGAAGATCCCCGGTTCGAACCTCAGCTGTGGCAACGTGACACTGTGTCCTTGGGCAAGGCACTTCACCCTACTTGCCCTGAGGGGAACGTCCCTGCACTTGCTGTAAACTCTGGATACGTCCGCTAAATGCCTCCATGTAGATGTACTGATTGAGAAATGAAGATGATCAGAAAACAAGTATCAAGAAATCAACAGAGGGATCCAAGCTCAATCCATTAGTTGATTTGAGAGACGTTCGGAGCCGCGTCTTCAATCGCCGAATCTATAAATAGGCCCGTGTGAAGATGTAGCTACACCGCAGATTTCACACAGTCCCCAGCTTGCGCCGTCAAAAACCCTCCGCTTCCAACTTCCCAACATTAATCACTCCCAACTTGAACGGCTTTGATGAATTTACACTGCGTGTTGGTAAACCTTCCCCCCTTCCTCCCCCCCCTCATAAAGGTCCACTGGGCACGGAGGCAGCGGAAAACATGACCTTTAAAAGCTGCTTTGTCGAGCGTTCCCGTTCTTGCACACATTGCAGTACCCGTGCCTCCGCGTCCCCCCGTAGAATTAGGTTGATTGAGCGTGGCCCAAATTGGATCGGCCGTATCTCTGACGCTCGGAGCCAGAGGCCCATTAAATAGAATGAACCGTGAGCCGAGACAAGCTCTCCGACGAGGCTGGCGGAGCGGAGGCTCGTCCCCCGTCAAATGAAGAGGCCCTGGATTAGATTTTATAAGGGCATTCTGGTATTGACTGTTGTCGTGCCGCTTGTTTTGGAGGGTTGTCTTGGGCCGTCTCGCTCGAGACCGCCAGGGTTCCGCTCAGGCTTTAGCTCGGCATGCGCACGTCCTCTCCTGTCTGATCCAGGCACGCCTATCATTATTTTGCAGAATCGCTATTAGGGGTGTCATGTAAACATGGAGGTTATCATGAGTAATGAGGAGCCAGGTGTGGAGTCATGTGGCTGAGCGGTTAGGGAGTAGTAATCAGAAGGTCCCTGGTTTGAACTCCCATCTGTAGCAACACAATGTTGTGTCCTTGGGCAAGGCACCTCACCCTACTTGCCTCAGGGGGAACGTCCCTGTACTTGCTGTAGGTCGCTCTGGATAAGAGCACCTGCTAAATGACTTAATGTAAATTAAATGCGTATTTACAACATAAATAGGCCTTGAATAGGCCATTGAATAGGCCTTCCATTTCTCACTTTGCTTACACAACATTTGTCTGTTGGTTGCGTTGTGCAACGCCCGCTGCCAACAGACGCAGGCACATGTAGTCCCAATCTCCAAAGCATCCGTCACATGTCTACCCTATCTGAGAGAAGTACACGGAAAAACAAACTTCAAACTTGCATCCTCGCTTGATACTGCGCTAACAAGTCGGCCATCTTTCCCGCCTGCTTCCGTAAAAGCCTTTCATCCACCCAAATGTCTTCGCCACGGCGGCCATTAGCATCGACCAGATCACAGCGGAGGGAGCTGTTTGAGACCAAATTTGGAGCAAATCAGCCCGGCAAAGTAGAACTGATGTGAGATATCGAGACAGATTTGGAAAGATCTCTGCTTCTCACCAGCTCTCACTCTCTCTCTCTCACTATCTCTGCAGGAAAGGTGGAAGGGGCTGGGGCTGGGAGGGGGGGTGAGAGACATGAATCAGTTTAGGAACAGAGCTTGGAAATAGGTTTGGGATGTGGACATGGCTGCTGAGTTAAGGGTCCGGGCATTAGGACCGGTAGGACTCTGACCAAGCAGGTTGATAGTCAAAGAGGGGGCTGAGGGAGGAAGGGAGGAAGGGAGGAAGGGATGGAGGGAGGGAGGGAGGGAAGGAGCGAGGGGAGGAGGGAGGGGAGAAAGGGAGGGAAGGGGATGGAGGGAGGGAAGGAGGGAGAAGGGAGGGAGCGAGTAAGGACGGAGGGAAGGAGGGAAGGAGGGAGGGAGGTAAGGAGCGAGGGGAGGAGGTAGGGGAGGAGGGAGAGGAGGGGATGGAGGGAGGGAGGGAAGGAGGGAAGGAGCGAGCGGAGGGAGGGAGGAGGGAGGGAGGGGAGGGGATGGAGGGAGGGAAGGAAGGAGGGAAGCAGCGAGGGAAGGAGGGAGGGTAGGAAGGGAGGGAGGGAGGAGGGCTGGGCCGGGCCGACAGACAGTGTGCACAGCTGGGGTCTGATGCTGAGAAGGACGTGTGACGACTGGTCCACAGATGGAGATGTGGCACGGGAGATTAATCCCAAGCGCCGTCGGAGAGCTCCCAGGGTTTTAATTACGCCCCTCAAAAAGCGCGGAGGAGAAAAAAAGAGGACAAAGTAGAAGAAAAAAAAGAAAGTTAAGACAAGGCTGAAAACACTGCCGCGTTAATCATTTATGACTTAGAACAGGGAGCTTTTCAGGACTGTACGCTGTGACATTGTAAGAAGTTTGTTAGACTTGGGGGGGGGGGGGGGTCTGGTGCATCTGGGGACATATGGGAGGATGGCAGGGGGGCTGTGGAGGCTCCACGAGGTTGGAGAGAAGAGGGAGGGGTGGGAGGTGGTGCGGGGCTTTTGTGATTTGTGATCGGTGATGGATTCCGACAGGTGTAAATGGTGGTGAGAGGCTGGCGTGGCGTGGGCGGAAGGATCCGGGCCTGGCAGAGGATCCTCATTGATTAGCGAGGGGATTTATCTGAGGAGCTCTTGGCTGCCATGGCGATACCGTGAGCAGCCATGTCCAAGCTCCAGCTTTTAAAGAGCCAGAATCATTATCCACATATGAAATCAACTGTTATGTTTTAATGAATAATCTATGATTGATAATGCAAAGCTGCAATTTGGGCATTTAGAAAGCCTTTGCTTGAGTAATCGCGGGCTCATATACGAAACTCTTCAGACTCACTCTAAATTTGTGATGGTTTTACACTTTTAATCGTACAATCACAGTCACTATATATAGTAGATAGAAATAACAGAACATTCCTAGAATGCATGAAGAAAACAATACGGAAAAAAATCTCATTATTGAGATGCGCTTAATCTGCATTCCCAATGTGGTTTGTGGGAACGCGTTCTGAAAAGTATGGCCCGATTTAACATATAACAAATAACAATCCCGCGTGGGTAAACGCATAAACGCAAGCTTTGTTGTGCATTAGTCATTTATGGGGCTTGAGAAAAACAAACGATTTCAAGTACAAACAAGCATTTATTTTCCTCCAGGAACAATCACCAGTTCAGCTCCCAGGCAGTGAATAGGCTCCGTCTTAAACACAAGCTGCTTTCTGATGATGTTTCAGTCAAATCTGTTTCGGTTTGTCAATTGCCAATAACAATTACCCCAGACCGTCTTTATAATCTTGGAATCTGGCCGCGTCTCGTCTCGCCATGTCAGGTTCAAGTAGGACGGGGTTGATCGCTCTTCCAACTGGAGCCTCCATCGCGCTCCTAAAGGGCACATCAGTGTAATCATTCAGCAACAGGGCGGGGGGAACAAATAGCCAAATAACGCCCCCCCCCCCCCCCCCCCCCCCCCCCCCGAAAACAATATTTGCGAAAACAAATAGAATGGAAGGATTGTTCACCCGTGTGCTCAAGCATCCAACCCCCCCCCAACATGACTCCCCCCCATCCTCACGCACACACACATAACCATCGCTTTTCCGGACAAGCACACCATCCCACCCCGTCCTTCCAGCGTTGGTGTGACACACGCACGCTGACTGCGCGCTTAACAAAGAGCAGCTGTTTTCGCCTGGCTGGTGCAGTTACACGTCCCTGCCTGAAGGGGGCCCCCCACTCCCACTGGAAAAGGACGGGCGACGCATGGGACTGTTAAGCTCTGGTCAGAAAAATACCGGCCTAGTCATGGCCTTTGTTTGCGTCTGACAGGATATGAGACAGGGTTTAACGATTTGACTCACTGTGTATCTGGGATTTAACCGACATCTCAATCATGTCTAGTTCGTATCTCTCACAGATCAAAGGAACAGATGATCTGGGAAACAAGGTATCTCCCTAGTTGCGGGAAAATCCTGAATAGCGCATCTATGGTACCGGATAAATTAGCTTGTAGTAGAAGCTGGTAGCAAAACACCCAACAGAAGATTTTCCATAAAGTTGTGGTACGCGGTTGTCGTTTCTGAGAGCAGATCGGTAAGGTGACACCCCCGTCCGGTGCTCTGACATACCGTTCATCCACGAGGTTTAGATCTGCCCTTAAGACCCATGACAAGGCTCTGTGAAAGCCCACAGGAGCCCGCGGTCTGTCTGACACATTCCTCCTAATGACCTCTGGAAGCACCTCTGGTCTCTGCCCACCGACACCTAAACCAACTTTAGGAGCTCCTCTCCCCCTTCCCCCCCCCCCCCTCCCCATTCCCAATAACCCTCAGCCCTTTTCTCCTAGCCTCGTGGGGCTCCCGGCCCCCATGGGTTTGCTAGCCTTCTGTCTATCTGGCAGCTCAACCCGGGTTGACGGAGAGCGCCATTACTCAGCTTGAACTCTAAACCAGGACCAGGGAGACACCGGCGGAGCGGAGAAGAAACGAGCTGGGAGAGGAGTGGAGAGGAGGGGGGAGGAGAGGTGGGGAGAGCGGGGGGAGAGCAGGCGAGAGCAGGGGAGAACAGGCGAGAGCACCGGAGAGGAGGCGAGAGGAAGGGAGAGCAGGGGAGAGGAGAGGAAAGGAAGGGAGAGCAGGGGAGAAGAGGGGAGAGGAGGGGGGGCGGGGGAGAGCAGGAGAAAGCACGGGAGAGGAGGGGAGAAGAAGGGAGAGGAGGGGGGAGCGGGGGAGAGCAGGAGAAAGCACGGGAGAGGAGGGGAGAGGAGGCGAAGACAGGGAAGAGCAGGGGGGAAAGCAGGCGAGAGCAGGGGAGAGCAGGAGTGATTAGAGGAGAGCAGGAGAGAGCAAGGGAGAGAGCAGGGCAGAGCAGGGGAGAGTGACTGGATTGATAGAGTGCAGGGAGGCTGGGAGGGGATCAAAGCCTGCAGGCTGAGATGGAGTCTGTCGGTCAGAAGCTGAAGATATATGGCTGCTGACAGCCGTTGGAACACAGTGGAACAGACCAGAGGGGAAAGAAAAGCACAAGGGATCTTTTGTGTATGAATTATCTATCGAGCGGCTGAAATGTTCATGCAGGTCGAGACATGGCAGCTGATAGGTTAGCTAGTTGGGGTAATGAAATCAAGTCAGAGCGAATGGGCAGTGTTGATTGGGGGACGCGAGAGCCGATTGGCCCAAAATGATGAAGTGGCCGAGGGAGCTGATTGGGCCGGGGCTGTGGAAAGCATTGTCAGCCATGATGGAGCGTTGTGTTCAGTGTGATGGGGCGATGTGTCACCTGCCTCTGGCTTCAGTCGCCGCGGGGGGAAGCCATTACTATGATCGATCCCTTC
Organism: Protosalanx chinensis; assembly: GCA_030340685.1. Taxonomy (NCBI): domain Eukaryota; kingdom Metazoa; phylum Chordata; class Actinopteri; order Osmeriformes; family Salangidae; genus Protosalanx; species Protosalanx chinensis. The sequence goes on from CM059328.1 coordinate 6,780,869, forward strand.
CCTGGCACTGGCTCTTGGTGTCTCGGGGGCGGAGGAAGAGGAGGAGGAGGGAGGCATACTGCTGTCAGTTAAACAGTGTCCTGGCAGGGGAGAGCTCTTTAGCATAGAACGGAAGCCAGAGGATCGTTTGTCAAACGGGAAGTCATCGTACGAGCCTTTGTCTGGCGTCGACACCATCCCTGGTGCCATCGCCGCCGTATCTTCCGCCATCAACTGCGCTGATACCATCACCATCAAGGGCATTCTCAATGCCGTTACGCCACTGCGGCCATTGTCCTTTACGAGCTTTCTAACGCGCAGAAATGATGATGTTTTCACTGATGTCAATCTGATAACCACGCACGGGTACATTTAGCCGGGAAGGCTCCCCGGACAGGTAGAACTGGCTGAGATTAGAGGAGATTAAAGGCGTTCGGCGTGTGGGGATGACGATTCGGAGCACGCGGGAGGGGGTGGGAGAAAGCTTGCGCTGTAATGAAAACATAAGATACTAAGACGAGAGTGAAAGGTACAAAAGGCAAAAAGCGAGGGAAATGGAAATCGATAACCGTCGAAGAGAAGTTACAGTTGGAATGGACGCGCTCTCAGAGAAACGGCACCTTCAAATGTTCCCTGTAATATTGCAGAGAAGGACAACAACGTAGCGCAGGAGTAAACACCAGGAACGGACATAAGTAAGTAGGGAAGAAAAAGCCTTTTGTTGGCCTCTCACAAAAAAGTTTGAGCGCTGCATTCGAATTTACAGGTGGAAAAATGTAAAGATGACAGATTGTCTGTACTCAGCTATACAGAAAAATAGTTGGATGTACCTTTTACAAATACATCCTGTGATGTCTTGTTTAGGGAATTCGGCCTTGTAGCATTCACGTCCTACATGCTATCTGAATACAGGTTACGTTCTAGAACTACGTCAGCACATATTTGGCTCGTTATAATCTGCAGCCATTGTTGGACGACGCCTCAAATGGTATGAGACGGAATTAACGCTCCGTCACCTGCAACATGCAAGGTTGCATCGAACAAGATGTTTGGGGAAGTGTGGTTCTCCCAGCAGACCCGTAGGGGAACCAGCTCTGCTCTCGTCCCTGGTTCTGGGCACGGTAGGCGGGTCCCAATCCACTGTCTCCACCCCAGACCCGGGGTGGGTCTCCTCGGAGAATGGGGGGGATAATCGATCTGCGCAAGCAGCCCGGAGCCATCAGTACATGGGGTTCGAACAATACTCCGGCACCACACCTGCATTTCACTCTCTCGCTGTCACCCCCCCCCCACCCCCAACCTCCCCAATGCCCCCCCCCCCTCCCCCCCCTTCCATACCCCAACTCCACCGGGAGCCAATAGGAAAACATGTGAAGTGCGCAGCCCCAGTAACTGCAGAAATTCCCTTGGAACAGGTACATGCGTGCGGGTTTGTCGAAACCTTGCGTAGCTGTGATTTTTTTGCGTCTTTGTGCGTGTGTGTGCGAAAGAGAGACAGATTGAGGGAGATGTACTGACATGGATACCCCCACCTCCCTGCGAAGAGTTGTTAACCGTACATTTTGGTGAACGAACACAAAAGGGTTGGAGGTGCGCGCGTGACTCGTGTACAACATTTGTCTCTGCGATGTCTTTGTCTCCCACCGTCTCTGTGGGCAGGCAGACGTTCAAAGCCCTGTGTAGGTGTGTGTGTGTGTAGGTGTGTGTTTGCATGCTTCAAGAACAGCAGGCGAATTCCTGTGTCCCCCGCTGGTTTATTTTCCTTGGATGAAAACACAGGTTTGCTGTTTATCTGGGCTATCAGCATCTGGCACCTATTACAGAGGAATGAGAAGGCAAGCTTGGATTATTAGGATTACTGGAGGATTGGTGCAGAAGGGATCCATAGGCTGCTTACTATGGCAAAACCTCCTCTTACCCAGCAAACAGGAGACAGACAAAAAGCTGGAGGCCATACCTACACAATAACAGTTGGATTCTACCCCCTCTCCTGCCGAACGGTACACAAGAAAAAATCCATTCTCCAATCCCCTCCCAAGCGGCTTTTAACCGATTCCCCAAGCACACAAATAAACGCACCCGCACGCACGCTTACAACATGAGGGGGAGCGCAGAGCGACAGTTAGGAAACTGAGGAAGAGAAATGCGGAGAGAAAATTAGAAATGGAGAAAGAAAAGCAAGACACACAAAGAAACACAATAAACTTCACGTAATCAGCATTTGGAGCGGACAGTAAACATCATCGCTTCTGAGAAAGATTGGATGATTCATGTGAAACATAATGATTGTTTTATCAAATTTTTGCCAGCGCTAAGACTCCGTCTCTTCTAACACCGGCCTTAAGATTTATTTATCTTGTTGTTGTTTATTTTCTGGGGGGTGGGAGGGAGCGTGGGGGTGTCGTACATGGCATCAAAATGCTGATGGAATTGTGTTAATAATCTGGCAAAATACATTTATTTGAGGAAAAGGTACTATTGTGAGTTTTTAAATTAAAATGTCCACACAAAAGCCACAAAACATTGCTTTAGTTTCATCTTCTCTGCTTTCCAAATACAGTTTACACTTACTGGTTTTCTGTGTGTGTGTGTGTTTGCAGGCACATGCCTCTGTGTGTGTGTACTCGTCTTTGCTGAAGCCAGACCAATAATTTAGACTGACAGAGAAATAAAAATGATATCCGATCTGATTCATCCCGCACAATATCATTCAATTACAGATTGCTGACTACCAAGGATTACGCACATGCACAAATTCACACGCACACACGCGCACTCACAGCAGGGTAGAGAGTCTGCCACGCTGCTTTGCGACAGGGAACATGGCAGAGAACTCTAGCCCGGCAACATCTTATCTCCCCAGCGGTGCAGAGCTCCGCATGGTGTCAGCGGACAGGAATGTAGTTACCAGAGTGGAGGGTTAGGGTGAGGTGGGACAACATGCTCAGGGCTGGGGGTGGGGGGGGGGGGGGCTTTGGGGCTTGGTATGTGGTAGAGGAGGCCAGCTGTGGATACAGATACTGGATGAGACAGATTGACAGCCTGTGTGGGTGTGTAGTCTGTGTGGATGTGTATAGTCTGTGTGTGTAGTCTGTGTGTAGTCTGTGTGGGTGTGTAGTCTGTGTGTGTAGACTGTGTGTGTGTGTAGTCTGTGTGTGTAGACTGTGTGGATATGTACTCTGTGTGGATGTGTAGTCTGTGTGGGTGTGTAGTCTGTGTTTGTAGACTGTGTGTGTGTGAAGTCTGTGTTTGTAGACTGTGTGTGTGTGAAGTCTGTGTGTGTAGACTGTATGTGCAGTCTGTGTAGGTAGTCTGTGTGGATGTGTAGTCTGTGTGTGTAATCTGTGTGGGTGGTCTGTGTGTGTGTCTTGTCTGTGTGTGTAGAATGTGTGGGTGTGAAGTATGTGAGTGTAGCCTGTGTGTGTGTAGTCTGTGTGTGTATTCTGGGTGTGTAGTCAGTATGGGTGTGTAGTCTGTGTGTGTAGCCTGTGTGTAGTCTGTTTGCGTAGCTGCTGCGTGCGGTCAGTTTGCAGTGTGTGAATGTAGCCTGTGTGTGTAGTGTATGTGCAGTGCGTAGCCTTTGTGCGTAGCGTGAATGTAGTGTGCGTAACCTGTGTATGTTGTCTGTGTGCAGAGTGTGCGTGTAAACTCCGTGTGCTACCTGGCTGTTATCAGGGACAGACCGGCCCCCCTTCTCCCTGCATGAGGATCTTGTCCATGCCATTGTGACAGCGAGCCACAGCCCTCTCATTGGCTACAGGGCTGCTGGTAGACTGTGTTCATTGGAGCCTTCAAAGCATGCAAAGCCCTGGAGAGGCCAACCTGACCTCCTCGACCGGACCAAAGGAGCGTGGTACGTCCGTGTGTCCAGCATGGGAGTATAGTATTTGCACGATTGCGGTTTCTGAAACTTGCCTACCCCAGGAATGCCGCCCAACATTCCCCCGCTTGACATGGAGAGGATGTTTAGGGAGGGAGCTTGTTCAGGGCCTGGTCCGATAAACTGGCTCTGGGACACTGAACACCCAAGCCCCCCAGCTCCTGCTCCCTGTCTCACTTTCCCCTTTAAAACAAATGTTAGTTTTAGGAGCAGCTAGTTTGATAAGGCAACATGAGAGAGGGACATGGAGGATCTGGTTTGATGTATGGTACCAGATGCCCAGTGCCAGATGTTCTAGGGTTTGACGTGTGGCTTTGGCGTGCTGCTTTGCTTCAGAGCCGGCCGTGAACTAATTAATCTACCCCCCCCCCCCCCCCCCCCCCCCCCTCCTTCCACAGAAGGTCACTAATCAAATATGTGGTGCTGGTCTGAAAATAGTGCGGGTGTGAGGTGTGTGTGGGGTGTACGAAGAGCTGTGACTGCGTGTGTGTGATTGACTGTGCATGTGGATGTGTGTGTGTGTGTGTGGATGGGGGGGGGGGGGGGGGTGGTGGTATTTTTACACTGGTCATTCTATATCAGCCTGCATGTTTCATGTGTGTAGGGAGCATCTACTCTTTGCGGGAGTTTATTAAGCCCAGAGAGCTATTTGAAGGGCAGTGTTGTCCTGGTTACGAGGTAAATGAACACAAGATGTTCTGGCCCTGCGCTCCTTTGAAGGTGTTCCACATCATACCTTGGAATCTGCAAGAGGGTCCAAGCACCTCCATAAAAGGCCTGGCTGTTTACCTTAACCTGCTCGGGTCTGCTGGCCAGATGTTCCGGAGTTTTCCTTTCATCTCCTTCTCAAATGTTATTTTTTATTTTTACAGCAAGGTTCATTATTTTAGAATTTTGTGCTGATGGAAAAAAAAAGAAGGGAAAGTCAACTTATTTTTTCTTTCATCCTCGAGGGGAGTAGGGGGCGAGTACGGGGGGGGGAGGAGGTCAGGTCGACTAAAATTTTACATTGTTTTATTTGCTTTAGATAGCTCGCGGAGATTGAAGGGGGTCCTGGAGGTGGGTGGGTGTGTGTGGGAGGGGGATGGGGGGGTACAGCAGTGAGCTGGCGCTGCCAGGCATCCAGGCAGACGTTGATACCGTGTGGAGACCGGTGCCTGGAGCTCAGGAAACCGGCCTCCATTACGTCCTCAGCCTCCGCGACCCTGTCGGCTCCCGTCTTGCCTTTCTTTCTGAAAGGACGTCGCTAGAGACACTTTCACAGCACTTGTCCCGCTATAAAAAGCAGCGTGTCGAAAAGGTGTCACGATTCCCAAAAAAGAGGCAAAGGCTTGAATATCCGCATAAGTGGCTCCCCTCTCTGATCACCGGGGGGGTGACTTTGCAAAACGTCCACTTACATCCAGGAAATGAAAAGTAAAGCAACCGGAATCGAGCAATATGCCGTACGATCAAATTTTATTAAATACAAGCCTCTGGATCCACAGAATGGCTTGTTATTATATTGTTGTATTGATGTTTTCAGCGTCTCAGTCTTTCGAAAGTTAACTTCTCTCGAACATGGATGTCACGATCTATCTTCTAAGCTGCGGAATAAAAGAGCATTGTGGGCGAAAGACACAGCACCCGTATGCATTCACGAGGAGAATTCGACCTTTGCCTTCACAATGAGATATTGTAGTCCGACTCCGAGACTTATGGGTGAAGGGGGTGTTGCCCTGGCGACGCGGATCCCTGCCAAGGGGGTGTAGAGTCATCACATGATGTAAAATGGGCTAGAGCAGGAAGACAACATGCTGCCCCCTGCTTCACCCTCCGTCCCCCCTCAGACCAACTCAGCTGGCTCTGAAACCCTTCCTTTGATTGTTGACATGAAATGAATGACTTGTGCAAATTGAAAAAGGTTGTCGGTTTTACCGATTACGGCTGGGAAACCAAATCAAATACATGAACAGAAATACTACGCGTTTTACAGCCAACTTTACCCAGTAGAGCATTGTAAAACTCCACGTGCACACACACACACACCACAGAAACAAACCAAAAGACAGAATTCCATGTTTTGTAGAGTAAAAATTTGGATTTGAGTGCACCTCCAGTATAAAATACATATATTTTTTTTACTCTTTAACTTTCTTTAACTTTTCCTTAATCGGTTGCCCATTTCAGCCCGAAAGAATTACAAATTCGAAAGACATAAAAGGGCCCAAAAGCACGTTTTTTTAAACAAAATACCCCAACGAAGAAATGGCTTTTAGGTTGCGGAGAGAGCTGCCGAGAGCTTATTGGACAGGGGTTTGGAGATGTTTTGACGGCTGTTGATTGCGCTCCGCATGTTTAGAGACCCCTCAAAGTAATGAGAATGAGTTTGGAGAGGAGGCTGTCGGGGGTTGGGGGGGGGGGGTGAGTGGGTGAGAACGGTGACGATGTGCCGGTTTTCCAGAACCGTCGCTTCTCTTTCACGGTTCATCTCCAGGTGAAACAGGGCTGCCGCAGCGTGCTACGCAGATCCATATCCTCCGCCGGTCTCCTGCGCTACGGCGATGGTATTTTCTTAAGTGACGTCAACTCTGTTTAGCTTTAGACGAGGCCACCGGAACATCAAAACAACAGCTGGGCTAATAGTACGTCTCTTCTTCTTCTTTGTCGGCCTCCGCGCTCTGATCATCTGCACCGGCAGATGAAAAGCTAGAGGAAACGACCCAAAGCACTGTACTGGAACCTGTATATTAGTCAGCACTTCAGACTGCTCAGAGGGTAACAATTATCATCTTCACCCCCCACTCCTCGCTGGAGTGCTCTTAATCCACAGAGGGAGCGAGGGAAGTCACTGTGGAAAGCTTTGCCACAGGATCAAGCAGATGCACGTCCCCGATCTCAACATACATCCTGTGGAAAAAGTTGATCAGAGAGCTACTCGAATTATTTTACAGTGAATCATTTAGGAAGACGCTCTTATCCAGAGCAACATACAGCAAGTGCAGGGACATTCCAGATGCTCGACAAATAGAAATACAGTTAGTAATTTCTTTGCACAACGTTGTTGCATCACGTTGTTGCATCACGTTGCTATGCTCAATGACTGATGCTCTTTGTAAAAGCTCTCTCTTGTAAGTCGCTTTGGATAAAAGCGTCTGCTAAATGAATAAATGTACAATTTAAATGCACAACAAACTCGTGGCCAACACGAACAACACCTGTCGGATCAGGTGACGAAAACGAAGAATAAATGATAACAAAACCATCTTCTCTGTTATTTCAGACCACTCCCCCCACCACCTTGACACACAGCCACACCCTCCCTGCCTAGGTGAGAGTAAGCCAGGGTTTTCCGAGGCTGTCTGATTAGGGCGAGAGCCTTGGGGTGGATGGGCCTACGGGTGCTATCTTGCTTTCTCTTCTCTCCGCTCCGCTGCCTCCGCCGGGGAGATTGATCCTGTTTGTTTTGGTACACCAGCAGCGTGTTTTCTGCCTCCAAACCGATACGCACCTTCAGTCCCTCAACAGAAAAATAACATTTTCACAGAGAGGAGAGAAGCAGGTTTACGCTCACACACCTCGTGAACACACACACGCACGCGCGTTGCCTCCAGGCCAGATTTGAAGCAGGTAGTAACGAGCTCTCTGGTGTTCTCTCCATGTGCGGTGCTGTCCTTTGAAGAAAATGCACACCGCAAGCCTGTGCGGGATTAATACCGAGTGAAGGCGCACGCCGATCGCGCGCAAACACCCCGAAACGATGATCTGGCCTGGTTGTGGATCGTGCGGCTGAAGCATCGCCGTCGAGCCAATCCTAGTTGTCAGTTTTGCACCTTTGACATCCCGGCCGTTTCATTAAGGAGAGGGTACAGATGGACTTAGCTAACGTAAGACAGCCAATCCGGAGAAGTGAGTCAGCGAACGGTTGATTGCCGCCCTCAGGGAGCTAGCGACACAACACAGGAGCCCCCCCTCCCTTCACCCTTCCCCCCCCCCTCCCATTTCAGAATTTGTGCATTGCAAACGGATGGACAGATCCCAGCTTTAATAAGCTGGGAGAAGAAAATGCGGATCTTCTTCGAATGCAATTTGTCGTCGCCGTGCAGTCAGAGGGGCCGTTGAGAAGGGTTCGAGTAGTTGGTCTTCACCGGTGACAGCAGCCTTCTAATAGGGAATCCCTCCAGAGAGACCATCTGTCCAGCTCTCTCCCTGACTCTCCTAATAATCATTACGGCGGTGTGAGTCCAGTGCCGTGGCCAGATAAAGCACCTCTCTGTGATTCACATCACACACACACACGCCCACTGGTCCCCATTAGAGGTAGCCTCGTGTCAAGGAGGCAGGGCTGGCCAGGGTCACCTGGGGGTCACTGGTTGTCTGTTCTCTGCAGCGGGGTCAACAAACCATTTGGACGGAGGGGGGTTGGAGTTGGTGTGTGTGTGTCTTTGAGGGGGAGGAGTCATTCCCCTTATACTGCAAGGTTGAACACAGATGGCTCAGCGGTTTAAGGCGTTGGCCTCATGAGTAGAGAGTTGCGAGTTTGAACCCCGGCTGTGGCTGTGATGTTGTGTCCTTGGACAAGACACTTCACCCTACTTGCCTCAGGGAGAATATCCCTGTAAAGTCGCTTTGGATAAAAGTGTCTGCTAAATGAGTATTTATTAATAACTTAGGTGGCTGGATTCATTGATACATTTGAATGATATGAAAATAGGCCAGGTAGAAGGGACAGGGACTGTTTATTTTTTTCTCTAGGTGTTTGATATCGGGAGCCGTCGGACAGACTGAGTCCAACGCTGTGTTGAGTTGCCACGGCGCAGAAAGCACAACATCTGCTCAACGCTAATTGCAGGTCCCAGGTGAGTTGCCGGTTGACGTTGCCACAGACACTTGAGCGGCGGGAAAATTTACTCTACTGAAATGAAACTAACTTTCGCTCGGGAGGACGAGAGCATCGCTGCTCTTTTTTTTTTTCGCGATGACCTTGCGAAAGATCTGTCAGGTGTCTGCGAAGTTATGCGTTTCCATTATTCGTCTCTTTTAAGGACACGAACACACAAATCCGTAAGCATTCCAATTGCAGGACATCAGTCACACATGCGCACCAAAAAACACACACACAGACAGATAGGAGAGTGACCATTTTGTCAACAGATTTGGGGGGGGGGGGCGGCAAACAATTTATGGAAGGTGACTGTGTGCGTGGCAGGCAGACATGGATAATTGCTTATTTATTTTCCAATTACATAAAGTCAAATAAATGGCGCGCACCAAGGTACATAATAGCTTTCTAATCGAGTTGAAGCTCTTTTTGCTCACGAGTGTCTGTGTGTGCGTGTGTGTGTGAGAGAGGGAGTACAGGGATTCTGTATCCGCTCCCCTGTAGCCCTGCGGACTGTGCAGGACTGTCTTAATTAGAAGGCACTGACCTAATGTAATAACCGTCCAGGGTTGGCTCTAGCCAGACTGTCTGTGCTTCATCACAGATGATAAAACCCAGCTTCTCTGCAACGGAGCGGGAGGAGAGGAAAGACAGAGAAGTGGATGGAGAGAGGAGGCTGGGTTAAAGAGAGCGGGGTCACGTCAGAGGAGCTAGCCGTTCTGGCGTACCTCTTCAACAGCCTTCTGACCCTCTTTTCCCCCCCTTCGTCTGTAGATTCTGCTTCGCTTGTCAGGAAAATTGGCAGACAAAGGGAGAGAGAGAGAGAGAGAGAGAGAGAGAGAGGAGCGAAAGTAGAGCAAGCCTCCAAACGCTGGACTCAAACAGCAAGCAGAGGCCTTCCCCGACAGAGCGAGAGGAGAAGAAGAAAACGATATAATCAAGTCTGCTCTTTTTTTCATGGACTCAAAAAAGCCAAAAAAAGGCCAGCTTGTACATGACCGGTATGAAAGGTGATTGTGAACAACGCTCATTGTGTGGGTTTGTGACTGAGATGTTAATGTGAACCAACAACAGGAATGAAAGGATGCCGACATGAAGTTAGCACGCCTTAACAAGTTCGTGTTTAACACTGAGATAGGTAGGCGTTCCTCCAAAGCCGGTTGGTGAACCATCTCGGAGGCTATTAAATCTCGACGTCGCTCACAGGAATGCTGAACGGGCTGCTAAATAAATTCCCCCTCCTCATCTTTCCTGTGTAGGAGTTCTCACTTGGACAGTGGGAGAGATGCAAAGAGTGTTCGGTGTCAGGATGTATAGCATTTATCTTCCCAGGGGTTCGACTGTGAGGCCCGGAGACAAAGAAAGAAAGAAAAAAATGTCAGAAAGAACAAGCACGGGGGTGAAAAAAACTGCTTCTAATTAGAGCGCGCACAAAATCACACGCTTACAGTTAACACGCGGTCACACACGGTAGCAGGGCAGTGTTGTTTTACAAGGGACCTGACTCTTTACTCCTCCTTAAGGTAAGCAGGAGGGGCTCAGTAAAAGCAACAAGGGCTCTGGGACTCTTTGGTTCAGCACAGCGAGGGGAACCTGGAGCTTGGGGATTAATCTACCTCCCACTGCGGCTACCCGTTTATCAAGGAACACGGGAGAACCGTGAGAACCTGCTCACCGTGGGTCAGAAACCGACCTCCCACGACTGTGTACTCCCTCAACTCTCTCTCCTTCTCTCTTTAATGAACCGATCCACAAAGAGGTGCTCGCAGAATTTCACGAGGTGTGGAATCTGCGGTTGAAGAAAAACATTGGTTCTCCTCTTGGTTTATATTGTGAAGTTCCTTGATCTTGAATGTATTATCTGGAGAACAGTACCTTTGAAAACATGACAGTGGAAATCCTTCTCTTCGTTTTACCTACAGCAAATCAGATGTCTAAAGTGCTGAAGAACATGTCTAAAGAACATGTAATCAGGGATGGGGGCTGATCAGACGGTAAAAACAGGCTCTTTCACTGCACATCTGCTGTGGATTACACTCTTGAATGGGGGACCTGGGCTGATTTTAAACAAAACATAGAGAAATTTGAAAAACATGACATGGTTCTACAAGATGTAATACATCCCTCAAACCAGGACCAGATATTCTGACTTTGACCCGAGGCTGGATTTGGAAATCCACAGATCTCATCTCCTCCAAGTACATCGAATGATGAAAAACAAACCCACAGGGTGATTTTCTATTCTGTTCTTCTACAGCTCTGGTGTGACTTGAGAAGAAACCAGTGTGGTCTTGCCTCTTCCTTAGTGTGGCCGGAGAGCAATGTGTAGGCTGATACCTGGTGATTAATTATGTTAAACCCATTAGAGGGAGTCATTGATATCTAATTGTCTGATGGGGGTCCATGCGTCCTGCAGGGTTTGAACCCTAATGGGATTGGCTAGGTTGGCGGAGAGAGCGCTAAATCCCACCTCCTCCTCCGCTGCCATGAGGGCTAAACATAGACACCACCGCCCCCGCCCACCGCCGCGCTCACTTCCTGTCGGCAGTGCTGGAGGGCTGCTGTAATTCTGTTATATTGATTTAGAGGGGGAAAAAGCGGAGGGAAAAAATGACTGTTTAGGTTTGATGTGTCTATATATGTGTGTGTGTGTGTCCAAGTGTGAATAACTGAATGAACGATCCTTCTTTTTTGCATGTCGGCCCAAAAATGACCCATCCTTTGCTGAACACTCACTACGTGGGTGTGTGTGGGTGTGTGAGTGTGTGTTTGTACGAGCATGCTGCTCTGTTTATGCGTATTGTGTGGATAGTGTAATTGTGCATGTAAAGTGTGTATCTGTGAGCGTGTACGCGTGTGTGCAAGTGTGGTGCTGGGTGAAAAAGTATCGTGTCGTGTGGGGTGAGTGTCTGTGTGTGTGTGAGTGTGTGTGGAGACCTTGAATTATCAGAGTCCCCGAGGGGACAATGCAGCGCAGAATGCTAATTAGTGATTAAAAACTGTCCTGTGAAAATGTGTTTACGTAAAACCATTAAGGAGATGACAACGAATTTCACAGTTTTATCTAGAAAAGCACAGTTGATCATTGTTTTATCATAAAAAAGACCGCACTGCTGATTACATTGGAGATCAGTAAACTCCCACAGATTAAACCAGCAGGTCTTAATCAATGGACTTTATTATATCATAACAATTCCGAAAATTAATGAAAGAAAGTCATATTTTGCTGCAAAGTCAATACGGTGTGGCTATCCGCAAACTCCCCTCCCTGAAACTTACAGGAAAGATAAAGAGAGGCTTGGGTTCATGAAAGTAAATCATCTTTGATGTGAATTTGACAACGTTCTTTCACAGATACACATAAAACGTTGACTTCATCCAGGGTTTACCAAGGATTTACCGAGCCGACGCAAGATCCAACGCACAATTCTCCCAGGAGCTGGCCTGATCTTGAGAGAGCTCCAGCTTGCTGTGATTTCAGTGGCTCTCACCCTGAAAAAGAACGTAGCCTGGGTGTCTGCTGCCTGCTGTTAGATGTGCATTTCCATACATCTCCTGACAAGTCCGGGGGGATCCAGGTCGTTAAGGACCTGAGCTGAACGTACGACACATGAATGCTAAATGAGCTGTTAAATAAAATCACCCTGCTCATCTTTTTCCTGAGCAGGGGACTCTACACACTAACTGCTGGAGATTTCTGGCTGAGACGTGTGCATGCTTGTGTGTGTGTGTGTACAGGAAGTGTTTCCATAAAATCACTGTCCACAGTTGCGGTTTGAAATTACATTTTCCACGTCCGGTATTTCCGCAACTGGAACGGTAAGAATAGGCGTCGGCCTTGGCGCCGAATCCGGTTCAATACCTGGGCTCGACGCATTTGACACATTATACCTCAATTTGTGATGGTGCACTTTGTTGGGGCACTCGAACTGGTTGAATAATTTTGTTGTCTTTCCGATTGGAAAGATGGAGTCCAAGAGTAGTTTTACTTTGACATCCAGGTACACAATACTGGTCGTAGGTGCAGTCCTCTTCCCTATCTGACTGGTCGGATTCTGCAGCATTATAGAATAGAATTATAGAATTATCAGCTTTCGGTCTCCTGTCTGACTTTGAACTTCGCATACAGGTCCGTCTTCAATCTTTTCAATAACTCTGTGGGTACGCCGTTCTCGCTGAATGTGAACCGAACCCTTGCCCCCAGAACCCTGTGCAGCTGTAGATCTGCGTAGGTCGGCAATCAAGTTGTCTAGGAGGAGCTGTTATGTCATGCCTTCATCCTCCAGTGAGTCGAGCTTGTCACCTCTCAGGAAGTCAACTATCAGCTCATGCCAGTCAACGTCACTTAACTCGTCAATGCTGGCTGTGATGCTGCCGTCATTGATGGCTTGGGTGATGGCTTGTAGCTTGATGTCTTGTGTTTCAAACCGGAAACTTGTTTTTACTGTTTTAACGATCAGCGTTTGCCGGGGTGCCTTTGTTTCCGTGAAGTCTTCCCTGAAGTTCTGGAAACATCCGCGATACAGGTGCACTCTTTATGGTTACATTTAATATTAAGTCATTTAGCATATGCTCTTTTGTAGAGCGACTTACAGCAAGTACAGAGACGTTCCCCCTGAAGCAAGTAGGGTGAAGTGCTTTGCCATAACGTCATGATAGCGCAGCCGAGAATCAAACCAGGGACCGTCTGATTACCAGCCCGACTCCCTTACCGCTCAGTCACCTGACTCCCAACAGGCAGTTGCTTCGTTTATATCCCGGACGAGCCCCCAAGTATTACCGGCGCCAGCCCTTGGGGAAGCTGGCCGGTAACGAGTGGCACAAACCTTCAGGCTACACAGTCTATCCTTAGCTGTATGCCACTTGGTACCATCCAGCTTCCCCTAGGCTGGCGCTGACAATAGAAGTATACGACTGTCAAGTCAGTTTGACTAAATGGCCTTAGAACTGCTTTTCTGGTATCTGTCTTGCTAAGGCAGAATAACTAACTGTGTCTTACGAGTTCTAAGAGCTCATCAGACCACGGACCATATGCTCATCAGCATGCTGGCTGAGAAAGCCCTTTTTCTCATGTAATATCATGCCATGTAATATCACCCATTAGTCTGTGAAGGACGTTTGTTTTACACTGTACATGTTTTGCATGCATTACCCAAGATGCCACCAGGCGATGGATTGAAAAATGCGTTTGCCAATTCTCCCTCCCTCCACCTAACTTGAAGTTCTGGTCTCATCTGCTAGTGGGAGTTCACTAACGTGACTCCCAGATGGTTTTTTATATGTATCCTTCTGGGAAGTCATTATTGGAAAGTGTTTGGTAAAGGTCAGGCACTTTCGAAAGCACTTGGCAGGTGATTGGATGAACCATCTGTCTATCACCGTCTATCACGGTGTAAATTCTAGCACTCTCGTAGTCATTCCTCACTGGACACTGATTGGTCGGAGCTGATAAGTGGGAGCTCAGCTAGATGGAATTTTTCATTTATCCAGATTCTTCTAATCCAGCTGTCTTGCAAGGTTTGGAAGCTCAGTAAACATCTCATTAAAGAGTAAAGGGCAGGTCACAGAACCTGTGGTTTCCTAAAGACCATTATAAAATACTATTTGGAATAAAAACATTTACATTTAGCAGACGCAGACACTCTTGTCCAGAGCGACCTCCAGCACATACAGGGAGATTGCCCCTGACGCAAGTAGGGTGAAGTGCCTTGCCTAAGGAAACAACATCATGTTGCCGTAGAACGTCATGTTGCCATAGCCGGGAACCAAACTGACGACATTCTGATCAATAGTCCAACGCCCTAACCATTCAACTACCTGTAGTTTTAGCTCCACCTGACTCACCATGTCCACCATGGTCAAATATCTTCCCTTTGGCAGTCAAAACATCCATATGCACGAATCTAAATGGAAGCAAGCCTACTGTACAGTCCCCTTAAAAAGCACTCTAGGAGGAGATGAGGACAGCTAACAACTGTAGCATGAAGCTAACCGATAAGGTACAGGCCTGCTGTGTAGTTTCTAATCTGGCTACCGAGCGAGGGCTTGCTTCAGCTGTTGCTCAATACCACAATGCCCGTCTTGCGATTAAAGACACATTAAAACAAGGCAAGTGCTTATGTAGATGACATTTACTTGATTAAGCCCAGCAGAGATCTCCGTTGCTTCATCAGGTGATTGACTATAATAATAATAATAATAATCATAAATAATAATAATCCATTGAATGTGGCACTCAACACAGCAGCGTCTGCCTGTCTGCCTGCCTGCCTCTGTCTCTCCGGAATGTTCTGCGCTTCTTATCTTCTCTTCCCCTGGATGTCCACGCCGACCAACTGCAAATCAAGGATGAACGAGGACGTGAGACTAGAAAGAGACTTCAGAGACCCACAACATTCTACATCGACTGAGATGCTTGCCATAGAAAGACGTTTAAAAACTCACTGGGACATAAAAGCAAAGCTCTGATTTCTAGTCAAAAGAAAATGTATGACAGAGAAGATGAGTATTTTGTTCGTCCTGATCTGACGCTGTGATCATAGAGAAACCATCCTAACTTTGTCTGGTCAGATGAATGTACTTTAACAGCAACAGCAAAAAATACAATAAAAATGAACATCCTTTGAACATGTTCTGTATGGACACTTGTTCTGCCAATGACTATCAAAAGAGACGCATGATTCACTCATGCTCGGTCAAGGAAAAACAAGAAAAACACATTGACCTGACTTTATATTCATATTTTTCTCATTGAATGACCGATATTTCATCTCTGGCTTTCTAAAAGTCTTCAGGCTCCACATTTCACAAAGAGCAGTCTCACCATCATCACGCTATCCCATTAAAAACAACACGTATTAGCTGACATCCCAGAAAACATGGTGAGCTATAATAAACACGGTATATCTTGTAATAGTCGAAACAGTGTAATTTTTCATTTAAAATGAGTACAGTTATAATTATCTTGACGCAGAGAGAAAAAAAAACATGTGAGGGGAACCAGAGAGACGAGGGAGGTATCTTCTGCTGGTGTTGTGCGCCAGCGGGCAAACATTCTTTTCACCCAATCTTTCACTAATTGAGCTCTAGAGTTTAGCAGGGGGGTTCCTGTGAGAATAGCCACGCATACACAGGCCATGCTAGAGAGACAGCCCAGCGTCTTTGAATGTTTCCACATTCATCTGGCTCAATGTTAAGATGTCCTTTTTCTTTCTATTACACTTAGAATGTGGTGTTATGAGTAGATAGAGTGTGCTCTGCTGTAGGTAAGCACTTTTGTCTTTCTGAGTAGTGTTCTCTCGCGTTTGGCAAAATACTCCTGTTTTTTACGAGGGTAATCCAGGTAGAGATGCTCTCACACTTGAAATCAACGGAGGACTTGAGGAAAAGCGGCATCTGAAGGATTCTAAAGGATCTCACTCAGAACACACATGATCTGAGAAGGGAAAATAGGCTGTAGGCTTAAAATAGTAACATTCAATGAGCTGATAGGTTTCAAAATGGCTGCCCCGAACAAGGCCCATTGGCGGGTGACTTGAATGAATTCTCTGCATTAGAAGCACAGAGCAACGTTTGATGAAGTGTCATAGCTGAGCGCGCTTGTAAGATCTGATGCTCTCATCTCACGCTAAACGAAGACATGCGCTTTCATTTATTTGCATAATTTATTTTTCTATCTTTATTTGATATTCATAGATTACCAGGAATTGGCAGTCCTCCTCTCCCCCTTCAGCACCCTCTCCAGATATCCACGATGAGAGCCAGAGGGCTACAGATGCATTCTGCCTCTCTGGAGTGTACCTCCCAGCTTGCCAAAACATGTCACACACACTGCGTGTGAGGACTGTTGGAAAAGAGCATCTTCCCTTTCCCACTACTGTGTCCCATGTGGAAGAAATTTGATTTCCTGTGTACTTACATTAATCACTAATCAATAGAACTAGTCATTGGATACTAGTTGGTATGTGTCTCATGTAAGCTTGCTATTAATAAGAAGTCGATTGTGCTTATGTGTCAGGGTTAATAAAGGTTTAGGGTCAGGAGAAAGAGAGCTCCAACTATGATCTCTAGTCAGAGAGTGGTCATGAGTTGGGAACAGCGAATCTCTTTATCTGAACACTGTTGTAACGTCATTACTGCCTGACTGTCACTATCTATGTTTACATTCTTGTGCCCTTTAAAAGAAGGTCCTCTCGCCTTCAGACGGGTGAGAGACATGATTGAGACCTAAGCCTGTCAGAAGCTTGTGTAGTCTTCATTTTGTTGTCAGAGGTCTGGTCATTTCTCTTTCAATCTGCAGGTTGTTAAATACTTATTAAATCCAGAACTCAACTGAACTGCCACACAAAACACTTTCTTCATCACCCACCAAACGGTATTGTAAGTGGTGGCAGTGGCCTGATGGACGTCTGAGGTCTGATTTTTGGTTTGTGATGTCTGTGGTCACCAAGGCTAGGATGATGACATTTACATTACATTTAGTCATTCAGCAGATGCTCTTATCCAGAGTGACTTACAGCAAGTAGAGGGACATTCCCCCTGAGGCAAGTAGGGTGAAGGACACAATGTCATTTTGGCACAGCCGGAATTCGATCTCGGAACCTTCGGATTACTGGCCAGATTCCCTCACCACTCAGTCACTTGACTCCCCCGTGACAGATAACAGTTAGAAATCTGCTGGTCCCAAACCAGCAGCCGGGGTAAAGGAGCTTAGCTCACATCTCAGTGACACCCTGTCATTTTGGAGGTTGAGACTACAACAGGTAAATGACAGCTTCCAGATGAAATATGTAATTAGATGAGAGATGTGCCCTGCGTGAGTCAGAGACACATCCCTCCCTTCCGCCCAGGGTAACAACCCCCCCCCCCCCCCCCCGCCAAGTCACGAGTCAGAACACATCGCCCCTGGTTATGTTTAGACAAAACACATTAGCTTTAGTCACTGGCCTTCAGGACAAATAAAGCACTTCATTACAAAATAGTTTGCTTTGCAATCTCAATAAACATACCAAGTCTTTACATCTTTGGTCATGGCGATGGGACTTACAAAGATGCAAAGAGATATCAGGAATTAATTGGATATCAAAGAGAAATTTGAAATTAACTTGAACAAAAAGCCAGGCACTTACACGCGCATGCAGTCACGCGCACACCCTTCATCAAATCAAGCGAAGTCTCCATGGAAACTAGACCCGACTGAAGGCAGGAGGGAAGCCTTAATCACTTGCTAAGTACTACTGCTTACTCTCTGGCCAGGTCAAATACATCTAACTCTGAATCACAAATCAATACCCAGCATCAGGGTAGGTGAACATTTGCTTATCACTGAGCCCACTGGTTCATGTCTAGACAGCTCTGTTCTGTTAGTTTTTTTTACAGTAATTAAAAGCATTGACAAGTGTATACAGTCTCTCTAACTCAACTGAGAGGAAACCCTATTGGTATATTCAACATCAAAGCCAGTATGAGTTTTGAAGATGAACACAAATAAGAAACCCTCATTCTCCAGTTGATGGGGCATATTGTCTGGTAGGACCAATGCCAATTTAAGCACTGAGAAAAAGATGATGCGACTTGTAATGCCTCTAAAACTGTATAATCCTGTTACTTAATTATACCTGTGTATACCTGTGCAAACGCACACACACATACACACAGTTGTTGCATACAGCTATGCTTGTGGAAAGTCAGGCTTCAGTCCCATTTAAAACAATATTTTCCATCTCCTAAACCTATCACCAACTTTAACATTAATCTAAAAACGTAACCAGAACCTTAAGCATAAGATTTATAACGCTAAATAATCCTCACCTAACTCTTGTAATTCTAACCCTAAATCCAACCCAAAGCCTAATTTCCCTAAAACCACCTAAAACAACATTTGCATTTTTAGGGACTACGGAAATAGAATTTGTCTTAGATGTCTGGTCTAAACCTTGGCAGTCAAATGAAGCCACACACATACATGCACACATACCCCCCCCCCCACGCACACACACACACCCCCCACACACACATATACACACAGCACACACAAGGAAACACATGTTCTCTACCCCCATGTCCATGTATCTTGCTGTGAGGAGAGATGGGGGACAAGGCTCGGTGGACAGTTTTCTCCCAGGAGCTGCATGTTGATCATGAACACAGTTTCATGACATGAGAAGATTATAGGGAGTCATGTGGTGAAGTCGGTTAGGGTGTTGGGCTAGTGCTCAGAAGGTCCCTGGTTCAAACCCCGGCTGTGTCAACATGACGTTGTGTCCTTAGGCAAGGCTCTTCACCTTACTAGCCTCAGGGGGGAATCTCCCTGTACTCGCTGTAAGTCGCTCTGGATAAGAGCGTCTGCTAAATGACTGAATATAAATGTAAGAGTGGTCTTCGGTAATGGTCTTGTATGTTTGACATGTTTCCCTGCTCCTGCACACCTGATCCAAATCAGTTCTATCAAGCTACTGATAAATGTGATAATGGCCATTCATTTGAATCAGGTGTGTTAGAGCAGGGAAAACGTTTAAAAAACCAAGACCAATGAGCTGTGAGGACCAAGAATGAAGGCCGCTGCTCTCTAAAAGACTTATCAAGCTTTGTGAGAATATGTATTTAAAGCATCATTGTCTCTCTCAATGTAAATGTGGGCCTCTTTGCAAGGTTGGAATGTTGTATCCATGGTAACAAAGCCTTGACTAGATGAACTGGTCCAAAGCAGAAAACGATCGCAGAGACCTGAAAACCACTCACAAGCTGACGCCACAGCGCGCTTGCGATGAACCTCAAAGTGCTGAGCCAATTACATCTCGTTTTTCGCTTTCATTTTAAGATGACTGGATGTCTGGCTGAAATGACCAGCCAATGGAAGCTGCTAGAACCAATGTGACTCACTCTATCAAACCAAGCATGACTGAGTGATTACAGATTCAAACAGAGTTTGACTCAAAGTAGCTCCAGGCAAAAAATGCGACGCCTTCAAAGTTGCAGGAAATGTTCTGACACCCTGTTTACTTCAAAATAACAGAGCAAGATGCAATCATTCTGAGTCTATGTCCAAAGGCAAATTCAGGGTGAAAGATTGATATGCTCACTGATAAATCATAGGTTTGGAAAGAAAGAAAGCAACATCACAACAATTTGTTCGGCCCTTGTGTTCACACCGACACAAATGACGCACTTTAAATCATAAAAGATGATTGCCTACCCCCATTGGCCTTCTATAATGGAACAATGTCAATGACTCATTTTTCGATTTCTCTGTCTCTCTCTTTCTCGCACCCTTATCATAACACGTGCGCACACACACTCATAAACAACTCAACAAATTCATGAGATCTAAATGAAACTTGTACGCTTGATATCTTCAAACAAAGTCAAGGACTCAAACCTCTCTCAGACACACACACACACACACATATATACACACATCTTCACAAAAGCCTGGCTGGATAGACAGCGAGAGAAAGAGGGTTTGGGAGCTGCCTGGGGAGATAGCGAATTGGCTTGATCCTAATTACACAGCCCTGCTGGGGAGAGAGAGTACATCATTATAGCCATTAGTTGTAATCATGGACGATTAAGGCCAGAGCTAGCATGAACATGGGCTAGGCTATGCTAACTAGGGCCCACTGACAAACCAGAGCAATGCACCATGTGACATTTACGATGATCATTTGGCTACATGAAAAGATGCACAGATCAAAGGGTCTTGTTAGGGGGAATAATACTGCCGTAGCCACAGCACAGTCTAAAATGAACACATACTGTTATTGATTGGACTATAGCAGCTCTTATGCAACATTGTCCTTGGTTAATGTTGGGTCACCAGACACACAATCTTTTTTATTTTATTTGTCCAGGGTAATGATTTGGTGAAGATGGATCTCGACCAATTAATGTCGGAGAGAGAGAGCGTCAGTAATACCAAATTACCACTCAATGTAGCAATGCTCCAACAGTCCTGAGGCAGAAAGTATTTCTATTCACCAAGCTCAGGTGAGAAGGTGCAAAGTGTTGTTTAGGAGAACAATTCCCCCGGTCCACCAGTGCAGCTGAGCGACCCCAAAGCCATCTGCCTGCTGCTGCCCCGCACCCTTCCCCCCCAATCTCTGTTGAACAGCTCAATCTCAGTTGATGCATTTTGGGTAACGGCACCAAAGCCACAGAGGTCGGCCACAGTTCACAGTCCAATTAACAGCTCGCAATTAAAGATAGTTGATGGTAGAATGCGCCGGAACGAAATCAGAAGCACACTCTGGGGGTTTTAGAGGACGCTAGAGTCGACTCACAGTTCAGTGGTTTTAGGTATGAAGAACTGGGTTTCATTAGTATGTCATCAGTACTATCTACCCCTGAGCCTTAAGTAAACATGGATTTCAAACAGTTGATTAACTAAATAATTAGCGTGATGTTGTATGGTCTAGTTATAACAGCTAATGGGATCAGCTAGGGACCTTGGAGAATTGTGCATCCAGGTCTGCTTTTAGTGAACCTTGACCCCTATGTAAATGACCATTCCCTCGAGGTGTCAGCTTCTGCACTCAGCTTGTATTGCCCGTGGAGTAGTGCTGTTTGTGTAGGCAGCGGAGGTCAAAGGGCAAGGTCAGTGAAAGACATCAGGGATCTCCGGTTTGGAAGGTAGATGGACCAGCAGCAGGATGAATAATGGGATGAGGAATGGCCTGTCACACCAAGTCTGGGCTCAAACACAAGGCATTACAATCCCTAGTTTTCCCTCTATGGAGGACCCTGAAACCACCACTATCCCTTTACAATTAGCCCAAGGTCCAACCCTCCTTTAGCAGATAAAGAAAGGACGTTGCAGTCTAATTTAGACAGAAAATTGTTTGCACCCCATGAACTATTTAATAAATGACAAGGAAGAAACTAATCACACAAAATCCAGAGGCTACAAAGAGAAAGAATGTGGATGACACTGTAATTAGTTTGGTTTCTGCCGGGATCTGAATACTGAGCACTCGCGGCATGCTAACCATGCAAGTGTAATACTGAGTGATTTAGCCTGTGATTATAGCTAGTGGCTAGCAGCTAGCAGGGTCCTGAGATGTTTTGGACACAGAGACAGCTATCACAACTTTTTGTAAAACAGTGAGAGAAACATGGAGAGAAAGTGAGAGAGAGAGAGAGAGAGGGAAAGAGAGTGGAAGCGAGAGAAAGATCCAGAGAAAGAAGGAGAGGGAAAGAGAGAGAGAGATTGAAAGTGAAAGCATATATCTGCTCTGTTTGATGTGGAGACATGGTGTGATTAAATGTAGGAAAACACAAGCAAAGAAGCTGCAACTGGTGCCAGGATGGGCCAGTCCGCCTGTCAGCGGTCCCTAATCGCCAGCGACAGCCCTTATTAAAGAGACTGCTGCAAAGACACGCCCGGGAATGTCCAGCCCCTCACCGGATCTTCTCTCTAAGAGGGAATTATCACTCCTCCTGTTAAATAATGAGGATACACACTCCTAAGGAGACAGTGGTGCTCTTTCTCTGTGTCCGCTAGCAGCTTACAGATCATTAGCCTGTTCCCCTTGAAGAGACCTTTTACTCACCCAGCAATGGATGCCCTTCATTTCATTTTCTTGATATGAAGTGAGGGACCACACTGGCTTGTCTTGAAGAACAGGGTTACAGCTACATATTCTACTTCAAGGAAATGTATAGGGCAAAATGTCTGCTTGGAATCCACTTTTCAATGGAGAGATAACCTCCTCATTTGATATTTTCTCTTTGCTAACTACTAAACATGGAAGCGAACAATTCCGTTTTGTTTGGGGGCGAAATGTCACCTGGTGCTCAAATAACAATAAGAAAGCAGGCAGTTTTGAAAGGCCTAATCTGATTTGGTAGAAGGTCAAATGTGTTTTGCAGGTTCATTGCCTAGAAAGGCATTCTCTCAAATGCTGAAGGTTCAGACAGCAGCCATTAATCATTATATTCAGTTTGTTGTTTTCTCTTCTTAACTCGTGGCAGTCTAAAAATAAAACTTTACATATTTGAAGATTTAAAAAGGAATTAAGCAAGCACTTGTCATTCCCTGCTCCATGGTGATAGCTATCGTGAGGATTTTCCTCTCAGAAGAGGCTGAGGTTTTTTCCCACTGTGATTTTTCACACAAAGCTTTTTAAGCATTCATGGAAGCGTGCATGGATAGTAAGCGACAGCTGATTACCAGAAACAC
The DNA here is from genome assembly GCA_030340685.1 of Protosalanx chinensis. Taxonomy (NCBI): domain Eukaryota; kingdom Metazoa; phylum Chordata; class Actinopteri; order Osmeriformes; family Salangidae; genus Protosalanx; species Protosalanx chinensis. Next base: position 6,803,765 of record CM059328.1, read on the forward strand.
GGATCAGATCCATTGTCTGTAAGTGTCCTTCTCTGTCGGCTCAGTCACTGGATGTTCATTGACAAACAACTCTGACTTGCTGTTGGTTCAAATCTAAATAACGACGGTAGTCAGTAAAATCCCTAAATCAGCTCACAAGGTGGCCTACAATCATCCTCAACAGCCTGCAGCAAGGCGCCATAAAGATGGAGAGCGATGAATCTGTTTCTTTGACTCCTAATACCTCCTCCCTTCCTCCCTCCCTCCACCAACCACTGGTAGTGGTTTGGCAGGGTGTGTTGGTGTCGGCTTGTGTGGGCTACAGCTGGGACTTAAAGAACTGGCAGCGGGCCACTCGCTCTCTCTCTCTCTCCGCTCATCTCCTCCCCATCCTTCATCCGCTCTGCTCACCACACAGCCCTGGACAATACAGTCCCCAACACCCTCCTCCAGGAAATCTCCCATTACACTAGTAGGACTTGGACTCAAGTGATATCCGGAAACTAACCCTTGCTTGATGAGAAATAAACCTATGCAGTTGATAAAAAAGAAATACCATGGGAAAATCCTGTTGAGGCAGAGTGCTCATGGAAGCGTATTGGAGGCATATTTCTCTGCGTCTGTTCCGACCGCGAACTGTGGGGGTGTTGAAAGAAGCATTTCCACACCGCTGCCCGATGAGCTCACATTGTGCCTTGCCATTAACGTCTACACAACCTCGTTATAATGGCAGCATGGCCAGGTTCTAGAAGATAGCGAGGCCACATATTCAAATAATGAGTTGTGAATGTGAAGTGGACTGTGACCTTGTAGACTAAGTAGTACCATAATGTACTGCAAAAAAATAAATCATAAAATAAAAGTATGATCTATTTTTTCCCCAAATTCTTATTTTTGTACAAGGTCGTATGTTTGTTTTACAGTTAGAGGTTAATTGGCTGGATGTAAGTGGAATTAGTTTGTGCTGATGACCGTTCTGTCGACCTCCACTCTCACACAAACATGTCGCATCACAGATATAGCCACATCAGACCACCTGTCAACTGAAGACCCATTAAAACACAGTAAGCCAGGAGAGATGGACAGAAAATATTGACTTGCATTGGACCCCGGGGATGGTGCTGGGGAGGAAAGAGAGGGACGCCGCAGAAATCTGAGTAGTGGAGACATGGGGTGTTGTTCCACCATATTACCTCAGCGGCTGTTCAACAAGGCTTTCTGATCAAAAACAGTAGCAACAGAGAATAAGGTTACCCATGAGAGGAACAATAACTGTCTTGTTTTGTATCGGGTTTGCATGTCAGATTCTTTCCAACCATACAGAATTGGACCTTTAAGTACTACACAAGCTGTTACACTCTGTGACCGCTCTCTTAGCTTAGCGACGGTGCCTTCACTGGAAAATGGCTCATCTTGCTGTCAGCTTCACTTCAACAGCTACATCACTATAGCAGCTGTATGACATCAGCTACTGTAAGTTTAGATCACTACACTAGCTCTACTAGATCACTGAACTAGCTCTACTAGTTCGCTACACTAGCTCTACCAGATCAATACATTAGCTCTACCAGATCACTAGCTCTACCAGATCACTACACTAGCTCAACCTGATCACTACACTAGCTCTACCAGATCACTACAATAGCTCTACCAGATCACTACACTAGCTCAACCTGATCCCCACACTAGCTCTACTAGATCACTACACTAGCTCTACTAGATCACTACACTAGCTCTACTAGATCACTACACTAGCTCTACCAGATCAATACATTAGCTCTACCAGATCACTACACTAGCTCTACCAGATCACTACACTAGCTCTACCAGATCACTACACTAGCTCTACCAGATCACTACATTAGCTATGCTACATTAACACACCAGTAAGTTTCCTACAACACCTAAACTAGCTGTACTCATCACCACAGTAGCTGTACAGTAACTGCTTCTCACACACGCCCACTCTGCTCACTCAAAGCTCCTCGGATTCTTTTCAGGATGAGCAACGATTTGAAGGGTCAAAAAGGACAGTCTGTTCTTATTCCTAGAAGCTCCAAACTTTTAATTAGGACAAACTACAAAACAACAACAACCACATTAACAATAGAACACACAACAATAAAAGGGTAATTATCGTGCAGTCATACCCTCGCTGCCAAGAACTCCATAAAACTAATTACCAAAGTCTGACAGATGGTTGGGGGTGGTGGTAGTATTGGTTGGGATGTGAGTGTGTGTTCATGTGAGTGTCTGTGAGTGTGTAAGTGCGTGTGTGTGTGTGTTTGGTGTTTGTGTTGGTCTGAGAGTTTATGGCAGTTTACAGGGAAAATCGTCAATTGATTTCAAACCAGCTTTTGTCAACACTGTTATAGGGCTTAGAGGGTTCTGCATGCTACACTTTAATCCATCATGTGCCAGCTCAAACAGCAGATCAATAGATATATTTGACATATTCTTTGCTCGAGCATAAAAACGTATCATCAAGAAGGTTGCAATAGCCCATAAAAGGTCCCCCACTTTGAGCTGTGAAGTTAGAATAGTTTCTATTCATTTCAATCTATCCCAAGCAGAATACATGACAAATAACTGATTTGAGAGATTTTCCAAAGGGGTCCATTTGCAACTACAGGGGTTACCTTGTGTTCCACGGTGCCTTAAATACTGATTGGGCTTCTTTTCCTGTTCATGAATCCCTCAAAACTATGAAGAACATTTACATATATCACCTGTCACAGGTTACCCTTTGAATACGACACTATTTGCACTTGAAAGCAGGAAAAGCGAACTTGTTAGCTTGGCTGTGTGTGTGTCTGTGCGCTTCAATGTCCTGGCCGTTTGGAGAGATGACACCCAAGAAAAACATTCTGAAGACGAAATTAATAATTTATTAACGGTGTGAACTGAAGAAGCTAATTAGGTTTTTAAAGGTCATATTTATCATCTACAGATGTTGTGCTGGGAGTTCATTTTTGTAGAGTTTATGAAGTTAACTATTCGTAGGCAAGGTCCCTTTGACGTTCCGGTTGAATGCAACAGAAGTGGCTCAGTTATTCTGTCCCCGTTGTCAATTATGGAGACACAGAGTAAGTTAAATGTCTTCAGGGGAACATAAACATCCCCAGAAAGATTTATACTCCACAGGAAACACTGCAGGATACATTAAACCATTACACCCGGCCTTGCCAACGGCAGTCACGTCAAAGTCATTCGTTTAGTAGAGGTCCATATTTGTTCATGTCACTGCAAACTGACAACGCTGACATGTTGGCGGCCATGTTGTTGACTCAGCCTGTGTTTGACTCGGCCTAATGCTGTAGATAATATCTGTGCAGACTTTTAGCTTGTCCATATGTCTGTGTTCCACACATGGCCCATGCCTCGCTGGGAGAGATTGGAACATGCTGCTGCTTATTGAGTTTCAGGACTGATCGCTCAGGCCTATTTAAAGGCTGGACCTGGAGCATGTTGAGGACACCACTCTATATTCCTGAAAGCACCGTGGCTGCTTTCCAAAAGCACTGGGATAAATGTAATTAACAATTATGGTCTGCCCTGCTTGACATCTCATTATTTGAGCTTTCCTGATGTCCCCCCACCCTTCCTCTCTCCACCCTTCTCTCTCTCTCTCTCTCTCTCTCTCTCTCTCTCGCTCTCTCCCTCTACTGCGGAACTGTATTACACAGTCAAAACACAGAAACTCACAATGACAGTGGAGGAGAAGGGGTTGGGGTTGAGGGTGGGAGGGGGGCGAGAGACATTCAGGCGGCTAAGAGAAGGCTCGTGTTTAAGTAAATTCTTGGCAGGAAGAAAGGAAAATAAAGGTGGGGTTGAAAGAAGTCCCTGCAAACAAGTGGATTAGCAAAGCCATTTGTGAGGCCTGACACTGCGCTGCTCCCTGACATCAAAAGGCCAGGCAGGGATCCTGTGGTATACTCACATCAAACACACACAGTCAAACCCCACTGTCAGAGGAAGGCCATTAGGACCAGGTGAAGCAACTGATGGATGACATCTCTGTCTGTCTTCGATCACTCACAACCTGGCTCTGGCACGTAGCGTGACTGGGCAAGGTTTCCTCAAAGAACTTCTGAAAGTCACAGAGTTCCTGACAGTTTGCAACCATCACGGTGGTTATGCAAAGTTTCTAAGGCCCTTGTAGTGGTGTCCTGAACTTGTGACACTTGCTCCAATGGAAACCAGTCGCTGGATCACCAGCGCGATTCAATCATCTTTTAGCTGCATATCAAATAGACTGGCATCAAAGACAAATTATGCAAGGGTGATGAAACATTCTAGAACTAAATTCTGGGCAATGATTGTGCAAGAGGATGGAAAATAGCTCGCTCTTTTAACATGGAGGGGAAATGGAAGAAAGTGGATCAAGTTCGGGCTTTGATTGCGTGCGTTCACCCTCATCGCATTAAACGATTCAGACTTTGCTTTGGAAATGGCCCTGCTAAAAACCTTGTTGAAAACCTGTTATTTAAAAGATGACTCATGCTATTGTCAATATGGTGATTTGTGGAGGGATCTGTCCAATAAGTTCGTAAAAATTGGCACCTCAGGGAGGTTGTCAGGAGTGCAGTGCAGAATTAGTGAAATTCATTTGTACTGTGCCCATTCTATTATCTCCCATCACTCACTGCCGTGGTTCTTATCAGCTGCGGGCAATGAGTTCCCTTAATCCGACACAAGAACAAGAACTTATCACTGGACTCCTATGGGAGCACATACAGTATTTGATCAATTCCTTCCTAAATGTTTTCTACATTCCAGTACCTGATTCAAATGAACTGTGAGGCATTTTAATGAAAAACTCATTTTAAAAGTGTACCGACCGCATCGACCGTCGCAAAACGGGATGTTGGAATGAAAGACTAGCAGTTTAGTCAATGGAAATACACATATAAAGCTTTATACTTTAGAGTAAACCAACCTTCTATATACCTGTTATAGCTGCATGCGGCTGTTTATATAAATTCCTTTGATCCTTTGATAGTTCGTAGCTTGTTTTTGCGCTGAAGACAATGGAAACCATGTATCACCATCTCTGAGAGAGGAAAAAAGCTGGTCTTTACTAAGATCAATACCAGGCGCGACCAAAGCAAAGTGGACCACGCTACTTCTGACCTGTAGAACTCCCTGGAACAAGCGGGAGAGTTCCATCAAAGTGCTCGCCTGAGACAAACACAAAGAGAGCTCTTCCAGATCTTCACAAGTTGCGTAACTTGGATGCTGATGAAATGTTGCTTCCAGCTAATTGCGGCGGGCCTCCATCCATGCCCTGTGCATTCACGTGAATAACAGCGAGACAGGATGGAGGAATCTCTTTTCAAACTTCGGTTAAAGCAAAGCAAAAAACCTGTCTCAATGGCTCTGCTGCAGATGGATTGAATGATAGCTGTGCTATTCAGCTTCAGGTGATTGTACTCTCCTTGTTATATTAAATCCTAACATCTCTGCTAGGCTATCTCGCGCCGCCGTTACTGTCCCCTAATTGATTTGATAGAGACTTTTGATGTACCTTTATTAAACATCCTTTCTGTGGCGAGTCAATGGCCGATTCCCTCCTCGCGCCGTTGCTAGCAGAAATCATTCAGGAGGGACCAGACTATAATTAAGAACCCGCCCAAATGCATTAAAGTACAGAGTGTCTTGGCTCAGTTATCCCCAGTTTAGTCTCAGCAGCCTCCAATAGTCCATTACTTTGATCTACAGGTCGCAGAGGAACAAAACTCAATACAGAGGCTTAGACCGTTATGATCCATATCAAGATGAGTCGAGCGCAAAACCATGACTTTTCCACATCGACTCTAATTTTTCAATACGATGGTGAGAGGAGATAAAATGGCTTAAGACTGTCACAGCACATTAATTCAGTAATACTGCCGAGCAGCCCGGTGATGGAATGTTTAACTAGGAGAGCCCAACTCCACACAGCTCCGTCTAAATCTTCCATAAAAAGATAACGGCATTCCTTCACATTTGAATTTCGCTGAGGTACTGGCTGATAGGGGGGTCATTCTTTTCAATCATAAACTATGGGCTCTGCGTTATCCTGCCAACACGGTATCTTTAGGATTCGACTCCTATGGATCCATAGGACGTGAATGGGTGGTTCGGGAATCGATGGCATGTGAATCGGTTGTTTTCCGGTGCCCTTAAAGGTACAAGTTCAATTCTGGAAAATTGAAACGTCAATATTTGAAGAGTAGAGTTCATTATTTCCGCAGAGAATCCAGAGATGTATTTGTGAGTCTGCGTGCCCTTCCGATGCTGCGTAAATTGCTCCCGTCTTCAACTGAAATTCAATGAGAACCATGTTCAGGTGATTTGTGTCTCTCACTTCATCATCTCTTGGCCAGTCCTAAAATAAAACACACTCCAATGCCTAAAGTAACGTCTGATTCATGTCTGCTCTCTACTGAGGTTGGTGGAAAATGGCAGCAGATTATTTGCCGTACTCCCCTTCAGGGAAAACTCTCAGTCCTGCAGTCCATCCATGAAAACGTACAAGCTAATTAGCTTCCTTCTTTGGGTGACGGGTGGCTTTCTCATTCTTAATAAGATGAAATGAGTCTTGAGTGCATTTCCATTAACGGCACAGTTCCTGTCCTGCTTGATGAATAGGGAGTCAGGTAGCTGAGCTGTTAGGGAGTCGGGCTGGTAATCAGAAGGTTGCGGGTTCGAATTCATGATACATGAATGTACATGTCCCTGTACGTGCTGTTAGTCTGCTAAATATAAATCTATTTTTCCATGTGAAGTTTTCCATGTGCTTATGTAAATTTCCAGGTTTCTTGATATTGTACTTTTTCAATAGTTAGAGCCACAGGCACTCAGCAGGGTGTGTAAGTTTGATGTGAAATGGCAGAACACATTGAGGTTGATGGGGCACGTACTGTGAGAAACATGTCTTACCATTATGTGGCGCGCATAAATGTAATGGTGCCTTTCTTTTGTTAAAACGTTGTTATACCTCTCTTCTTTCGAGAGGAATCACCGCGGGACGTCTCTGACATTGTTCTCTTGCATTCTTCAGAAATTTCCGAGGTATTGATCGATGAAAACGGGTTGAGGAAATTATTCTCTAACAGTACAATGCTACGTACGCACACACAAAATAACAGTTTGCTTCGTGAAACAAGGCACAAGTCGTAATCTCTTATACTTTAACCGATTCAATTAGAATTGCTCCGGAAATCTCGCTTCCAAATGCCCCCTAAAATCCCACGCTCACCGCAAGCCCATTCCAAATACAGCCGTCTAAATGTAAAGGAGCATCATCACATGAAGAACATGCTAAAGACATCTGCCCGGTCCGTTGGGAGGCATATCGGTTTAGCGAGCTCTGTCTAGTTTGCAGCTGTCATCACCTGTGACAACAGCCCCTGCCTCGGCTGACGTTCTGTCGGAAAACAGATTCTGTGGAACACCTTTATCAGAACCACTCTGACAGTTTGACATCATAACATATCGTGTTTCTCCTTCTAACAAGGCCCTCCTTCCCATCGGTTTTCTGGATTTGTCCCCCCCCCCCTCCCGTCAAAGCGGCTTTGATGATAATCCGGCGCCAACTAAATTTAGGCATCCGCAGAATGCTTTGGCTCCCTTTGGATATGATAAATGCGCTCATTATTTGCAATAAACATTCGTTTGTAAGCATCTCCCTTCAAAAGAGATGTCCGATCGATTCATAGGTGTGCAAGCTGTTCTTTTCAAACCCAATCAAGTCTACGTGCTGCAGCTGTTGTTTTGTTTACGGTTGACACAAAGGAATGGAATGGAACGTGTGTCAAATGCTGTGATGTTTGACATAATGCTAGCAAAAACAAAACTATAGCTGACAACAATGTATACATTTTCTGTCATTATCATACTTCACACATCTTGGTTCCTGTTCTTGATATCTAAATGCAGTATTTTCATTTACATTGAGCAGATGTTCTTATCCAGAGCAACTTACATTAAGTACAGGGACATTCCCCCCTGAGGCAAGTACAGTGAACTGCCTTGCCCAAGGACACGACTTCTTGTAGCCACAGCCGGGATTCAAACTTGCAACCTTCGGATCACAAGCCCAACACCTTAACCACGGAGCCATCTGAACTGAATGCGTGGGGCATTGTGCATAAACATGAGGTAAATGAGCACATCACAGCCTTAAATCTTACTTGATGTGCCTTACTTACTTAAATGTGCCTTAGGCCCATTTGAGCAAGGCAATGCATGCCAGGCTTTGGTAGAATAGTAATAGGAAGATTATGAGTTGAACTGAAGTGTAAAGCTCCTGAAATAAGGAGTGATTCAAAAATCATGTTCCTCAACATGTACTTTGAAATCTTTGGGGCAAACAAACTTGCACAAACTAATGATGTGCGTGTGTCTAATCTGCAGCAACGATGTCACTATATTTGGTTAAGCATTGTCTTTCTAGCGTGTAGAGTTGTGGTTATTCTTGTATAACGGCCTGTATAACTGTGCAAGGGGTTCCTTTGAGTCTCGAAGAAGGGAAATTGCTTTCTGAAATATCACAGCTAATAAACACAAAAAATTCACATCATAGTTCCAGCAGGAATGATGTTCAGAGGTTGACTCAAAGTGCTTTTTTAATGTTTTCATACACTGCAACATAGGGATACACTCAAGTATTACTCATTTTTATGTTGAATTCATAGTTTTAGAATATGGTTCCATTTGACATGTACGACCACTCGAATGGAAATATTATATTGCTCATTATCAGTAAAATCAAACATTAAAAAAAAAATAGACAAATGTTTGCTTCTCATTATCTCTCAAACAATTGGGGAAGTAAAAAAAATTATGTAATTTGAAACTATTTTCTTTTCATAGTAGTCAGGAGGATACACTGTATTATTTTATGTACTTATTGTACGTATATAAATACTTGTACTGTATTATATACTGTATTAACTGTGGCCTGGCCCCTTTGACTGGCCCCTTTCACTGTTGTGGTGAACATGGCTGACTTATTAAGGCAGTGGAGCCTGGCCCTGCGTCACCACGGTCCTTGAGCCAAAACCTTCTCCAGGTCCCCTCCTGGGAGCCCCAGACGTCACAGCCCAGGAATCCGGGGCAGAGCCCGATCGGGAGCGTCTCGGGGTGGGACGGGACCTGATAGGGAAAGGGCCGGGTGCCGGCACTGGGGTGATGGTGGTGAGGTCATGTGTCAGCGAGCAGTTTCGGTTTGAACAGCGGGTGCTGGAGCCAGAGAAGGGGTGCTGGGAGGAGAGAGTGTTGATTCAGTTTATCTGGCTGGGATGACTTCAGGGCTCTTGGTTTCATTCTTCTGGGAAATCCCTCAATTCCATGTATAGCGTTGGACTAAAACCATGTATTAGAAAGCACTGTAGAACGAAGTGACTCGTAGACACAATCTATCCACTTCATAAAAGCCCAGTATGCCCGCTGATTATAATTGTCCTAGCCCCTAACAGGAGTAATGCTCACAGGCATGGACTCCTTATCTTTTAAGAACGGAAGGGAGCTTGTGCTGGATTGGTTGCCATGAAAGGAGTCAAATTCTTCCGGACAAGCTCTATTCCTAACTGTTGCTACATGCTGACCAATCTAAAACACAGCAAGACTCAATGTCTCACACGGCTCTGCTCGACGCTTAAGTCAACATAGCAGGGGATGAGATTAGCGCTCAAGTCAAAAGCCCTTGTGTGAACGTTAGGAGTGCGTTTGAATTATGTTACCCATCTCCCCTCAAGACTGTTTTGTACGATAGCCAGTGCCTCCGTTTCCCAGAAGCACAAAGAGGCTAAAAGGGGCTATAGAAGGGTCATAGAACAGGTCAGCCTAGCCTTCCCTCCAAGGCAATGGCATGATTCACCAGGAAGACTGGCTGACAGTTCACAGAGAGAGCTGGTTTGAGAGAGGGATGTTAAGCTGCACCAGAGACTGATTTACTCACTCTACTTTCGATCCGGGGGAATACAAAAGAAAGTTGATAAAAGGGAGCGTTTAGTGTCAGATGACCAATCTTCCTTCTGTCCAGCTGCCATTGTCCTCCATCAAGCCCGCAAACTCCCTGCAAATCGAGGAATCAGAGGTGATAATTGGAGGCAATGACGTTAGCCTGTACAGCGGTGTGGAAATGTAAAAAACTGATTTGTCTGTGCCCTGGCTATCAGTGACATCCCATTGAACAATACAACATCCAATATGGATTTCCTATATCATATGTCTGCAGCAAGTCCCATGGAAACCATGAGAAGACTCCGGAAAGATGGCTTCAAGGTGCCAAAGGAGCGATGGATATAGAATGGGTTAAATATATATATTATTATATAAATATATACATTCTGCCCCACTACTATACACTTTGTACTGTTTCCTGTTATGCCTACCTAAAATATTACACATCACACATAATTCTCTATTTACTACATTTTATTGCAAAAGTACTTACACAGGGGAGTCAGATATCGACGGGGGGGGGGTTATATTTGGCACAACACATGGTTTTACCTTTTCGCTACCGTGCTCGCTCAAAGGAACCAAGCAGGATTCAGTTCAGGTTCGTCGGGAGGCTGAGGTGAAGCATCGGGGTTGAGACAAGGACTCCCAAAAGAGTAGCGTGAATCAATACCCTGACACTTGATCATCCCCATTTACCTGATGCAACTTGGCACCCCGCCCGCTTCGCTCCCTCGGTTAGCATTGCAGTGGTTAGAAGGCTATGCTATAAATGGTTTATTTATTGAAATAATTCCATCCGACTGTAGAAGACGGTAATCTATTCGATTAGCATTAAATTGAAATAGCAAGAATGCGCTGGAAACGGAAGCCCAGTATGAATGTGTGTTTTGTCTACAACCGGCATGACTGAAGGCCAGGGTGATAATTATAGAATGTAGAGAGGAGTATAAAAATTCTGAGAGCGTTAACATTTCTTTATAATATCTTATAAAAGGTGGTGAACCCACCGCAACGTGGTACAATTTATTCTGCTGGATATGTATGTCCTCTTTAGTCGAAGCTGTAGGGAGAGTTCTTTTATAAATGTGAGTTCCAAGTACATCTAGTCTGTTACTCGACTTTGGAATGTGATGTCTGTGGGCATCTTTGTGAGGCTGTCCTGTGAAGTGTCTTTTTGTTGAAGAGTTCACCCGACGCTTTGACATGAGAAAAAAAATCCTTACCAGAATATTTCAAGCAGCCTACCAGGAGGCTACATTTGAAAAATGATGTTATAACATAATGAAGGTGCCAATAATGCGGTACAAGATGGCTACTCTGTTCCCATGATGAATGGTATGTTTCATGAAGGACGTTAGGAGGTGAAGTCTGTTAAATATGCCGGTGTTCACATTTTGAATCTAATTAGCCATGATATGATAAGACTCTTTGCATGTTAGAGATATCCATGTGTTTGATTGTTCTGTCAAATCTTTACTCAGAGACGAATATTAAATTAACATTGTGATATTACTGCAGATTTATTTATTTTTGGGGTTATCTATTAATAATGCTCATTATTTTCTCTCATGTGACGGCTTAATGCCTGCGATGGGGCTCAATTTCGGTGTTTGATGTGTTTTGCAAACAGAGAAGACAGCAGTACACAAGAGCGTCGCTTGAAGGAGGAACGTCTTCTGGCACCCGATGTGAGCACGTTGCGAATCTTCAGGCCGCATTTTCGGCCTAATTTGATCCAAACTCGCGGTGAAGGTTGGTGAAGGACAATAAGAGCTGGTCCAGCTGGTTGGCTGGCTGCTCTGGCAGGCGCTCGACAGTGACAGGCCGTGCCAGAGAGTAGCGTCTCTGCGTGTCTGTTCAAGGGACGCGCGCCATCACGAGATTTCAGCAGCGGATCATCGAAAAGGCACTTCATATTACTCTAGGGAATCTTTGTGTCAACAAACGACTGCCGCTTGTTAGTGATCCTGAGTACATACAGTACAAAGAATGGGAGGGTACGTTTGGAGGATATCACAGTATGCTGTGTGACCAGCAGATGCCCTGGGGAAGGCAAGGGAGGGGTGGCAGGTGTCAAAATCTGGTTCCAAGTTAATAGCGGGGAGTGCTTGGCTTTAAAAACGCTGAGGAGCTTGAGGCTTTGATCTAGTTGTTTTCGCATGGTGCGGCAGCACATGCACTGTGTTTCAGTCCTATGTCATATGTTGGGGAACGTCAAAATAAACACGCAACCTCAAGTGGCTAGCATCAGGCATTCTGGCATGACTAATGTGTGTACAGTCGGCGTACAGAGACAACAAGGCATATTGACTCGATCTCCTTAGGGACGCCGACTTGCACGTACCCAAAACCACTCTCGACGGATCCCTCGCTCTGAAGAAAACACGATTAAAGATTAAAAAGCGACTTCGGCAGGTGTCCCTTTCTCGAAACACGATTCCCCCCAAATGTTCAGCGCAAAACATTGTTGCTGGTTTCAAACCTTTTTTATCCCTTCCAACGATAATAACCACCTCAGATTGCTACAACGAATGTGAGGTTACAAATCTGGAAAGCTAACGCTACCTTCGCATTGTTAGTATCTGCCACCTTGCACCCGTCTTATCTGCTTCTACTCTGGGAGTCAGGTGGCTCAGCGGGTTAGGGCATGGGCATCATGATCGGAAGGTTGTGAGATCAATTCCCAGCTGTGGCTATGTGATGTTGTGTCCTTGGGCAAGGCACTTCACCCTACTTACCTTAGGGAAATTGTCCCTGTACTTGCTGTATGTCGCTTTGGATAAAAGCATCTGCTAAATAAATAATAATAATAATTATTAATTACTTTTATTACTCCAGACCAATGTGAGACGACACTGTCAGCGGTCTGTCGTCACGGTGAGGAGCCTATTACACCCGCAGGAGCTTCTCTGTGTCCTCCCATTGTAACCTGTTGTTCAGGGGTCTGAGGTGTCTTAACAGTCTTTGTTCCATAGGACTTTTTATCCTTCTTACTTGGCTTCGCCCAATTAGAGTGAAGCCAAGCTTGTTTAGTTCTTTTAGCTTAAGCTCCTCTCCAACGATGGTTGTTGTCATAAAGGCACTATTCGGTTTGACACGACCAGGGAAATTGAAATGGGAACTGGTGGCGTCTGAACCTCTGCCCCGCGCGTTTATTTAACCCACAAAGTAGCCTTAGGAGACAGGGTTCAGCAGCAGCGAGAGCAAATGGGGAAACAAAATCTCTCCAGACCTTTATGCAAACGAGGCCTGTGCGCGTTCAAATTGAGGCTGTTTGCTATTTTTAACCAGATGGAGTCACACCGTGTTAAAATGTGACCGTGCAGAATATCGCCCACCAATCGAGAGGATGTCTTTAAGGTTGACCCCCGAAGGCACACCTCGAACGAGGACCTAATGATCCATTTATGAAAGGTAATTTCGTCTCTCCAGAAAAGGGAGTTAATTAGAAACAGGTCGTATTAACATTTCGGCTCCCCTCGCTCTAGCAGGGACTGGTGCTTTGTGTACCAGGTCCAAATCAAATGGAAAAAGAAGGCTGGAGAGGCATTAACTAAAGGTTGATGCAACCTTTACATGCAAGTTTATGTAATCAGTCTTAATGCAGGCTGGCCTGTGCTCTGTTAACCTACTCAGGTTAGATCACGTCTCATTTTCCGGCCTTTTTACGATCCGTCCGCCGTAGAGAGAGGGAGAAAAAAGTGGTAATGAAGTCAACGAAGGACCTAATTAAAAGTTCACTTTGTATCTGTATGTCAAGAGTTCACCAATCTGTCTCAATGTACAGAAGGCCCTATGACATTAACCTTGTCAAGTTGGATTAGGCCATTCATTACCGACAACCAACCAACCTGCACAAAATGAAACCAAACCACCGGTAATATCGATGTGGCTTTTTTGGAAGAAAGATTTAAAGCGAAGTTGTTACCCTCTGTGAGTTCCCAGAGCACAACATGGTGGCGTGATTAATGTTTCTATTTTTGGAACATTTTCCCCAATTGACTTTCTTTCTTTTTCCAACGGAGAAGGCAGACAGCGATGCTGCCAAGTGAAATACTTTGTCAGCAACCTGATTGCATTTACATGGTAGAGTGGATCCAAAGCTGCTGCAAATGAAAGGGGGCCTCGGCCGCGAGCTCTGCAGGAGCAAGTCAGGCTGTTAGGAGAAACACGCGGAACGTTCTAGAACCCCACCTCCCTTGTGTCATTATCCAACAGGCTTCCAAATAAATTCTACTGACCTTGATTGTTCCACAGGGGGCCCTCTTCTTTTTCTCTCCCCTCCGTTCTCTCCTTCTCCTAAATATAGAAGCCGATAGAAGGACCGGACGTACTGTAGGAGGACAGCAGTAGGAACAGATGCTAAGCGTTAAGTTCTCCGACAGAGAAGAAGGCCTTGACGGCACGCTGAAGCTTCAGCAGGCAGGAGCCGCTAGCGCGTACGACGCTAGCCCACGACAACCCTCCCACGGCAGATAGTTCTCTTATCACGTGACAATGCCTACAATGCTTCCGTTCTGATAATCTGCTTGCATCCAGTTACACATTATTTTATTTGGGAATATGTGCATTGTATGTGAGTGTTCATTTATTTTCATCCCCTGAGAGGTCTTGCTTTCAGTTTAGTTCCATTTCAGTCTTTTTAAATGTTGGCACTGAGAAGTCGGCAACATGAACATGGGTTGAATTGTATATCGGATTTGATCAAACAATGTACAGTCTATGGAACCAGCAGCACATCTGATTTTAACTGATACAGCAATTGAGAGCACACCCAACAGTTGCTGGGAGTGGATCCACACAGGAAGATAACTTCCTGCTCTCTCTGGCCCCTGGTGTCCCGCTGACACAGCAGCTGTGAGTGTGTGTGTGTGAGTGTGTGAGTGTGTGTGTGTGCGCATGTCTACACAGGTGGTAGGAGGGAGGGGTGGCAGAGCCTGTGAGCGGAATAACAAATCTGGCACATTGCACACCTGAGGAGTCGTCACTGTCATCAGTCGTTTATAATGCATGAGAGAGAGGGAGAGACGGAGGGGAAAGGAAGAAACGAGGACACAGGCGCAGAATCAAAGCTCAGGATTCTATATATACATACTTCCATTATATTTCCTATTTCCCGGCATCTGTATGTGCGCGCCTCTGTCCGTGTGATTTCCTAACGCCCCCCCCCCCACTTCCTCCCAGCTTTCATCTCCTCCGGTTTATTACCGATCTCCCTCTCTCTCAGCCCCAAAGTCACACTTGTCGTTTCTGCAAGAGTTCTCTCCCCCCCCCTCCTTCCCTTCCCTCCCTCGCTCCCCCTCCCCCCCTCCCTCTTCGTGGCCCTGTCTTTCCCCGCGGGTGCAAGTTCCGGACACCTCCCCCCTGAGCGCTCAAGGTGACACACATACGCCGAGGCTCAGATGAAGCGGCCATGTCCCCGGGTCCAGCTGGACTCAATCCACAGGGCTCCCGTCTGCAGGTAGACCCCAACTAGAGTCCAAGCCCTCTCCACCCCCCCACCCCATCCCTCCCGCACGAACAGAAGGCAGAAAACAAACAGAACGTGGTGGTGGGGAGGTGGGGGAGCGCAAAAAAAGCAACCCCGGAGCCTTTTGTCCTTTCATAGAGACGTTAATCTAGCGTTGGGCTGTGGGCTCCTGCCGGGCGGCAAGTTGAGTCGGTTCCAGCACCCTGACACAATCATTCACGGCTCATTGTATAGCGAGTGTTTGGGGAACGCTGGTGCAGGAAGAGTGCTGTTAGCCGGCCTGGTTGATGTTTTTCTGCAGGGTCAGCAGAGGCTGGGCCAGACCCTAGTCATGCCGGATAAATCAATGAAACCCAATTAGACGCAGAGAAAAGCCAAGGTGAGAGAGAAATTGAACAGCCCGAAAAAGTACCAGGCTAAGAAGCCGTCCGCAAGCTTTTTTCCCCCCCCTTCGGTAGAAACTTTGTGATAATACCGAGACTGAATTGAACTTTTCTGGTTCACTAACACTATCCATGACCTAGCGCTCCAAGAGCAGTCAATACCTGTAAATTGAGATATAGTGCTATAAAAAGCTTGCCAAGACTTTGATGCCGAAGAACTGCATCGCTGTAGACAGGGTTATACGAAGCTTGCTCTTTGCTTTGTGTCCAAGGTGAGTTCTGCATCTCTTTCTTACCAATCAGATCAAAATCACTGCAGTCACCTCCACTCAAAACGAGGACATACTCATCACATTCGATGACACGTGAATTTAAGGCGCAAAGTCAGCAATTGCGAGTTAAAGTGATTCGTTTTACTTCAGGAACGCGCTAGAGAGGTTGGAGGCCAATGTGGAAAAGACTTCCTGTGTTATATCTATCCTGGATGTGAAAGGTTAACGGTCAACGGACCAAACAATCGTTTGTGATCGACTGTCGATGGTCTGTAGGTAAGTAGGTAAGTTCTGTAGGAACTTTGACAGCAGAAGGGAAGTTAGCGACCCTCGTGATCACCCCCTTGGGTCGGCAAATCGAGGACCACCTCCGCTCCAAGCAACTTGTCATTAACATCTGCTACTTTATCCAAACTGTAAGAGTTTTTTTCACCTGCATTAATTAACCGACAACACCCTTCCTTCCCTTTCCACCTCCTAATGTAAAGAGGGAGTCATGCGGCACAGTCAGTTAGGGAGTCGGGCTGGTAATCAGAAGGTACTTACCCGGCTGTGTCAACATGACGTTGTGTCCTTGGGCAAGGCACTTCACCCTACTTGCCTCAGGGGGAATGTCCTTGTACTCGCTGAAAATTGCTCTGGGTCTGCTAAATGCTGAAATGTAAACGAAATGTAAAGAAATTAGCACTCTGAAGATTCAAATTGTTCTTTTGACTGTGTTGAGATCTAATCGTCCTTGATTTTGAAGTTCTGAGGCCTAAATTGTTCTAATTAAAGATAAGAATCGGATATTGAAGAGAGAAGAAAAGAACTTCATAGAAGATAACTTTAAAAAAAGAAACACTTCGCCCCCCACATGCATGGATATCTAGACAATTGCCACGCAATTTTCTCTAGGCACAACTGTAAATCAAGCGGAAAATGTGGCTGCATCCTGAATGAACGAATTAGCAAGCGAAGGGAAAACAGCCTCTTAAGCATACATACTAAACTGCTGTGTCTTCATGAAGTATTCAGATCAGGTTTATATGTTATGCTGAAACGTGGGGAAAAGATATGCCAAAAAGCACAAAATAAACTCCTCAAATGTAAATCAGACAATGGTGCATTGCGGTTGGTGGTTTACAAATGTATCTATTTTGACTGAATGTAGCATGATTTAAGGTTTTCCTGAGGCCTGAATATGGGATTTTAGCCATTCATTTTGAAAACGTTTGCCTTCAAGTCAAATGAATGGCCAGCTGATGTAACTTACAATCCCTTGTTCCCTGAACACCTTCCAACTCTCTGAGTGAGAGCCCAGAGAGAGACCGATGCAGCCGGACATTTTGGATCCTCCGAGAGCCGGCTGTGCAAATCCCTGGCAGGTCCATGTGTTCCAACAGGCTGATGGTCCAGTCTTAAATCACAGAAGCTGGTCTGTCGAGGCCTGACAGACCAATACTGATAAGGGGGGGATGGATTTCAAGAGATTTCAACTATCAGAGATAGGGAGAATAACTCTGGCTATGTAGAGATCCGTCAGAATGCGTATTTGAAAGGCAGAAGGGAATATCACACACTTGGATGATGATGACTTGGTCAACCTCGGAGACTTCAGGGAGAGAGGGATGGCAGCAGGTGGCAGCGAAGACGATGGATGGCTACTTGAAAATGGATTAAGTCCCTACTCGATGCAGATTTTGTGGATGGAAATTGATCTTTTATTCAAACCTTAAGGACCTTCGTGTTTGAACCAGGTTTAAACCTTTATGGCTCTTATAAAGAGCTACGAAGGGATGCTGGGAAATACGGATCGCAGAGCTTCAGCGATGGATGCCAACCCAACTCAAAGTGTCTGTTATACAAGTTCCCGCTTATAATTTGTAGCAAGTACAGTGAGAGGTACATTTCCATGGTCCTGCTCCTGGCAATGTTGATATGATTCAGTTAAGAATCTTATCAGTGCGACGATGCAATTGCGACAACTATTAGGATAGTTTAATTGAATTTGGTTGGGTGTACAGTGTGACCTTGTGTCTAGTAGAGTTAGCACAGAAGACAGGCTTTCTGCACTCACTCTCAAACCTAACAAGTCCTGGAGCCATTCATCATTTTCTCATTTGGAGTTGAAGGAGAGAGAAATAGAAACTTGTTCAGATACTTTCCCCTACTCATGTCCTCGACTGCAGAGCACTGAGTCAAAATAATCTGTTCACACAAACTCTTTCAGACAGAAAGGACCAGATTGGATTCTTGTAGGAGACATTGCTCATACACTGAAGGGACTGGTTTATTACACTGGTTCAGCATCACATATAATTTCTTTTGTAAATGAACTGTCATTTTAACGTTATTTGTGAATGAAGGAGAAAATAGAAGCCTGGTAAAGTATAAAATAGGATTACTTGAACAGGGGAATACTTTATCCAGATTCCACAGTGATGACTGAAGGAGAGAGAAAACAGTTGACAAAAGCCTTTTTGCCAGCTGACCCATTAAAAATCAATAGCCAAGATGTTATTTCAACCCTGAAGGACGAGTATGGCTCGCCTTCTCCGTGAGTCCCCGAGTTTAATCAGCTAATCAATCGCTATTACATTGCAGTGTCACGCGACCACAGCAGCTTTATGTGGCCCCTAGCTAAACTTATCTCTCCTGACCATGTTGTTTGAAGACTGCAGTGCTGCGATGTTCTGTTGATGTTGTATATATTTTATGAAGAGCTGCCATGAAACTCACTCAGCTGAAGTGAGGCATAATACAAAACAGATGATAGCTTGGAGTGCAATTTAGCCTCGCGTTATCGGAATTTCCGGGCATATCAGCAAACCTAATTGGCTTCCAACGATAAAGATTAATTTGGCGTATTTGTCTATTTGCCTGAGGTATGTAAATCTGGAACGTATGTATACACTGCTTTGTGCATCGAGACATATTTGCCGTGCAGCAGTGTTGCTGGGAAATGTTGAAAGCCACCGAAAATATGTGCTGTGGAGATCAGACCCATATGCACAACTCTATTTGTCTCTTTTGTTTGTACGGCATAAAAGACTGAATGAGCTGATTTGGCACGAGATGAAAATAATCGCAGCATTACGGCAGCCCTTAGAGAGCTTCTATTGAGTGTGTGACAATGACGCTTGATTGCAATTGATAAGAGCTCTAAGGGCTAGGAAGCCCCTCTTCTCTGACTCATTTGTTGCAGTGCAACCTTTGACATGTCGGGCATCGTTAATGGGTAACCATGTAATTAGCCGAAGGCAGGAAGAGGTCAGAGCACACATTCTGAGCGGAAGAACATTATGTTTTTGGCGGAATGCAGGATTGACAGGATGCAGGGTTGGACTGGGACTAAAACAATCATCCGGGACTTTTAAAAACGCAGACCGGCCCCGCGACTGTCTAATAATCTTCTTTTTGTTTTGTAGTGTGCCAGGCTGTTGGGAAAAATCTCACTACACTCCTGACAGCCGGTGCGACCCTGGTGGGATGTTGAACATCTGCAGTAAATGATGAGGGACTACAAGGCCTCACCGTCGAACAGATATCTGTTGTCATCAGGGTTAGTGACAATAGTCTCAAACGCTGACCATTCACTTGTCAGGCTCACGCCTACTCGATCTTATTCATGGCAGGCATCCATTGAAAGGCATTCATACGTGCACTACGAGTGCTTTCTTGTATTCGCATACTGCCAGCGTGAAGTCATGGATGAGAGGGCTGGCCAGGGAAGATGCTACTGACCCCACCATTTACTGCCAGTGCCACCAAGGCTGCCTGTGTTCTGTGCTTCTCCACGGCAGGCAACCCAGCCACCCAGCCCAGCCATTTACCTTTAGTCATTTAACAGATGCTCTCATCCAGAGCGACTTACAGCAAGTACAGGGACATTCGCCCTGAGGCAAATAGGGTGTAGTGCCTTGCCCAAGAACACAACATCTCGTTGACACAGCCCGGATTCGCCAGGGTTCGAACCTTCTGATTACCAGCCCTTACCGACTGCGCCACGTGACTCCCTCTAGCCAGGCAGGGCAGAGTGCAGAGTAATGGCACTGGAGTCAAGGGCTCCCCCGGGCCACCAGCCCCTCGGACACCTGCACTTACCAGAGTCAACCACAGTGTCAGCAGTTAGGGCCGTGTGCATCGCCCAGGCCAGCTCAGCACAGCAGGCGGTTTGTATGCACAGAGGCTGGCCACCCCCCTGGCCAGCCCACCCCCTGCTGAGCCACATGTCGGGGGGGGGGGGGGGGGGGGGGGGGGGGGCTGCCTGCATTTGTGACCTGCGGTAGAGCAGATCATTCGTTAGAGTGGAGTTTTGACATTGCGTTCTTTTCTACATATATATAGATACAGTATATTTAAACACGCTCATGGCTCTGAGAAATATGCTGCACACGCAGTTCTCATGGGCTCAGGATGGATTTATGAAATATGAAATGTGATATTACTTGATTGAATGCTCCAAGTCCTAATTGGATTTCCCCCACGCTTCCCCCTCCCTGCCTAGACGGGTACAGACAGACGATAACGGCGACAGCGCTAATCAAAGGGAGACCGCGTTTTGATCCCACTCCCAATTAGATTAGATTACATAAACTGAGCAATTTGTACAAAATACGATCCGAATTATCCACAGGTCATTCAGCTTGATCTCTTACCAAATGAAGGCAGCCACAGCAAACAAACAGAGTAATATGAATTCCATTGATACAAGTAAAATAAAATAAAACTTCCTATCAAGTTGCCTCGCTTTGGTTGACTGTGTTTAAAACAATATCATCAATTGAATTGAGATTTTATTATCTAATTACAAAGCAATAGCTATTGCAGGCTCATCTGCTAAATGATTAAACGCAATTAAAATATAATCTTTACAGGTGAGAGCATAAACTATCTGAAGTGTCTCCTTGTTCCTCTCGCTTGTCATGACTATGCAGCCTACTTGACTCACTATAATCATTGACATTTTAGTGGCTACTACACTATGTGCATTGCTTGGGTGTAATGGAATGGCAAATGGACAATTATGACCAATTGACAAAACAGTTAGCTTGTGGACTGGAAGCCTCTTTAAAAAACAAATACATTTTACATTTAGCAGACGCTTTTATCCAGAGCGACTTACAGCAAGTACAGGGACATTCCCCCTGAGGGAAATGAAAAAGTAGTGAAGTACCTTGCCCTAGGACACAATGTCAGGTAGCCACATCCGGGAATCAAACTCAAAACCTTCCGATCACCAGCCCAACCCCTTAATTGCATAATCGCATAACCCCCCCCCCCCCCCCCCCCCCCCCCAAAATAAGCGACCTACTCTCACCCTTCTCTTACTCATCATGGTATCTTACCACCTGTTTGTTTGTGATTAGGCTGAGGTGGCACCCTAATTTACTGCCTAATCCCAAAACACTGATAGCAGCCTGCCTGGTCTTTAATCTACCCAGATGCTCCCATGTCACCCCACTCCTCATCTCCCTCCACTGGCTTCCCATCGTGGACCGTGTCAGATTCAAGACCCTGGTACTGCCCTTCCGGGAGGCAGTGAACGGGACTGCACCTGACTACATCAGGTCTCTCCCCCACCCGCCACCTACGGTCTTTTTCTGACGATGGTCTGGTGGTCCCACCAATCAAAAACGCTCAGTCCCAACACAAGCTCTTCCCCTGTCTGGTCCCCCAATCGTGGAAACTCCCCACCTCCGTCAGAAACACTGTTCCAGATAAGGCTGTGATCGCTGTGAGGTACATTATTGTTGCTTGATTTCCTACAAGTACACTTTTGCACATTTAAGGTTCATGTTGTTTATTTGTGACTTGTTTAACTGAATGATCTTGTGGTCTTCCCTTTGGCACTTGTTTGGTTTCCCACAATGCATGCTTCATGTTCTTGGGTACTCACAATGTTTGATCACTGTTAGGATCAGCGACCTTTGCTCTTTTGTAAAGCTCTCTCTTGGAAGTCGACTTGGATAAAAGCGTCTGCTAAATTAATACATGTACATGTATGATAGTAAGGTGAGCAATGCAATTCCTGACAGCTTGCATCATTTAGGAATATCTCGACTTTATGCCACAATGGCGTGTAGATGACTTGAAAGCACAGGATAGACTGACATGATTTGAGGTGCGAAACACTTGTGATTATTCAGTTGAAAATAAACAGATTTTGTCGTCTGTGTACTGTGGTGTTTGACGTGGGGGTTCGAATTCACATAATGCAATTATCACTTACAGTAACATAGATAATGATAAAAGGATAAATTACATATTAGATTTGCATAATGGAGGATTTAAGGTAAATATACATCACAATATACACAGCATATACAATGCATACGAGCACATACACACACACACAAACATACACCCACACACACACACATATATAAACTGTATATGTAACGTATGCATATACAATATGTATTTTATATCTATTTGCCTATATATATTTATATCAATAAAGCATATTCTTTATTTACGGTTCTTTAAAGATCTGACTCAACTATGAACATACGGCCTTGCCAGTCCACCCGTGCAAAACCAGAATTATATTGTTGTTGGAAGGAGGGGAGTCGGACAAGCACAAGGAAAACATGTCTAGTTTGAACTCCCAGTGAATTTGGCTCTTTGACCAGTAGAGAGAGACAGTGAGATTCCGAAGCCGCTCTTGGTATTGGACTGCATGGGAGGGGGAGGGAGCAGCAGCCTCAGTACCAGGCGGTGAATCCAGACCAGAGCAGAGAGTGGAGAGGGGAGGCTGATACACGCTGCTGCCGCTGACGGAAAAGCCATCTACGCTGCTGCAGACATACGGATATTTATCACGGACTTCAAGAGGAAATAAACAGCGCAAAAAATCCCATCCATGTACTTACAAAAGGGCGGGGGTTTGCCTCTGTTGGCGCTTTTTGCAGTTTTGCAGGTAGGTTTTGCGTTCCGGAGACGGTTGTGTTGAGTGAGCCGGGACTGGGCAGTTGAAGAACGGGCTTTTTAGTGACGATGCTCCCCGGGATAGGATGCATGGCCACTGGATGACCGTTGGGCTTGAATGTCCTCAAAAATAGGTTACATCAAAGATATCCTACCAGCAAGACTTGTCTACATTGTCCTATGTCCATTCTTACAGATCATTTGTTACTTCGAGGGATGGTTTTGTTGTTGTCACCCCCCCCCCCCCCCCAAAAAAAAGAATAAGATTTTAAAATGCCGGTTGTTGTAGACTAGGGTGTTGTAGGTTATTTATAAGGCTGAACTATCCGGGTCAGTTTTCACAATAGAATTTCAGCATGTAAATGTATTCGTGTAGGTGTTTTTTTTTTACGCAACATGGTTACAATGTAGTGTTTGAATATATGGTGGGTATTTCTTGATATCCTCTTGTTACAAAGGTAGGTTATTAAGACTGTAAGCTTTAGGGGCAATTGTTATCCCGGTCTTGCAAGGCTATTATCAACAGCCATTCAAATCCACTTTATAGAGAAGGGGGTCTAATACACAAAGTATGCAGGGAACAGTTAGAGTAGCCTAATGGTTTTACCCCCATACTCAAACGAAGGGGCAAAATTGCATAGCAATGAATAATCAATTGTGTCAAATGAGTGATTGTGTGTTTTTTTCTGAGATGAGGGATTTACCGATTACTGACAAAACAACGAAGGCTATTTTCAGTAATCATCTTTTAACTAAACAGGCTAAGCGTTATTTTATTATTATTTTGCTGTGAGAGTGTTCGTAAGTTGTTTTGTTGATTTTGAACGTGAGGTATCCAAAACGTACAGTGCTTTTATATTATTATATATATATTTTT
Source organism: Protosalanx chinensis (assembly GCA_030340685.1). NCBI lineage: Eukaryota > Metazoa > Chordata > Actinopteri > Osmeriformes > Salangidae > Protosalanx > Protosalanx chinensis. Next base: position 6,827,612 of record CM059328.1, read on the forward strand.
TTTCCATTTAAATTCCGCTGATTAAGAAGTGGCTTGGTTCCCCTCAATGCTCGTTTTCTATGGGACTCTTCTTTCACATTATTTTGAGGGTCTCTCCATAGGAATAGGATTAAACGTATTTGGGAGGTGGGTCACGAGTGGATGCCCATCCTCTATGGCTGATTAGATGCTCTTACAAAAAGTGTGCATCTTTTGCAACTCATTGCAAAACAGCAATTAATTTTACTTGCAGCATACATTTCATTCAACGTGATAAATGTGACCCTAATCACCCTGCATAAAAGACAAAGGAAACCTTTGCATAAAGTGTACCAATCTGAATGTTTAACACTTTAATTAGTCTTGTCTTTGGTTGAAGATGGAATATATCCTCAAAAGAGGAACGTAAATAGATTAGCACCAATTCATCCAACTCTAATCATGACAAATGAACACCAGCTAGAGAGGAAAAAGACTAGATCTAATTTGATGAAGCGGTCAAGAGCTTATGTACAGGTGCCCAAAGAAACGTTACCATTATGAATGTTTGCAAAGCCATCGAGAGGGTGAATTAAGAGTTGACAGACATCCTCATACACTGGGAAAGGTTCCATCCTACAACATTAGCCAGTTGGTTCGGGTTTTACTGTTCCGTCTTTGCTCATCAAAGGGGTCTGTTTTGTCCAGGGCTGTGTGCAGATCAGAGTGTCTGGCAGACATCTAGAGCGACTCTAACCCTGGTTTGGGCCTGGGCCCCTTTCGGTGCACAAATACAGCTTGTTCTTGCTTAGCCAAGCCTTTTGCCTAATGCTTAACCCTTTGGCCTCATTATCCTAATTGCAGCCCCAACTATGAAAACAACAGATGCTTTTGTGTGAGACTGCAAGGACTTGAGAACGTGACCAGGAGTTTCAGAAGGAGTCAGAGTGCATTTTGGAGGGTGATTTATGACTCATTCTCGTTCTCTCTCCCCCCACCCCCCAGATTGCTGTGCAGGGCAGGGGTACCCCAGCATGCATGCCAGGCTTCTCTGAAGATGTCTACAATGCTGTAGTGCCTGCGTCCTCCAAGAAGGGACAGCCTCTCTTCAATGGTGAGTTTGTGAGATTAATTTTCCTGTGGTTGCGTCGATGTTGGCGTGCGTCTCGCTGTTTGTGTTTTGCTGTGGTGTTTATTTTTTTCTGCCTGTGATTTTGTGTGCGTTACTCCATAAGTGCTTCAAACACGTGTTATAACACTATTTGAGTGGTAATGTGGGCTTAGAATCGTGTTGTTTGGCTCGTAAGCCTTAAAACCTCAATCTTCATCCTCCATTTTGTCAATCCAGTGTCAGATACATTTCTTTCTCAGCAGTACTTTGGAGGAACGGGATTAAATTGATTGTATCTGATTGTTGAAACGTTAGTGCTTTTCACAACAGAACAACAATAACCAAGCTAGCTTATTAGGTAATATTTAGTACATTGAATTACATTTTAAACCTAAAGATCTATGGCCAGCAATCTGAATGTATTAAGCACTATTTGATTACACCTGTACAGGAATACTGACTGGATACAGTTGAAAAGTATCGAGTAGTGAATTACATGTTCTTCAACCCACATTTGATAACTCAGTTAGGTACTCCACTCTCATCTCACTAAAAGCATATAGCTAGCAACCAATGGATGCTGCTTTTTGTGTGGCGCGTGCATGCGCAGTTGAAATCCACCGTTATTGTGCTGTCAAATGCGCTGTTTTGCATTCGCACAGTCATATTATTTTGGATCAGACATGATATTCCAGACAACATAACCAGCTCTGTTCAGTGTTGGTATTAGGACAGGGTTTACGTGAGAAACACCAGGGAAACATGAAACACTGCTGCCACTCACAGATGGTAATAAAACAGGAATATGTCACCAGCGTGTCATCAGAACGGTCGGAGCCCTGAGGTCATTTGGACCAGAAAACCTTCCCTTCTTGCGTTGGATTTCACAGTGTGTGTCTAAAAGTCACAGTCACCCGTGCGTGAGTCAGAGAGGAATGGAGGGGGAGCGAGAAAGAGCGATAGGAAGAGAGGGGAATATATAGACGGGGGAGGTGAGGGGGGAGGGTGGGAAGGAGAGGAACGGGTTGAACAGAAATGGGTCTGCTTTCACTAGGCCCTTACCTGCTGCCCAGAATCTGTTTGATCCTTCAGGTGATGGATTTCCCTCTTCGTTGGCTTGTGGATGAGCCGTGACCAGGGGTAATCAGGTTCCCCTCTTTTGTCTGCCTTCCCCTCGCTCCCCCTTCTTCCTCCCCCCATCTCCACCCCACCCCTCCAACTCCTCTTTTCTTCACCTCCCATCCCATCCCTTCCCCCCCTCCGGCCCTCTGTTGAGGTCTTTCTGGACAGAAGAGGAGGCCACTCCTGTGTCATTGTCATGCGCCAGGAGCTCAGCACCGTGGGATGACGTTAATGAAAACTAAATTTCCCTAATGAAAGGCTCCTGCAGCCTGTTTTGAAAGACAAAGCTCCCACGGTGTGCGGAAAGAGAAAGCTCCCCCTGTTTTTTTGTGCGTGTCCGTTTTTTTGGGAGGGGGGGGGGGTGCAAATTCCCTCACAGCCATGCTGCTCGGTGATATTGTTTCGGACCAGATGTGGGGCTCTGCTTTTAAGACTCTCCCAGCCGCATGAGGCGCTGACTAATGCCGCCATCGTTTCACCATGAGAATGCCTGCCTGCATTTCATTACTTTTCTTAATTGCACCCTGAGGCCTTAAATAATGAATGGAAAGACATCGAATGATTCTTGCCTCAGTTGTTCCCTTCAACATACCTGAGTGTTCCTGCTCATTGTAACAGAAAATCCCTCCTTGTTATGTCAGAAATAATCTAGCAGCCTCATTGTCGTATGCATGAACCTGTCCTCATTTAGAAAGCTATTAGGGAAGAAGTTAAACCTGGGTCTCTCTGTAGAGCTGGGCTGGTTTGCTCTAGTTTGAAAAATATCTGTTTGGAATATGATTGTAACGCTAGCAGAAGGCAGTATTAGAACACAGTCAAATGATCCCATCATATTCTGGGCTCCAGCAGCCCCGTAGAGACTGTGGAAGGTGTTCTGGTTAAGGTTATTAGATGTCTCACCCCAGCTCATGTTGATTCCAGTAACAGATGAGCAGAATACACAATGTGAAGACAATGACAGATGCATTCAGTTGCTAAACAGAAGCTAAAGCACTCCCTCTTCTGAGGCGGCAAATGCCAGTTCGCATATCAGTAAGTCAGGTGGCTGAGCGGTAAGGGAGTCGGGCTTATAATCAGATGGTACCTGACTCGGCTCGAACCCTGGCTGTGCCAACATGATGTTGTGTGCTTGGGCAAGGTACTTCACCCTGCTTGCCTCAGGGGGACGATCCCTGTACTTGCTGTAAATCGCTCTGGATGAGACAAAATGTAAATATTAATGTTAGCCAGAATAAGAATTGGAAAAATAAGAAGGGACAATATTAAGGGGCGCACGGTCAACATATTGGCTGGCCAGGTCAACGTGCCACCATTGTTTCTGTGTCGAATGGCTCAGGTGGGTTTCGATGCCATAGCTTAGCAGTGCAGCTGCCAGGAAAAGAAAGAACAGCTATTATTCATCCAGGATGCACCTCCTCTCCGATGATGCATTAAGGAGGGTCAGGCTCTTCGTGTGAACGCTAAAACCATGTCAGCCTTAGGATGTTTTCCCACTGTCTAACACTTTGGGGCTCTGCATGACTCAAAGCTGGGGATATTCACTGACCCGGGGTGGGGGCGGGGACAGAAGAACAGACCAAACATGGGCTTTCCTCCTTTGCTAGTCAACACCGTTACCCGTCACCGGAATGTGATAGGAGGAATTTGATGCCGTTATTTCCCGTCTACTTTGGTGTTACTGTTAGTTGAAAGTGACTCATTGTGTGTTTGTTCGTCGAAAGGCTGAGGCCTATTATCGGTAGGGTCATGGGCTAATATAATACCGGCTATAGAAAGCTGAAAAACACAGTTGTGTGTCGTAGACAAAGCCTCTTTTTAAGCAGGGTGATGAAGTGAGTCAGTAAGAGCATTATTCAGCAGAGAGGCTTCCCTCTCTAGAACTAGGTTAATGAAAAGCCCAAAAAGCATAATTGAACTTAATACACTCTGTTATGCAGTAACCCTCTAACCTCAACTTCCCCCCCCCCCCCCACTCCCTCTTGTATCCTATTTTTCATTTCCCCCCCACCACCCCCTGCCTGGCCTGACTTAGATGTTTTAGCCAATTAAGCGCGCTCTGGCGGTGAAAGACTACTGTGTTTATAATGTCCCTCCGACCTCAGCGCATTTAACGGCAGTTCGCTGACCGTGTCGGCGGGTACGCGCCGCTCGGTGGGGGGTGGGGGTGGGGGTGTCGACTTCTGAGGCCGGGGGGAGACACGGTCGACTGGTTTTACAACGTGGTTTAAACAAGCAGTGTCAAGATTAGCTGGTGAAAGAGTGACTCGGCCCCGGCAGTGGGACTGTACTCCGGTGTTGCCGTAGCGAAACGGTGACTGTCACAGATCTCTTGGGGCGTAAGCGGTCGCGCAGTTGTCTCATTAGCGGCACGTTAAAAGCATAACGATCTCGCGATGCTCTGTGCGACAGAGTCAACTATTTGAGACTGACGTCCCCCCCCCCCCCCCCCACCCCCCCACCACCCTCTCATTTGGATGAAAAGCAACACTGGGTGAAAGTAAAAGGGACATTTCGTTTTTTTACGGACTCCGTTTGGCCGTGTTGTTCCGGCTCCTTGCTTCGACGGTCTGAATTCTGGTGAGGGACTCCGCAGCTGGGACCACTCTCAGAAGAGGTGAAGCAGAGAGCGAGAGAGAGGGGGAGAGAGAGAGAAGGGGAAAGAGAGAGAGGGGGAAAGAGAGAGAGAGACCTTCGTGTTTGGTCAGACATGACCCCGTTCAAGCCTGTCCTGTAAATTGGGCAGTGGCCCTCGGCAAACAGACCTGAGCAGGGGTCGAGGGGGTAAGAGGGTGGGGGGGGGGTGCGGGGGGGAACCTGGCTCGCGCCAGCTGAATGGAAGAGCGGCCAAGCGGGGTCGCGACCCTCACCAGGGGAGGCTGCACATGCTCAGCACCTCACAGTGTGTTTTGCTGACCTATGTAGAGGAACATCTATCATGAGGAGAGCAAGGGGCTTGGCCAGAACACTCAGACCCTGAGCAGGACCGGGGTGGGGTTTTATCTCTACTGAACTCGGCCAAGCAGAAGGAGATGCCGTTCAGTGGATTCCATTTTCACGATGCTGTGTCTGGAAACACCGCTGAAGAGTATGAACCGGGATTCGAATCGCTAATTTGACTCCAGTTTGGAAGTGAATGAAGAGATGATGAGATGAGCGACGGAGATTGTTTCCCTTTTGGTGTCTCGCTCTCAGGGTTCAGCCCATGACATTGGCGGTTGCCCGCGGTCGCGCGGATACGGAATGTGTGTCGGACGAATGATGCTATTAGGTGCCACGAGGTGAGCGCTCGTGTCTGAGCCGAGGTCCTGAATAATTCAGTAGTCAAACAAGGCTTCCATGATAGTCACATCCCTAGTGGACCGGAGATCTGCACCGCAAGCTCAGAGGAGCTGTCGTGCGGAAGAGGAGAGCCCAGAGGTGCAGCAAGAACACACCTTTCCTCTTATTTCCTCCCTCCAGCGCAGACGCCCATCTGGAATGCAAGCCTCCTTATCTCTTCGTCATCGTCTGACATTAGCTGTACCCCCCCCACTATTTGATGGGGGCTCTAAATCCTCCTTTCAGCCCCACCCTTGTTTTAAGCCGAGACAGCGTTTCCAGTGGGATTCTGCCTTGCTGGGCCAGTCCTTTGCTCTCGCTTTTTTTCTCTCTCCTCAGGAAGTAGATCAATAAATCCAGGGTCTTTGTTTGGACTGATCAATACGTTGTAATGAAGGCTGCGCTCCAATTCCCGGCTAAACCATCGCCGAGGCACCGGGAGAATCGGCTTTATTCTTTATTGCTATGAGGCCCTATCCATTTTCATCGGGGCGCTGTTTGGTTTTTCCGAGCACGCCACTATGGCCTAGATAACCGCCACGCGGCGCGCCAGCTGATTGGATCTCTGTGGTATACGACTTCAATAACCAACCTTAGAGGAAGAGGAGGAACTTAGAGGAAGATCTTTTCCTGCTGATACAAACCCCGGCACCAGTGAGATGTGTCGGAACAATAAAAAAGTAATGCTGTTAACGTATTAAAGGAAGTGCAACCATCTGGGTTTGATTTGTCCGAACGGGGTGGGGGGATGGGGGGGATGTGCGTGCGCGTGAAAGGGGGGATTGGATAGGTCCTTTTTAGGGCTGATTCAGTATTGTGACAGGAGAGGGCATATTTTATTTACGTCTGACCTTTATCACCAGCGCCTCCTTATCAAACAGGTAGTCTGCACATCGTCTGCTCGCATGCGGAAGCAGACAGGAACTGAAATGAAATTCCTCAATGCAGATAAAAGTATTTTGCCCAGCGCTGACATGGCAGACTTTTCATCGCCCCTGCCTCGTATCGCTCGTACGAGCCGGCCGCTGCAGCCGCTGCTGTCGACGCTCCAGAGTGTGTGTGATACAGACGCTGACCAGCAGTTAAGGTGCCTCGCTCTCGTGAGTGTGTGTGTCTGTGTGTGTGTGTGTGGGTGTTTGTCCTTGGCATATAATTAGCCTGTTCAACCTAGACGTTCCCTCTGTGCCGCTCTGATGCTTAGCCGGTAGAGGGTTCCGGAAGTTCCATCTGTCTTTAAAGGGCCGTGGTTCTATCTAACTCTGTTGACTCATATGATCGTTTATCACCTAAAACATTTGATGCTCTATTTGCAATTATAATGGGTATTGTTTTAGAAATCACTTAGTATTTAGCCCCCACTGTCTAATCGTATAATAAAGAAATATTCTTCATAATCAAGGATTTTGCCTTATTCATCAGGGGAATGGAGCGAGTGAGAGCGAGTGAGAGGGTTCACTGCACGTTCTCCGGGTTAGCCGTCCCTCAGTCTTACGAAGGTTATGTCGCTTTATTGGTTATTCGGATCTAACCCTCACCTGGGCCCCTGAAGCCTTGAACAGCCTTGCTCGCCTTCCCAAACGGATGTGCTCGCTTCAATCTAAAAGCTGTCAGAGGAAAAAAGATGAATTTAGTTTTGGAAAACAATCCTTCCCCGTAAGTCCTCTGTCACAAGGTGAAAGGAGGCTGAAATCCTTCTTGCTGATTGCTGCTCCCTGCGTGCATCGTGGGACCTTGCACTCTCATTCGGAAGCGTGAGTTTTTATTTAACATAAAAACACATCCGAAAGTGTAGAACACGACCCCACTATGTAATGAGGTCAGATATAAATAGCTTTATTGACCCTGCCGTCCCTGCATATGCTTCCATAAATGTAGCTGGCCCAGTGTTGTTTTTCACTAGTGAAATTCCAGACTGCGGCGAGGCTAAAATACGCCAGCTTGCACTTGGCAGACAATAGATCAACACTGTGGAGTGAAATGTTTATTTTACCAAAAGACCGGCCTGTGGACTTTAGTGCTCTTGTTTTTTTCTCATGTGGGGGGCAGGCGACTTTGGGCGGTCCAGCGAACAAACCCATATCTCTGCTCTCGATCCTTACAAAGACAGCCCTGTTCGCAGTGTTGGCCCAGCAGTCGATTGAGCAGTATTCAAACCCCCTCCCTCTTTTATTGTTCCCTCCTCCCATGCACTCCCCACAGTTGGACCCCCTTTTCTCCCTCTTCATTATGCTAGCTGGCCGTCTGTGTAGCTGCCAGCCTCTACGCTTTCCATTGGTTCCTCAGCTCAGGCGCTGGTTAAGGATAAAAGACAAATAAAAACAAACAGAGAAGAAATTTTCCCTGTTTGCAAGCACTCAGCTTCTCTCCATCATGGTTATTCTGTTTGTGTTAGAACACTCCGAATCCCTGAACCGCCTTCATCTCTGGTTCGGGGTGTGGCCGATGGCGGCACTAGTACTTGAACCTGTCGACCTGACTGCCTGGAAAATCAACAAATGTCTTGTGGGTGTGTGTAGGGAAGTAGAAGTAGGGAAGAGGAAGTAGAAGTAGGGAAGAGGAGGTTCCCATAAGGACCATCTCTTGTCCACAGGGTCACAGGAGTTTAATTAATACTTTATTTAACATATTTATTTTAAGGCGGCATTTGAGAGAAAGTGGAGCTTTTTCATTGATAGCCGATCGGAGACCCCGCCTTATTGGAAGTGCTTTAGTCCCGATGAGAAGCCGAGGTCTTGTAAGACCTCGTGCCGAGCTCCGGAGAGGCGACAAGAATTGACACGCCGCTATTCCCCCTGACAACACAAAGGGAAATTCGAGGCAGGGAGACATTAATTGACCCAGATACTGTAACAATGTTCAACAAAGGCCCATATCCTGCCCGGTAAGAGACGACTCCCTCCCGCAAGGCCACGCCAACTATTGTGTTCCAGTGGGCTTGCGGGGTGAGGAGGGGGGTGGGGATGGGTTTGGTTTCAACGCACCAGCGCTTTTCCGGAAGCTGGCCTCTCCCGGGTCTCCAGGTCCGATCCTGTGACGTCCTCGACACATCTCCTTCCCTCCCCCCCCCCCGTCCATCCCTCTGTCTCTCTCCACCCCTCCCCCCCTCCCCCCTCCCCCCCGTTCCATGCAAACATTCGCCCGGAGACGGATGAGCAAGCCCGCCCCTTCGCAAGAGAATGATGGATGCGCTTTAATTGAGTAATGCGATGACACCGGCGAAGCGTTTTGCTTTACATTACGTGTCAAAGCACCGTAGTTGCTTTCCCGGCGGCGACCTTGGCAACCTTACAAGCCCGGTCACGAGAGCGAAGCGCTGTTCCAACAGCCTAGCATCATATCTTTTGATGAACGGCCCCGGGGATGTTTTGTAGATCTTGTGTTTTTGATATTTCCCAGAGACCTGTTGTTTCAGCTGGGGAGGGGCTCTGTGAGTCTGGAAGCGCAGCAGTCCAGAACAGGATACGAGTAACGTTGACCAGAGCCCGCAAACTCACCGATCGCGCCGAAAACAGGGCGCTCCCCCGGCGAAGAATAAAACCCATTTGTTCGATTCGTGTCGGTTTAATAGTGGGTATTGTCGTGATTGGTAACTATCACCACGATTGAAACATGTCCCCCCTCCCCACCTCAGCCCCCACCCATCGCTTCCTGAACTGTTTGCTCATCAGATGCTCAGCCAGACCCTGTCGCTGTTACTGTCCCTCTTAAAGTGATCGACCGCTACGGGGACTTGCTGACACCGGCACATGTTCCCTGCCGCGCGGTGAGAATCGCTGCGGAGCGATTCTCAGTTAGCATCGAGTCGGGTGCCGAACTGTGTGGCACACAGAGGTTTGTGCTGGCTGGCTGGTGCGCTCCCTGGGTTTATATTATCTCAGCCAATGTCGATATTTACAGAGGCATTAAAGATTGGATGGCGTGTCGCCGGGATATTTGACGTGATGTTGCCGACTCAGCGGTCGAGGAAGCGAGCTGCTGCTGCTGAAAGATACCCGTGTCAGGTCTGTCCTGTAACCTTAGCTAGACGAGGACCAAGCAGGGTTCGAAAAAACAAAACAACAAAACTCTAGAAAGAAATCTCGAAGCCTCCCTCTCACCGCCTTCCGCAATGGTGAACCGTTCCGCTCGTGCCCCCCCCCCCCCCCCCCCCCCCCCACACACCGCCTTCGCAACAGCAGCCAGGAAATACGAGGGATTTGTTTCTCGTTAAATCAACATGACTCAACGTTTGTGTTGAACATGTAATGTCAACACGAAACCAGAAGATAACATTAATGGAAATACCTGAATGGCTCAATGTCCCTTTGCTTACTTTATCGTAGTTCTTTTTTTCTGCATGAAGGCCCTTCGATTCCCACCAGCTGGCGGTGTGTCCTGTGTCTCTCTGTCTGCTGCTTCAGAGAAGCACGTTCCATCTTCGAAAGATTCCATGTCCCTCCCTCACCCTGACTCTTAAGTGTTCTAAGCGTTGCAACCTTTGCGGGAGATAAGCATCCTTCGACTGACTTGAGCAGTTCGGAATAACCGCCTCAGTCATTAAATTCTGGCATTGCTAACCATATGCGGGCTATGAGCCAAGGTTATTGACCTTTCATGCCTGTCAGTAGTGATCGAGGATAGTGGCTTCCATGAGGAAAATGAATTGGGCTTATTAAGGGGGGGGGGGGGGGGGGGGGGGGGGGGGGGGGGGGGGGGGGGGGGGGGGGTTGGCTTCAGGCTGGCATCATCCTCTAGATCTCCCTTCCAGTCGGAATTGACACGAAGAGTTGTACACTTTTTGACCAGTTTCTTTTCTGGCAGAGTAGATATTGATGGAGCCCGCAGACAGGATCCGTCAGAACCACAAAGGCTCGTTCTTCGCACGTATCGCATCCGAGAGAGGTCAGGGGTGCCGCGAGCGAACTGATCGCGGGATTAGGGCCGGCTCTCGCCTACGCTACGTCTCCTGAACGGAGATCAACGGCGGGCGGTCGCAGACGAAGGTTGTTTTGTTTCAATCACAAAATGTTCGATCGTCTCTTTCACGTGCCGTTGGTTTCCGAGCGATCGGTCTGGAAAAAAATCCTCAGACTGAAACAAATGAGCTATGCCCTGAATGTTGACTGGACAGGGGGGATGCGTCTACGGCTGTGGGCAGAGGAATGACCTTAGCAGCTTCCAGCAAAGCCCTCCCCCAGAAAAAGCCCCAAGAATGAGCAGGCTCGTAGGAGGCAACATCTCCCACAACAGGCATTTTTACCAGGGAAAGTATTCTCATTTTCCATTTGTCCGGCCTCACGAACCACACAATGTTTTCATTCGGGCCTTGTCCCTCGAGGATTCAGCTAAAACCAATTTTATTGACTCGGCAGGGGCTTTATCCGCGTCTGATCCATTGTTTTGGTTCATAGACAAACGTATTAAGACAGGGACACTGTTCCGTCCCTCTGGAAATAGACTTTAGGCCGGAAACCATATCTGTGTTCCGTTATTAAGAGGCGTCCCAGTGGCTCCTGCAGAGGTCCTTCTTTATTGGCAGAGGTGAGGGTTCAGCCACATATTCTACTTCCTGAGGGCCCACTGAAGGGGTCAGATGGCTCAGTGGTTAAGGCATTGGCCTCATGAGCGGAAGGTTGTGAGTTTGAACCCGGCTGTGGCTATGTGATATTGTGTCCTTGGGCAAGGCACTTCACCCTACTTCCCTCAGGGAGAATATCCCTGTACATGTTTTAAGTCGCTGGATAAAAGTGTCCGCTAAATAAGTATTTACATCCTCCCGAGGTTCTGGTACTCAAAACACATGAATGGCGAGGCCTGGAGAGGGAGGAAAAGGGGAAGGATAATTTAACGCTGCCGGCTTAGCCAACGTGGTCATGGATGAGCGTGGTGAATTTTTAAGGGCCGCATATAGATCTAGATTGCCGTCGAATGAGGTGTAAGTAATCAATGGCAGTTCCTTGTCTGTGTTCGGGGGGGCTTTATTTTGGGCTGCCAGTTGTCCATATCTCCACTCCCTCTCAGCAGCCAGAAGGTCTAGTGGGTGCCAGTTGACAGGGGAACATAAACAGATATGTTCTCACCCCCCCCCCCCCCCTCCCCTCATGCCTCTTAGAGCCTGTGGAGGACATGCCTGCGACATCAAAACCACCTCCTGCCCGACACATCTCGACTATTTATGTCTTAACTGTTTGTTTTAAACTACAATTTATTTGAGGGGGGGATGGGGGGGGGGTTGCCGCTGTCCAGCCCTTCAATAGTTCTGCTTCGGATGAGCAGTAGAATTACAATGGCGTAGGAGAAGACCATTTGAATGTGAAAAGGCCTGTTTTCTCCCCCCAGCCCAACAGTGAATGCGTTGTCTCGGAGTGCGAAGGTCATCGCGACACAAACAAGGCATTGTGTGGGGGAAATGGCAGTGCATTTATCCTAGGCTTTCTGCTTTCTCTTTCTGCCTACCGAGACCAGCCATTGTCGGTGTTTTCTGAAGGCTGTATGTTCACCGAATGATGGACACTTTAGAATACAATGCGGATTACTGTGATGTTAGTGCATGCCTACCAATGGATGTCCCATTTATGATAGAATTCGCAGTAAATGGATAAGTGATTTGTTTTCCGTACTTGGAAAAAGAAACGAGATTAGAAAAACTATTTACATCCATTTCTCACTTTGCGTTCCAGCGGGTATATAATAATGAATCACTTGAATAAAAGATGATGTAAAAAGAAATATGAAATAAATAAAAACATTTCTACGTGTGATGTTTTGAGGAAAAGGGTGTGGATTTGCACGCAGGCATGCGGCCCAGGCACATTGTCATGCCTGCAGCTGCGCCCACCATTCATACCAACGGATCGGTTCTGGCTGGCGCTAGCTTGGGGGAGGGGGGGGGGGGGGGGGGGGGGGGGGCGGACCTTTCCGGTAGACAACTCTGAAGGAGTTAGGAGCGCACCTCACTGTGAGACTCTGGGACGTGTCCGTCCCCGTGTCCGTCCCCTGATACCAGCGCGCTGTCTGGAGAGTGTCCGAAGGGCTAACAAGGCAGCCTGCTGCTTCGAGGCTGGGGGATAACGGAGCAGGACCTGTCAGGAGTCCTGCCCGCAGCAGGGCCCAGGGGAGGGGGCCGGGGGGTTGGTATTAGGTACCGGCCACTGCTGACAGCTGGAGCAGCATTCCATGCCACTTGTCCGTGTCTGGCCTCCTCCCTGGAGTCCCCCCCCCCCCTCCCCCTTCCTCCCACCCAGTTCCAGGCTCTGATTATCCCAGGTCTTAATTTATCAGCCCATCCTCCGCATGGCTGCGGAACGTGATTGCGAGCCCCGTTGATTGTGGTCATTTGAAATAAGGTGGGGCCAGATGGGGGGACCGAATCTGGAGTCTTAGTCGTCTTCCTGATCTTCTTCCTGATCTTTCTGATCTCTTGTTTCTCCTCTCCCTCCCCCTAACCCTCTCTCTCTCTCTCTTTCTCTCTCTCTTTATCTCCCTCCCTCTCTCTGTTTTCTCTCTCTGTTTCTCTCTGTCTCCCACTCCCTTTCTCTCGATCCCCCCTCTCCTCTCTGTCTTTCACACACTTTATCTTTTTTTTTACCCCAATTTCTCTGCCCCTATCTATTTCTATAACCCTCTCTCCCACTTTCTCGGTCTCCTCCCCCTGCTTTCTCACACCTGTACTCTATCCTTACCCTCTCTCTCTCTTCATCTCACCCGCTCCCACTCTGTCTGTCTCCGGGGGAAGGGGGAAGTGGTGGCTGCATCCTTTTTAGGATGTTCCTATGGTCCCAGTGCGGTCTAAGCATGCACGGGGACGTCGGACGTCGGACGTCATTCTGCGACGCCGGAGAGTGTTTCATCTGCTCTCCAAATCATGGCAGCTGGGTAGAGCTTCGGGTGCGCCAACTCTTCAGCCGTTGTCTCGTAGCAGGAAAGAGAGAGAGAGAGGGAAGGGTGGGTGCGGAGGCACCCTTCCCCTGGCGACGTCCACAAGCTCGGGCAAAATACCGCCGTCGCATGTGCTAAGAATTAGCGCTGGCATAACCGCGCAGAGCGTGGCTTTAAACGCCGTAAAGACGTGCGGTCGGCCCCTTAACGCCGCCGTCCGCCCCCCACAACCCCCACCCCCTCCGCTCTTGTCGAGCGGCACGCCGTAATAGGAGGAAGTCGAAGAGGAATAAGAGTAATTTATGTGCGGAGGAGCAGGCTGGGGTGAGGTTGACCCTGGGGATTAATGGGAGTCTGTGTCTCTGTTCACAGGAAATATGAAAGGCTCTTTGTTGGTGGAGAGTGTTTTTTTTGTGTGTGCTGCCAGCAAATAACCACTCCTGTCACACAGACAACTCCCCAGCCTCGAAATTCATTGCCTCCTCTTCCTCTTATCCTTCAACCTCATTTTTTGGTTTCCATAAGCCTATGTGTTTTCCGATGGGTTGCTCGATTCTTACGATTCTGCATTAGGGATGCCGGGGTGGGGGGGGCACATGGCGTTGGTGTTCACGGTTGTGGTCTCGCGGAGTAACGGACGAGCTCCGTGAATTAAGATAACGCGGGTGGCGATTCAGACGCTCGCCTGTGATCCCGCGTGTCTATCTGTCCGTGATCTAGTCTATGCGCAGGGTCTATTTACTTTGGTGCGTAGTGTCTCTGTACAGCCCCACAGCCGGGATTGCCTGACTGTTAATCGTCCTTCTAAAACAGCGACAGCGATGCATTCATTCATCTGCTGCTGCGACGCCAATACAACGCTTCCCTGTTTGGCCTGCTGTAATGGTTTATATTCACTGCTGGGCCTGCTGTCTGGAGGTGCCGCTGAGGGGGAGAGGTGGGTGGGACTGATACCCTCCACAACTCCCCCCCCACCCTCCCTTCCCAGGTTTGGCCAGATAAGGACTGGACTGAAGGAAAGGAACGCTTGACACCTCTCCGGCGGTGTGTGTGTCTTTCATCCGGTCACGCCTCACAACCCCCTCCCCCTCCTCTCACACCTGCGGCTCGGAACAGGAAGGTGAAAGGGCGAGCGAGAGGCGCTAATTGTTTGAAGTCACTCGTCAGATAGCCGGAGCTAAAACAGAGGTGTGCTGGAGACAAAGGCTCCCACTCCCCCCCGCTAGCAGAAACCTTCATTTTTCTCTCCTGCACCCTCTAAGCTCTTCGTGGTCAGAAGTACAATTGTTTTACAATGCCTGGAAGGCGGATCTGCTTCCTCTGTCTTCTTGACTTTAAGGGTTTTCGGATTAGAATGTGGCCAGATGCTATTGTTTTGTTCTCCTGCAACGCGTCGGAATGTCGCTCGAACGCTCAGTCCGTTAAGCAGTTCAGTACAGTACGCAGATTAAGGTCTGAGCTCAGCCGGACGACTCTAAAGAGGTCTCATTCCGGCTCTCCCTCTCGACGGCCGACGTCTTCTCTCCCGACGCTGAGGCTGTGGGCATGGGCCCGGCCATATTTACCACAGCTTCACGTCTTCGGGAAAGAGCCCGAGAGCAGAACCAGGAAGTAACCGGGTCATTCGACACACGGCCATTGCGTGGCTTTTGAAACACAGCTGATGAATGAATGCCCCCCCCCCCCCCAAAAAGATTAACTGCCGGGTTTTTTTTCCCTCAAAAAAGAACCGAACCGTGTTTTCCATGTGCTTGTAAAAGGTAAAGCTTAGATCATGGAAGAGAGAGAGAGGAATAAAAACCTTTGCCGTGCTGTAATTTAATAGTTTGGCTTGAGTTGTGTTCGTCCTCTCTGTAGCTCTGCTCTGAAATGGACCAGGGGTGTTGCTCTCGTTTTACCGCCGAACAATGCCACCGAGGGGAGAGGGAGAATCTACTGGCTCCATATTGACTTCCCGGGGGCCATCTCCAATGGATTTGACATGGATAACACTGTTGTGTTCGTAATGAAAGGGGGGGTTGGCGGTGGAGGGTGGAGGGGCCGCAATAAAGCGAGGGACCTCCAGCTGAAAGAGAAGAAGAAAAAGAAGAGAAGGGGAGAGAAGAGAAGGGGACTCCAGAGAAGAGGGCTTAAATGGGCAAAAGCCACGGGTTGCCAGGGACAACCGGAATCGCTCGCCCCCGACCTCCAACCTGCCCTTTTTTTTCTCTTCCCGTCCTAGCAGAGTGCTCGGCTGGGGGGAGGGGGGAGAGGGCGGGGAGGGTCGAGGGGGGCGGGCTGGATCCGACCGCAGGCATGCACTCGTCGATGCCATCCAGACCGTACGAATGCTTCGTGAGGTAGATGGCCGACGTCGGCCCTGTGACTGTTCCGGGGTCACAGCTCAGTCTTGTTTTAATGAGCTTCGTTGTTTATGTTTTTTTTAATTAATTGTAATGTCGGGGGGAAGCTATTAGTCTGTTTTAATCCATCGGTACCAGTGGCATGGTTATAGTTGATGAGATGAGGCTAATTTGCTCGGCTAGCCGTCTCGCTCTCATTTCTCGTTTCTGGGTCAGAATCATATAGGGATGATAAAGGGGGGTGCCTGGTCCCTGAGATTGTAATTGCCATTAAAAGTCCGCGTTTTGGAGATGGAGGGGCCAGATGTCTCCGATGCGGGCCGTGGGTCTACAGCGGTCCGGGGGAGGGGAGAGAAGGAGATGGGGGGGGGGGGGGGGGGGGGGGGTGTTGTTGGAGCTGGACACTGTCTCTCATTAAAATGACCCAGGCTGAGCTCGCAGGGCCGATAAAAAAGAGCCCTTTAATGTTCTTACCAGAGCAGCTCCCACAGTTTACCGCCACTTCCACTGTCGTAAAGCCAGGCAGGGCCGAAAATTCCCCAGATTCGGTTCTGTCGCGGCCCCGCACCAGCTGTCGGCCCGTTAAAATCTAGCACGCAGGCGTCCGTCCCACCCGACCCCAACCCCCACCACCCCCCCCCAGTTTACGGTGCATGCCACGCTCACGTTGATCCGGAACGGACGGCTCCCCCACCACCCTACCCCTCGGCCTCCCCCCCTGCAGGTCCTTGCCTCGGGGCTGATTGACTGAGACACATGCAAGGACAACATTAAGGGGTTCCATGCGTTCGCTGCAATGCTACGCGACCCTGGTTCGTATTAGAGGGATTGATTTATGTCGCCGATGAGACTTCTCCAGTTTCCTCTTTGTGTCTCCTGCTCCCTCAATCTTCTGTCCGCAATGAAACCCAGCACTGGATATTCATTCGAATGCCTGAAACGTCCCCGTCCCCCCAATCTTTAAATGGACATGCAGTGCAGTGTCACCTAGATGTAACCCCCCCCTCCCCTCCCCCTTGTTTGTCCATGAGCCGTAAAATCCCACACACCGAGCTGCTTGTCTGGGGGAGTGGCTTTAAGGAGGGGTGGGGGGTCGGGGGGGGGGAAAGGGGTCAAAGGGAATTACTATGACCTCTTAATGTAGATTCCAGCGATGCAAGCAAAACAAATGTTTGCGGTCCTCGGTCCCTCCTGGTATCTTGGGTGACGGCAGCTGTCACTCCCCGCCCTTCTCCTGAGCCCCCCAGGATCCAGCGAGGGGCTTCCGCGAGCAGCTGCGCGAGCTCCGGGACGTTGGTCATCTTCTGACCGATCGTTTCCAGAAGTTAAGGCTTCGGCCTTCTCCCAGACCCGAGTCCCAAGCCACGAAAACAAGCACGACCATTAGCTAGCTTTCGAGTAAACGGGAAGACTCTGATGTAACGGTGGTTTAACACAGCATGGCATCCTCTCTAGCCGGGTAATAAATGAACTTTCCGTGAACCAAACACATCTAGACACATTTGTAATTAAAATGCTACTGGGATAAGGTGCCCTCCCCTCTCCGTTGCCCTTGGTCACGGCACCAAAAATCTCCCCCTCCCCCTGCTGTTTTTTGGAGCGCATTGTTTTTTTCCCCTCCCCTTATACTGTGGAATGTTCTGGACTTCTTTGTCTGTGGTCGTAGTGAGTGGGCGCCAGTGGAAGCCGTATTTTCACCGGGGCCGTTTTTTAGGGGACTTTGGCCACAGTCGTGGAAAAACCTCTCTGCTCATGCCCAGGGTGTACTGTCAGGCCCCCAGTATCTGACGGATGAGGCTCCTTTTAGGGACATCTGAATGAATCCCCATGACACCCCCCCCCCCCCCCTCGCCCCCCCACCGTGATGTACTGAAAGGCCAGAGCTCTTAAGCTCTTTCCCCCCCTTCCTGCTCTTTGTCTCTGATTTTGTTTTATCCTTCTCCCGTTTTTACCCTTACTCCCTTTTTCTGCCCCTGCCCCTCCCCCTCCTCTCTCCCTTTCCACTCTCCCTCTCCCTCTCTCCCCTCTCTCTTCTCCCTCTCTCCCCCATCTCTCCTCCCTCCCTCTCTTTCTCGCCCTCTCCTCCCTTTCTCTGTCTTCCCCTCTCTCCCTCTTCATCTCTCTCTCCTCCCTCCGTTCTCTCTCTCTCTTTCTCTCCCTCTCATTCCTTTCTCTCTCTTTCTCTCTCCCGTTCTCTCCCACTTCCTCTCTCCTCCCTCTCTCTTCTCTCTACCCCATCTCCTCCCTACCTCCTCTCTCTCTCTTTCTCTTCCCATTCTCTCTCTCTCTCTCCTGAAAGCGGATCTCCGAAAGAGCGCTTCGGGTTACAGTGCAAGCTCGCTGATACTTTTCAAAAGGTACACAGAGAATAATGTGATATGTCAGAGAGGTGGGGCGGGGGGTGGGGGGGTGGGAACAGAGGCAGAGGGACTGGAGCTGGCCAGCCCTGGCGACAGTCATTGTGATTCCCCTTTCAAAGAGAAGAGATCCGTTTGCGATGGGGACGACCTTTGACCCCCCCCCCCCCCACCCGCCCACATTATGTAAATCGCCGCAACAGCGAGGAACGATACCATCGCTTTCCTGCAAAATGTTGGGGTAACTGGTGTGTGTGTTTTCGGGTTTCGTGTGTGTGGGGGGGCGGGTGTGCGCAAGCGTGTGCCAGCATGTCTAAAAGCTCCCCTCCCCGAGGCATTTAAACAGGCGTGCGTGTCTTTCCCGGAGACACCGAACTTGGTTGTCATGCAACCAGCCTAGCTGTGTTGTTTTGGGGCCGTGGTGGAGAGGGGTAACCAGAGCTCTCCCTCTGGGCGACCAAGCCCCTCCCCCCCTCCCGAACGCTGTCATTGTCCCTGCTTCATAAAGAAGGACGGTGGGGGGGGAGTAACAGAAGATGGGGCGCGGAGTTGAGGTTGCCGCGGCCAACGCCTTTTCCCAGAGCCTCTCTGCAGGTGAGAGATCATCCAGTCTTTCGCTGAGCAACTTGATAGCTCTCCGCCTCTCCCTGTAAAAACCAGGTAACAGTTCCTCCCTGTTACCCCCCCCCCCCTCCATGCTAGAACCAGAAGAACCAGACCGGCCCCCCCAACCCCCTTAGTGCGGGGGACAGCATCGAGGGGGAGCGCGCCACCCAGTGCTTTGGGAAGTCGCACAGGTGAACTTAATGGCTGGATTCAGAGAAGGCTTTTTGTGGCTTTTCTCTACGCTCAGCTTTGATGTGGTTCTCTGAGTTGCAGCTGGTACAACGCTGCCGTCGATATGCAAGGACACATCTGCCGGCGCTAACAAGATGACTTTGCCAAACGCTGCACTTCTAATGTTGTGTTTAGTCGTCGACAAATGGGAGGTTTGTGTTTGTGCGTGTCTGTGGGGAATATAATTTCTAGTTAAAAAGAAAGGAAGGGCTATTAGTGGTTTGGTAGCTGCCGTTGCTAGCTGCTCGGCCACAGGAACAGGCTGCGATTGCTTGTTGGGCTTCATCCGGACCAGCTTGACGTCTCCGGAACGTTCCTTTCCTTAAAAATCATTTGACGTGTCGAGCGCAAATTGCTCGCTGCAAATCAATTTCCTGTCTGATTTGAAACGCACTGCGCCCCGCAGTTGTCAAGGGCCTCCTTCTGAGACGTCAATCGGACATCTGCTAAAAGGCAAACCGGAGACGAAGGAAAAAAAATACAACGATATACAAAAACGATTTACATGTATAATAACACAGCTGATGGGTTACTCAGCACAACAGCTCCGCATGCTTGATTCGAACCCCCCTCCTTCCCTCCTGCACCATCTGTTTTCCTGACAGTGGGGGCCACGCAAGTCAATAAGTAGGTCAGCTTATGATGGTTCCAGTGCCTGCTATGTAATACATTATTCAATTGCTGTAATGGGATAGCGTAGCTTTGGTCCTGCACTACATATGGACAGTGTCGTCTCTCAGACCCAGCAAGGCTGTAGAGCACATGGTGATTTAACCCAGCTGTTGATGGGCTTTACCAGGCTGTAGCGTCAACAGACAGGCCTGGGCCGTGAACCTGCGACCCCGGCTGGCTGCCAAAGAGACGGGAACGCCCAGAGGCCACGGCGATCAGACGATGGCCACGCTCAAGTCACACGGTTGAAAGGAACGACCTTCAGGAACTTTCCGTGGCTTATTTTTCAAGGTTGGGCCGGAGGGGTTTGGGGATAGACAGTGTCGTGGGGGTTTAGGGTTCCACAGCGCACAATGCTGACATCGTAGAACCGGCTAGTCGGTAAAAGCGAGCGCCGTATTTCTCCGAGCTCGGCCTGGGCGGGAGGATGCTTCGATCCCAGCGATGTAGCCAGGTTTGGGGGACACGCGACGGAGATATACTGGCCGCTGTGGCCATGAACCGCCCGCGGGGGCCTGAGTTACAACCTTATGGCTCCTAGAACTGAAGATTAGGGGTCTGCACGCAGCAGGGTATTAAAGTTTGTTATACTACCCCTGTCAACAGCCATACAGAGCTATAGCCACGTGTTATTGAATTCATATAATGTGTTATTAGGCTGTACATCTTCACTGTCTAGGTATTTTTTTCTTTCTATTTTTTCATTACATAGTATGTCTGTGTGGGTCTCACAGGAAACAGGGGTAGTACTGAGGTACTTCTTTCATTGGCAGTTGGAGAATGGAAGCCAAACACACACACACATAAAAGAAGTCTTTGGAACGAGTTCACAAATTAGTCGTTAACATACTCAAACAAGGCATCTTTTACATGCAATCAAGCGCACAGGGCCAAGACCTTAGGCCAAGCAAATCAGTGATTCAGACGATCGTGGAATCTTATTACTTTAGTAATCTTTTAGCATCCAATAAAAGCAAAGAGCTTAAGCCTAGTGAAAAGGCCAAACTCATGCTTTTCCTATGAAGCAGGAGAGAGAGAGGCTGTGCCCCTTCTATTCCAAGATCCAGGGAGTAGGGTGACCACTAATCTGGGTATCAAGCCCAGCCACAGTCTACTAGACTACTACCTGCTCCCCCACCCCTACCCCCCCTTCACGGCCTCCTCAGGTGGGCTGGATCCGTTGCAGCCTCTTATCCTTATACCTGGAGGCCCAGTGAGAGGCCCCCAAAGAAGAAAAATGGGACGCCACCCGGCCCGATTTAATCCTCTGCCAGTCTCCTACCCGGAAGCGAAGCGCGGCAGGCACGCGGTCGATGCTGGAGAGGCCTGAGGGTCAGACGTTTCCAGACGTTAGCCTCCCCCCCACCCCCTCTGCCTGCAGTCTTATCGGAGAACCGATACTGCAGTCGCTAACCAACTCCACTGTAGCGAACGCGTCTTTCTTAGGCTAGCGGAACCCTTGCAAATAACATTTCTGATCCGTCAGTTTGCACAGGAACGAATAAGCGTTTGAAAAGAAAAGTCCCAAATTCATTCGTAATTCATTTCGACAAAACCCATTGTTTTAAGAGCATGACAGTAAGACAGGAAAGCTCTGGTTGGGAGTTGGGATTGGACGGCGCCGCCGTGGTTCTGACGACGAATCGCTCGCGGTGTGCAGGCGTTTCTGGGGAGGGGAAGAGAGGCCGCTCTGTAAACGTGGTGGGCTGTCCTCCTGATGAAGCCCTCCGCCACCGCTGCTCTCCCGCTGCTCTGTTCGCTCCCGGAGAGAGTGGGGAAGGCTGGGCAACAGGATGAACATTCCCCACCCTCCCTCCCTCCACCTTTCCACCTCCTCAAACCTCGTTCCACCCCTTTACCCCTTTGTCTTCCTCGCCTTCCTCCCTCCCTCCTCGCTTGCCCTTTCCCTTCCACTCTTCGTCTCCCCCCTTCCTCGCTCTGCATTTGTTCCACACGCTCTTCCTCTCCTTCTCTCTCGCTCCGTCTCTCCGTTCCTCTGGGGGGGGTCTGTCAGGGAGCTGCTCAGGTGGAGGTCTTATGCTTCCTTGCACCCCCGAAGCTTGAAAGCTCTTTTAACAGCTGGATAAATGCACCAGCAGACCTGGTCTAAAAGCACTGTCTAATTGCACAATTATCGCCCTTAATCAGACTGAATTGTTAGATGGTTGAGCATTGGAGACCTCCCCCCCTCTCCCCCCAACCCCCCACCCCAAAAAAAGAAAAAGGAAAAAGAAGAAACGAACGTTTTAGCCCGGGCGATCTACAATGAGACATGTGTTTGTGTGAATATGTGCGTGTGCGTTTGTGTGGGAGACCGAGTTGTCATGTTCTGGCTATCAGCACCATTATGATGAATTAGACTGTATATAAACAGCCTGGCCTGGTTGAAACCCTACTAGGGGCAATGTTCCAGGGCGACTATGGGGGGAACACTAACAGTAACAGCAACACATTAAGAACACAGTAGTAACACCACAGACACCTAACCCCCCCCCCCCCCCCCCACACACACACACACACACACACACACACACAAACACACTCAGCACTCTCGCTGCCGGCCAATGCTGGTTTTTCCCACAAGGCCGTGCGGTACAAGTCTGGGAGAAAAACATTTGTCGCCAACACAGATTTGTACCCAGCCCGCTAGTTTGCGGTCGGGAGCTTTGGCCAGACTCAAACCGGGGACAGATGTGCTTGGTAGCTAACCTCTCTCCCCCTCCTCCCCCCCCCCCCCCCCCCCCCCCCCCCCCCCCCACGCCTAATCCGGGACTCATCGTATCTGTAATGCAGCACAGCTGCACTCCTCCGCTTACCCACAAGCCTTTGCGGTTCGGCCCTGACGAGGCTCAGATTTCCCCCCCTCCCTCGGCGTATGGGTGTGAGCCGCACAGCTGTACACACACACCCACACACGCACCCGTAAACGCTGCTCCAGATCTGGCCGGACCCTCCGCTAGATGCAGTCTTCTCACCCTGCTTTGCCGGCTCTCTGCCAACCCCTCCAATCCCTTCCTTCCTTCCTACCGGAGAACCGGTAACTCCCAAGTTACACCATACGGATACTAATCGAGTTGCAGTGCGTTGGTGTGTTATATGCATAAAAAAATGGCCTATCGAGAACGTGCTTGCGAAAGCACATTTCCCCCCGCTCTTCATCTTCACCCTTAATATGCACGAGGAAGATGCGCCGCGCTCTTGTAAATAACACATTCGATTTCCGAGCCGCCGTCTCGAAGGAAGATCAAATGTGACCTACTTCACCGCCTCAAGGATGCGCGGCCGTTAGAAATGATTGAATTGTGCATTTCAATGACCGGTAGCTTCCGCCGCATTGGCTCACGCCCGGCGCGGCGCCGCAATTTGCAGGTTGGAACATGTCGAATTGTTTCTGCCAGTCTCTCCGAACGAGAAGGCGTGCGTGCGAAAGCCGGCGGCCTTAACGGAGAGACGTTGCGTCGCTCTCGCTCTCTCTCAAAGCGGCGTTACGCGAAGGCCGGGCGACGGGTGAAGAGGTGGACGCTGGGAGCGCAGCGCGCTCGCTCTACTCTTTCTGTTCGTCTTCAGTGACTTGTGGCGCTCCCTCCTCTCTGTCTCGGTCTCTCTGTCTCTGTCTCTCGCTCTCTCTCTGTGTGTCTGTCTCTATCTCTCTAACTCTCTCGCTGTCTCAGTCCCTATCTCTCTGTCTCTGTCTCTCACTCTCTCTCTGTGTCTCCGTCTCTCTATCTCTCTTTGTGTCGCTGTTGCTCTCTGTCTATGTCTCTGTCTCTCTATCTCTCTCGCTCTGTGTCTATCTCTCTCGCTCTCTCTCTCTGTCTCTGTCTCTATCTCTCTCGCTCTCTCTCTGTGTCTCCATCTCTCTCTCGATCTCTGTTTATGTCTTTCTCTCACTCTCTCTGTCTCTCCATCTTTATCTTGCCCAGCTCGACCAACTGCTGCACTATCTGGAACAGCTTAGGCAGAGGATTTCATTCTTTGTTTAATTCTCTCTCTCTCTCCCCCCCCCCCCCTTTTCCTTTCTTGCCTGACCATCAGTGCAATTACTGCAAGTCTGAGCTGTCCGTTCCAGGAGACAGCGTTTTCAACCGGCCCTACAGATACAGTCATTAATTGCTCTTTCAGATGGATGATCCTATCCCACCGCATCCCCCCACTCCCCCTCCCCCCCGTCCTCATCGCTCACAGTTGATCTCCGAGCACTAACTTTGCATGGGGAGTTGGGAGGAAAGTGTTGGGGGTGCCTCTAGTCCTGGCGCCATATTGAAGCACCGATTGGGCCGCCGGGGGCGAGAAGGTGCCTCGCCGGGTTCCCCTGACCTCGGACGCGGCCGCTTCTTGTTTTCTGTCGCAGTCGTGTGACGCTCACGTCTTTTCTGCAGAGCCGCGCGTCTGTCCAGCGTACGAAACTTCGGAGAAAACCGCCTAAACCGCTTTCCTCTTCTCTCCCTCTTTAAAACAAATGTGCAGCTTTTTCCGAGGCGACTAATTGTGTTTCAAGCGAAATTTGACACGTATCGATTCAGACGCACGGCGGTGAACACGCCCGCGGCCCGCGTGAGCTGGCAGCGCCTCTAATCCCTCTCTTTGAAGACTCGCCTCGTTCCTGGGCCTCATTGTTTTCTGAGGATTTTTCTTCTTTTCCACCCCCCCCACCTTCCTTTTGTCCTCTTCAGCTAAGCAGGTTTTCTGAAGATAGGCCTTGAG
This sequence comes from Protosalanx chinensis, assembly GCA_030340685.1. NCBI lineage: Eukaryota > Metazoa > Chordata > Actinopteri > Osmeriformes > Salangidae > Protosalanx > Protosalanx chinensis. Next base: position 6,851,890 of record CM059328.1, read on the forward strand.
GGTTTGATTCTCCCCCCCCCTCCTGAAAGTAGATTTGTTTGCATTAAGGTTGTGTTGTCACGTGTGAGGGGGCGGGCTGTGTGAGAGGAAGATGGAACGTTGCAGGTGGGAGGGAGGGAGGGATGGAGGGTGGGGACGCTGTTTGTACAGTAGGTGGGTGTACGGTGGGAGTGCCCGTGACCTGCTGGCATCGGTTAGTATAGCAGCTTGTTTATTAGTGTCGTGCTGCTCCATTGATTTCTTTTTACAACAGGAAAGCACAATCAGAAATCCTTTCTCGATCCCCGAGGGGAAACTCTTATCACTGGATGCTATTTTCTGAGGTAATAATGGGTACATTTGATGTGAGAACTACAGCCATGTCCATCTTGGATGGTATTTTTTGTTTGTTTTTACAGAGAAAGCAGAACGAGAAGCGATGAGCGCAGGCATCTTTGCCTGTTTGGCTGTGTCGTGTGCGTGAGTGTGAAAGTGTGTGCGTGTAGGCGTGTGTAGGCGTATGTGTGTGTGTGTGTGTGAGTGACTAGGAGCAGAGCAGGTGGCTGCCTTAGTCTCCTCCCTGCAGTGTAATGGTCTTCTCCAGAGACACTGCCAGCCTCACCTTCCTTTGTCTCTCCCGCTTCATCTCTCACCCAAAGAGGATTCAGGCGCAGTCTTGCCTCCACAACCACCCCCTCCCTCCCCCCTTTTACGACACTCCTTCCCCAGGTTAGAGCAGGAGGCAGGGATTGCATTAGCTTTCCTCCCAAGTCATCCCCAGCATGCCTGCTCGAATAAACACACGCTAATACACGCAACCACACACACACACACACACGTACAACCTAGGCTTCATGCTTTGTGACATCGTCGCACGAAGACTAGCTTCACGTCCCCTTTACCTTTATATCCCTGCCGTTGACTTTTACATTTCGTCAGGTGAGCTGAGATGATCACCCCAACACGAAACACATTCCTATTTGCGCTCTTTTATCAACGTTTACGCGTCCTTTTAGGGTAGGGATACACTCATACGTGTACTCCGCTAACAGCTTTCACACTTGTCGTCCTGCGTACATCTGTCTGCGCTTCGCAGCGAAGTCAAAGACGGGGGGCGTGGAAGGGGGGGGGGTGTCTCGTGACTGAATGTTGAGGACGTCAGAGTCTTTCCTCAGAGGAAAGCAGCGAAGGCTCGGCACGATTGTGTTTGTGCGAGCGGTTAACTTTGTAATTGGAATCAGTGGAGCGTTTCAGCCTGTACCTGCGCCAGTCATTTGCAAACGGTCTTGATCGACGGGAGGACCGCGCCAAGTAGGCGCGCGTGTCATCTCTGGCGCGAGCGCGGAGTAAAGCAGCCTTCTTCATTAGCCTACGTCCTCCGGCTGTATTAGGCTGACGAACGAATAAGCATCTTAATAGCACATCCAAATAACACTGCATTATTTATGCTTAAATAGCACACTGTGCGGCGCCATTATATTTTTGGAAGGGTTGGCTGTTTGCACTCGTCTGCATCTTGAGGGTGTTCCAGCAACTCTGTTAAACCCGGCACAGCAGGCAGGCCAGACTTCTAGACCAGGGGTGTCCAATCCTGGTCCTTGAGGGCCGCTGTCCTGAGGGTTTTAGATGTTTACCTGCTCCAGCACACCTGATTCTGACGATGGGGTCGTGATCAAGCTCTGTGAAAGCCTCATAATGACCATTCATTAGAATCAGGTGTGCTGGAGCAGGGAAATATGTAAAACCTTCAGGACAGCGGCCCTCAAGGACCAGGATTGGACACCCACGTTCTAGACTCTTGCCATGTTGGAGCGGGAACAGTACATGTGATCCGGACGGTTCTGACTGTTCTGTTAGAGTTCACTGGACATGTCCGATTACGGGTGAAGGGGGCCCCCGTGGGTCCAGCAGCGACTGACATTAGGTTAGGGGCGGGGACCGAAAACCTCAACTCTTGTCAAATGAGAAACCATTAGCGGATCAAGTAAGGCACTTCATTTAAGTATTATGTCCAGACATGGACCATTTGAGAGAGTGGGAGATTGACTTTAGTAGCATTGCAAGGCTGTGCGAAGCACATATGTGGGGGGAGGGTATGTTCCATGTGCATGATTGCAGGGCAGCCTCACATGTGGCCTATGTGACACATGGTGGTTATTATTTGCGCTGGCTCCGAGCAGTGTAATGAACTAGGCGTTGAGCCGGAGTGCGGGAGGTTAGACAATTTGTCCGAATTTAATCATGCCCCCGCTGTACTGCCGTGTTAATTTTATCGAAATTGATCACGTACAAATGGCTTCCTGGTCGTTTCAGCTCCTGGGAAATATATTTGTCATCCTGCCGTACGGTTCAGGCTAGCCGGGATTTAGCTGTGTTCAGTCTTGGTGTAAAATCGAAGGACCTCCTTTCAAGGAAATGATTATAAAGCACTGTTCGTTTCAAACAATCGCATCGTTCAACCTTGTTCTATGGTTGTAAAAGCTAAGGAGAAGTTCTTTTAAAATCATTATTCAGACTCGGTTATAATGAATTAACCTCCATTCTTGAAAGCCCGAACTTGACCGCTTGCCAGGTGTCGAAATAAAGATGGCTTCTCAAAATAGTTAGCACACGCAGCCTTTAAAATCTGTACCGATTTAATTGTGTGACCGTCAACTCCTCTACTAAACCGTGCTGGAACTTGGCAACAGCTAGCCCCTACTCTTCTATAAACTCTGTTTGTCAGGATTGAGAGAACAGAGGGAATTCATAAATCCTCCCCCCCCTCCCAAAACGCTAGGAGTCTCCCTCAGCAAACTGCCAAGGGGTCATTTGAACGGGCAGCAATGCAGATCGTGCCTGCTAGCGTTTGGCTCGGCTCTCCCGAGCGACGTCGGAGACGGCCGCGCCCTTTCCCCTCCGCGCGTCTCACTTTAATGGATGCCAACGTTACCTCCTCGATACAGAGACTCAGGCCTTTCAGCGAGCAGACGTATCGATCTGACCTGATCTCGGCCCGCGAGCTGTCAATAGCCAATCCAAACAACCGAATGAAGCGTTTGTTTGAACGCTTAGATTAGCATGGTGGAGGGACATTGATTGTTGGTTGAATGCGTTCCGGAGTGCTCTTAATAAACAGATATTGGACTCTTTATATTCTAATGAGGTGCCGGAGCCTGAACAGGGCCGTCAGGAATGCCTTGTGAATCGTTCCTCCGTCCCTGATTGATGAAGGGTGTTAGCTAAAGCGGTTAGACGCTGAGGGAGGAGGCGAGAGTAGGCGTTCCCGCCCCCCCCCCCCCCCGCCGTCAACAACGGTGCCCCAGAGATGGAAGGCGTGAGACGCTGTCATGGCTGCCGGTATCAAATGTTCCGTTTTCGTCGTGAGCCCTTTAGGATGATGACCCCGTGTTCCTGAAGGAGAGGGAGTGGGGGGTGGGAGTCGTCTGGTGCAGTGGGGGAGCAGATCTTTATTCGGTTGTAGGGTAACGCTAGCTGACACGAACACAGACGCAGAGAAGTAGTCAAATCAGGCCTGCTGTGAGGAGGCTACCTGATGACCAGGGGTCGATGCACAACCCCGTCTAGCACCGCCCCTGCGGTTCCACCGTGGGTCTAGAGCTTTCTCTGGTTCCATTTGCACACACACACACACACACACACACACACAAAGGTGACGTCTTTATGACAGAAATGATCAAGGCGCCTAAACGAATGACTTTGAAGGTTGGTTCTCTGATCAAAAGACCTGGCTAATGCGCCATTACAGGTTGCTCTCAGGCAATTCATCGCCCAGCCCCTCGTGACCCAGACAGCAGCCTCCAATAAATAGAGTGTCCTGTCTGGCTTTGAGGGGGCCAAGGGGATCCAAATGATCACCTGATGATGGCAAGGTTAATGACTTCTTTCACTGTGCTGGCTATTTTTTCTTTCATGGAATTCCTTTCAGGGAGCTTAAGAGAGGAGCTGTGCTGTGTGCACGCTGAAAGCTATGAGATTTGTTAAGGTAAGTCCGGAGTCTTTAAGGGCTGTTCGCCATATCCTTCGAGCCTAGTAAAAAACTAAGTTGGAACTTGAACGTATACTGTCATTACTTATAATGCCCCTGCAACTTTCCAAGTACCACAGGCCACGCACTTCACTTTCACGCTCTAGAAATCTTTGATTTCACTGGTGCTTGTGTGGCTACAAACTTGGTCCTTTTTTGGGGGGAGGTTTTTGAAGTGTCGGGGTAATGGCTTCAAACGAGGACCGTGGCTCACTTGGAATGGACGTAGAAGGCGGTGTAACATCCCCCGAATGCGTTTTGCGGCACGGAATGGGCATGGAGATCTGATTCTGAAAAGGCTGTCTCCGGATCCCTCACCCCCTCCTTGTCCTCTCAACCTCCCTCATATTGCTTTCTCATCATCCCCCTCCCTTCCTCCCTCCCTCCCTTCATCATGACAGGCAGTGCAGATTGGAACCCGGCCGGCAACGCCAGCCGTTTCAAAAATGAACGAGATGAGCCATAGCAATTAAAACCGCTGTGACCTTTACGGAGACTCTCAACGGGGTTAACAGAGGACTGTTGCCCACACCAAGCTGAATGGTTCACTTCCTAATAGCGCTGATTTAAATGGGCAGGGCTCGCTCTGTTGGGCTGGGGCCTCGGGAGCAACACTCGGGAAGGCGGAGAAGTTCCATGAATATGCCCGACCTCTCACTTATCCCAGCTTTGACGCACCGAGATGACCACTTACATTCTTCAAAGAAATACATATCAATTATCCTTGCTTTGATCTCAGCAAGAAGGGAATGTGAAACTCATTATAACTAGTGGCTGTTAACCGCTGAAGTTATTAGCTTTAGCAGTTGAGTGAGAAGAATAAGGATCAGGTGGCGGCAATGATCTCCCGGTCTCTCACCTGTCTCTGTTTGGAGGAGGTGGCCATTGCAAAGAGTTGGAGACGATGTGACACCTTGGTAATGTGGTCAGTTTAATACCCCTTTAAAGCCTCTGTATCAAGCTAAGCTGCCATCTTGAGAGCTCACAGGACCAAATCCTGCTAACCATGCGCTGATAAGTACAGAAGGATGTAGCTTAGCCTTATCAGCCCTTGGCTCCAATGACACAGTAATCCACACAATGCTAGGCTGTCATGGCGAAAGGAAAAAACACACACAAGAATAAATTCGGTGAAGCTAACAAAGACCTCTGACCAAACCTGATACCTTTGTTTGCCCTGCTAATGGTCATCCATTGCTAAATTGGTACTAGTCAGTAGTAGGTATTGTGTCCAGACAGAAGCTCCCTATAGCTAGAACGAGAGTCCCTCGATCCACAGTAAACCAAGGGAGACAGTCGTCGGCTAATAGTTATTTGGTTGTTAAGTCAGGGCACAGCAGGTTACAGGCTTGTGGTTCGTACTGACAAAGCCCTCTAGCCTCCAGAGTGAGATCCCCGTGATAACCCTGAGCAGAAGACATGGAGTCATGTGGTGCAGTCGGTTGGCGAGTAGGGCTAGTATTCAGAAGGTACCCGGTTTGAACCGGCTGTGTCAACATGACGTTGTGTCCTTGGGCAAGGCACTTCACCCTACTTGCCTCAGGGGGGAACGTCCCTGTACTTGCTGTAAGAGGCTCTGACTATTATGACTCCATGTAAATGTCTAAACGGAAGACCCAGGCAAATTTCTCAGCTAGCGGCCGTCGTTCTCAGTCAGAACCGTGTCTTTGCACGCTAATGAGGAAGGCGCTCTGCTTCTCCCAGGGTAGCGGAGGTGACTGCGAGTCGTGGCGGGGAGTTGATCTGCTTACCTTGTTATTGTCCTGGCAGAATCCAATGACTGCCAGACAGACCAGCTGCCCTCCAGGGAGAGCGAAGTCAAGCCGCGCGAGAGAAATGCTAAGTATAAAAAAGACGAGGATCAAGGAACAGGAGGAAATCGCCTTTTTCTGCCAGGACGCCATGTTTCCTCCCTGTAGGGGTGAGTTTAGCATATCAGGGGGAGCCTATAGAAGACTAGCCGGTATCTGAGATAGAGCGTGCTGCCATGCATACAGCCTCGGTTCTCTTCCTAGCTGCTGGTGATTCTCTCCATACGCCCGCATGGGAAGCCACGATAAGGAACGGTTCAGCCCCAGTCCAATTTGTTGCCGTGTGTTCCTTCTCATTAAACGAAGGAGCAGCGGGGAGATTGTTCCGGTGACATGCATAAAACCGGCCAGCGAAGCTTCGTCACCATCAAACGAGGAAAACGAGGCCGCGGTTCGTTGACACAGAACACTGATTGCTTATTTGTCTTCATCCCAATTTACGGTAGAAAAAACAGTGGGATGAAAACATAACCGTCTCCCTCATGCAAATCCCCGTACTTGTTTTGAATGCATTCACAAATGCATGGCTCTTTTTTGGGAGTGGTAGGGGGGGGAACGTTTGAAGTGTCTAGTGTTAATAAAATACTTATAGGCGCCCAGCCCAGCAAATCTTAGCCTCATCACCAGCTCTAGATATAGACTTGGAATCGTAAACAGTTGACTTTTAGCTGACGGGATTCTCCTTGACTGAAGACAGTCACTCTTGACAGCATGAGTGAGTCAACAAGCAGACAATTGGCAGGTCTTTACTGTTGCCCTGGAGGCTGGCGCTGAGGAGTTAAACACCTAAACAGCACCAGAAGGGAAATACGCACATGCAGTATTGTATCTTGTATCCAGTTACGGTTGTTTACATGCATTAGCGGCAGCTGCTTTTAGCGTTACGCGTAGTAAGTGGGAAATTATGGAACGCAAAGATTATTAGGAAGGATATGTCTGCTTGTGAATGGAATAAAGCGAAGCCAATGTCATTTATGATCCACTTTAAACAGTTGTTACATGTTACTCATTTTTGTATTTATTTTTTTACTTTGGCCATGCAAAGCCCCTCCCCCCCATTTTGATGAATGTTTCAAATTAAGCTTCTGCTAAGGCTGGCAAACATCAGAATTCACATGGGTGCTTCACAGCCCCCTTCAATGTAGGGACCACATTCCGAGCTGTATTGTCTCATAGTCAATTCAGGCCACCGTACAGTGTGAACTAGATTCAGTTATCTAGCGTTTTTTGAATAATACAGTTAGTCAGGGGGTGTCCTGGCATGCGCCCCGGGGAGGCTACCCTCTGGGGGCTTCTGCTGGGGTCTGCATTTTCTGCCAGCCAGTCCGCTGATGAAACACCTATGCGAAGTATTTCACGCCTGTCAGTGACATCACTTCCCAGAGATGAACAATGGCAATGCCAGGTGGATACCACATGCCCCCCCCCCCCCCCCCTACAGCACAAGAGGAGGGTCTTTGCTCACTCGCAGTCAGGACGGTGGCAGGCAGGAGCCGAACACCAAGACTTCTGAACAAGCGATGCACCCCCACAGGCTAGCAGCAGCGAGCGGGCAAAATGGGTTCACGGTCGGTCAAGACGAGGTCTTGACTTGACTTGCTCTTGTTGGGAGGTTGCAAATTAAGCAAATGAACCATGCGGCCCGTTTCTCTCTCTCTCTCTCACTCTCTGAGTCACCACGTGTTCAAGCAGACAATAGAATAGCACTTTGGGGAGGTTAGCTGGGCTTTTTGTGTTGCTAGTCAGCGGGTAGGGTGGGGATGGGAGGGGGGGTTCAGGGGGCAGGGGGGGTCTATGCTGTGAATGGGACCGTTGAATCGGAGGTAATTTCGGGCCCCGGTGCAGGGCATTAGTTGGCTCTGCTTTTCTGCTGACGGGCCTGTTTTCCTCCCTTTTTTCCTCTTTTTTTTTGCACTTATCCCCCCACCCCCCCTCCCTCTGCTGCATCGGCGTTTCCGTCCAAACCCGAAGGCCTTTATCTCCGCGTCCATGACGACATGTCTGATAGGGCGTGGCGGGCGAAGATCTCTTTCAGCCCCCTTACCTTGGGGAGCCCGTACGTCTAGATGGAGATAAACCCTGAGCAGGTCTAAGCTGTCCAAGGCTGGGCTGTTCAGCTGTGAGAGCTGCTGGAGACCCAGCGCGTGGAGAAATGAACAGGCACACGCTGGACATTCCCGTTCATTAGCATCGGAAGGGCCTGTTGGGAGCGTGTGCAGTGACTGCCATGACGGCTTGGCTGTTGAAGAGCCTCCCGGCGGTGCCGCTCCAGCCAAGCCCCGGGCAGGCGCTCAGGAGAGGGAGCTCAACTCAACAAGCGGTCCGTGCCGCGATGCGTCCTGGGAATAAACACGGCAACCGAGGCTGCGTCGCAAACGCGCACCCGCTGACGCACTCCAACAGGCGCGTGCACCCCGACACACACACACACCAAACACAGCCGCTAACACACACCAATATGGCGCACACACACCAGCACACTGACACACACACATACACATCAACACACACACCAACAGACACACCACCAACACACAGACAGACGATACTCATCCTCAGCACTACACAGCACTGAATTTATGTATTTTTGGTTCTGTAATTAACTTGCTTTTTGGGAAGCCACTGGGAACCCAAGCCCTACTCCTCGCCAGCCCCCCAAAAATCAAACCATCAGTAGTCCCATTCTAAAGACCCAACCCACAGTCTCTGCGTCTAAATCCCCCCCCCCCCATCAACAACACACATCTCACCTGCAAAAGCCCCATCAAACCCAGGCATGTTCTGCATCTACCCAACACATGGATCTGACCTAAACGCCCAGACCTCAACAAGGGGCCCCAGCGATCGAAGACGCCGAACGTGTCTGTGTACCTTGTTAAAGAGCAGACCAAATCCGATGTTCTCCCCGCCTCTGTGAGACAGGAAGCTGTCTCTGTTCCAGAGAAGCCCCTGAACAGCTGTCATGGTGAGCTGAGTCATGGTGGCACCTGCCTTAGTGTGGCAACGCCACTGGCCTCTCGCCAGCGAGCCGATTGCCGGAAAGTCTTTAATTTCACTGGCCCGGAAAGAAACGTCTTCGGCTAGAGAAGGTCACAAGCAGCTCTGAAATGGGCTTTGCCCGAGTTCAAAGAGAAATTATGAATGATATACTGTACATCAGAATTACTTTATGCTTTTGTACGTGTAATTAGATGAGTCTAATTGAACAGAACCTTGCGCTGCGCTGGTCAAGTGTGTTCCAGCGCAGGGGCAGCGGAGGTTGAGGCGCCGAGTGTTGTTTATCTTCTTTATATAAAGCGTTTGCTCGTTTTTCAATGTACAACCGCTCTACTTGTCTGAGAGCCTTGGATGGCCCCTTTTCATCAATATTAGATGAATGCCTGTCCTCAGGTGAAACCACGTTCTCCAAGCAGGGCCTTTGTTTTCAGGATTGAACCAGAAACGAACCTCGCCTTGGAGAGAACCTCGCTCTCCTTGCCCCTCGCTTGCTCCTGGGGGAACGGTGATGCGCGCGTTAACGCTGGGTTTGAACTCTGGTTCATTGATTATCACTCTTCCTTCGTCTTTTTTGGGGCCTTTTTGCCCGATGTATGAATTGTGTTGTTCTTGGTACAGAATATTACACTGTGCTGTACTGCTGCTTCAGAAGCTAGGCTGTGCTAAAAGATTTTGCCACCTTGTTGTCGTTTCCATTTGCACATCTTTGCTTGGCATCTCGCTGCGTTAACTTTAGCTCGTTATGTGGCACAGTGAAGACAACAGGTATTTATCCTGGCATTGATCGTGTTTGGATGCAGGCCAACAGAAACTTCAGTTTGGCTCAGGGAAAACAGTTTGTCATTGCCTTCATAATGTTATTACTAGGTCATAAAGCATTCCATCGTTTGTGAATATGTAGGTGTGTGTGTGTGTGTTTCCGTGTGTGTGTGTCTCCTCTCCCTTTATTCTATTTATGTACACTGCTTTGCTAAGCATCAAGTAAATTGGGCCTGGGGTTAACTCTTTGAGTTCCTGTTGAAAGCCGGGCCTATCATCCCCAGACACACAGGTGCTCTGGGGCGCTCTGCAGTCCCAGAGCCTCCTCTCCCTCGTCCTCTTCCTCCCCCTCCTCCTTCTCCACCCCCTTATCCCCTCCTCTTCCCCCTCCTCCCCCCCTCCTCCTCCCCTTCCTCCTCTTCCCTCTTCCTCCTCTTCCACCTCTTCATCCTCCTCCTCCTCCCCCCCTCCCCCTCTTTCTCCTTCTTCTCTTCCTCCTCTTCTTCCTCCTCCTCCCTTTCCTCCTTCTCTTCCTCCTCTTCTTCCTCCTCCTTCTCCTCCCTCTCTTCCTCCTCCTCTTCCTCCTCCACCAGGTTACAATAGAAGGGAGGATTAGACTTGCTTGTGTTAAGGCCAGGCCAGTCATTCTATGTCTTTTTGAATCCTTCAGTGGTGTGGTCTCCACAGACATGATGTCAGTGTAAGATCCCCTCAGCCCAGAAGTGCTTCTGCATCCTCAGTCTGCCACAATTCATACCGTCCCCATGCCAGGGCCCTGCCAGGGGAACACGGGCGCCGAGGGACAGTAACTCAATGGAGGGTGGTGGTTTTTGAGATGCGGTGGGCGTGCCAGCGAGGCACCGTCCCTCACCCGGCCACGCGAGCCAACGTCATACGACTGAAAGCACGCGGGGACGGCGGAATCAAGTCCACCGTGAGCCACCGTCAGCGGGCGGCAGCATGCGCGTTTGTTTGCGCGCGCCCGTGCGTGTTTGTATGCGTGCGTGTCCACGCAGTCATGAAATAAACATCACACACTTCTGCCTCTCCCTCGGGGGTGTGAATTGATAACCATCTGCAGCAAGTAGTTGTTCGAAGAAAAAAGGCTATTCCGTAGTTTTTTCCGGATGTTTCCGTTTTGCCAGACGCAGCAGCGTATTTACCTTCAGACTAATTGGCACGTTAGCTTTCGAATGCGACGTTTTTGTCGTTTGTCTGGTTTCTTAGTTGGGATTCAGCGAGTACCCTTCTGGAGAGAACAACTCAAACGTTTCCTTCTTTCTGTCCCTCCCTCTCTCTCTCTCTCTCTCTCTCTTTCTATCTCTGGCACACACACACACACACATACTCTCTCTTTTTCTCTTCTCTTCCACCGCACCTGTTTGGAGCAATACCTTCGGGGCGCAGCTTGCAATAAATTATGCATGAGTTTAGGAGGAATTGGAGAACCTTTATGGACTGAACCGCACAGGCTTCGACGGCTGTCCATCTGTCTGCGTGCCTGTCTGTCAGTCCTCATCCCTGACGGTCTCATTTAAAGACTCTCCCTCTCTCTCCCCTCTGCAGTGCGATTCGTGGACTGTGGCCTCGGTGGCCCGGTGAGGCTGGAGTGCAGCAGCCCCTCCGACTTCCGGATAGAGGCCGACGGGGTCGTGTACGCCGCCAGGAGCCTGGGACCCTCGGAGCTGGGGGCCAGGACGTTGGAGATCACGGCCAGGGGGGACGCCGCCCCGCAGCTATGGCAGACGCAAGTGAGGCTGACGCCCCAACCAGGCCACAGCCAACCGGTATGTTCACGTTCTCCTGTCTCAGAAACCACACACACACACGCCACTCTCAAATCATCCTCATCCATCCCTGTGAACCGAGGAATACAGGATTCTTTCCGCCCCGGCCCCACCCTCTTGGTTCAGATAGCGTTGGCTTATTAGCCGGGGCGTATTCACAGATGACTCACTCCCTAAATTGAAGCAGGTGTTCCGGGAGACCGGATGGATGCTCGCTAATTGAAACTTAATGTGTCAATTTAGCAGGAGCACAAACATACACTCGGCTACGACCAGTGGGGTAGCCGGGAACAGATGCAGCGCGGCTCCTCGTAAAAAACGGCTTTCAATCAGCCTCCTCGCGGCGAATAGGTTATCTCCTCGTCACGGCGGGGGGAGGAAGTTGACTGTGCGTGCGCGGGATGCGGGGTGGGGGGGGGTCCGCTCCTAGCGGTGATTTGAAGGACTGGCAGCATCTGCAGAGTCGAGCGACGAGGGTTTCGCTGGACGCGGGCTGCGGTGTGGGGGGGGGCATTTTATAAACCGCCGTTCGAGGATTGCGTCCGAAGTCCCGCACAGACGAGACCCTCCCCCGCTTTACTCTCTCCCCACGCCGCCGAGGAACTTTCCAGAATGAGAGAACAAGCGTCCGTTCATCCCTCCCCCTCGACACGCTCATTAAGAGGCGAGGTCCGCCTTTATACAGCGCTCCAAATTAAATGTTAACATCGATATCCGGCGAGCGTCAAGGCTTGGGGGGTGGGTGGTTACGGGGGGGGGGGGGGGCTGGCCATCCGGTAGGTCGTGATGAAGCTTTTCCTGGGAATGATTTAGCGCAGCGTGTGAACGGTGCATCGTTAGCCGCGGCGCTCATTTACCACAGTGACTCCTCCAGGTATGTGATTTTAATGACACCATTAGTCACTGTTGTCCTTCCGTTAAAGAGAAAAGGCAAGTGCGCTCCTGACGCACGTTTTATGAAAAGATTGGCTTCCTAAGTTATAGTCACAGTGACACTGCCAGAGTGTGTGATATGCTAGGACGTGATAGCGAGTCAGGTGGCTGAGCAGTAAGGGTGTTGAGCTAGTAATCAGAAGGTGGTTTGAACCCCGGCTGTGCCAACATGACGTTTTGGGGGTGGGGGGGTATTTCCCTGACTTCCTGTAAGTCATTCTGGATAAGAGCGTCTGCTAAATAGCTAAATGTAAATGTAAGTATGCTAGCTAGGTATGGCTTGAATAGAGATACAGTGATTCAATCTCCCATTGATTTGACTCCTCCCATAATACCAGATTATGAGATCTTTCAAGACTGCACAGACATTGTTGTGACTCATCAGGCATCCCATAATTAGATCTGCTGCTTTGTCAGCATGGTAAAGGCTCACACAACCGAGACCAAACTTTCTCCTTATTAGATTTTTTTCATCAAGGAGGAATAACTACCTCCTTATCACAATCAAAGTGACCTGACCAATCGACTTGCAGCAAGCTGCGACCCCCAGCCAATCACATCACTCATCGCTGAGGTTCACCTTCAGAACGCTTGCCTGAAAAACCCGCGGAAGGTCCTCAGCAAGGAGGATGTTTACCCAAGGAACACACACACACACAGTCCATCGGTCAGACTATCAGTCACCGACACACTCCCAGTTGGACTGGAGTGGTGATGGAGGGTTCGAGGCGTGATGATGAGGAGCCCACTCTTCAAGAGACAGATGCATGTTGGGGCCTCGCGCTCAGCCACCGCCACCATTCATCATTCCAGACACTAGTCGCAAATAATTACCGCCCTCATCCCGGCCCGTTTTAATAGGGTAATAGATATTTCTGAAGCACGCTCATTCACTATCTGTGCCCCTGCGTTCGCCTCCCTGCATTTCAAATGTGTGAAAGCAGCATAATCGGATTTCAAACATGATTAGTGGAAGCACTCCCGACAGCTCCTCACATCGGAGGGGGCGGGGGAGGGGGGGGGATGGGGGGGGGGACGGCGTGGCGGGCGGTGGGGGGCGGGGAGAGTGCATAGAATGCAGGTTGTGTCGTGTAAGGTGGCAAAAAACGAAGAAAAAAAAAGGTAATTATTTTCCGAGTTCGTTCGCTAAATGTTCTGGTCTTTTTTCTTCTTTTTTTTTGCGTGGGCGGGTGTGTGGGCGTAACGGATAACGAACAGCCAGTCGGTAACCAGCAGAAGGGCGGAAACTTACAGCTGTAAGTTTTCAAGATGCGCGAGACGACCACCCTGCCAGAGTTTCCTTTGCTTCCTTTCGATGAGGTGGGGGACGGGGGGGACGGGGGACGGGGGGGTGTTGGGGGGCTGGGGGGTTGTTTACAACTGTCTTGAAGGTCATCGCAACTTCAGCCCCCACCCACCCCTACCCCACCCCTCCCCCGTTTCGCCAGACTCTAGGAGACAGCGCAAGCGATGGGAGCCATCTGGGTGTTTAGTATCTGGTAGCAGGTAGCTTCCCCCCCCACCCCAACCCACCTTTTGTTTCCAATCACATTCATTACAGCCGAGGGAGGATGGCAGATCCATTATGGGAGGCCGTGTGGGTGGGAGTGTGTGCGGTGCGTGCGTGTGCGAGCGTGTGGCGTTTCATCGGGACGTGAGAGGAGCTGCAGTGTTGAGAGCGAACCAAGGGGCTGCGGCAGTCTTCTCACAGAGGAGGGCGCCTTATCATCACGTAGATGCCGACGCTGCTTTAAGCTACTGCTAATGTGCAGACAGACCGAACGTGAGAGACCAAATGCAGAGAGACCAACTGTGCAGAGACCAAATGCAGAGAGACCAACTGTGCAGAGAGACTAACTGTGCAGAGAGACCAAATGCAGAGAGACCAACCGTGCAGAGAGACCAAATGCAGAGAGACCAACTGTGCAGAGAGACCAACTGTGCAGAGAGACCAAATGCAGAGAGACCAACTGTGCAGAGAGACCAAATGCAGAGAGACCAACTGTGCAGAGAGACCAAATGTGAGACAGTTTATGCAGAGACCAACTGTTCAGAGACACCAACTGTGCAGAGAGACCGAATGTGCAGGGAGACCAAATATGCAGAGAGACCAACTGGATAAGGGTAGAAAGTAACGGCAAGCTTGTTCCCTGACATGTTATCATCAGCATGATTTAGCAGGTCACCTTGTTAGCCTACGGTCGCGGGTGTCGACGTGACAACCAGTAAACTAATGTCATCTTCCTTCCCCCCACAGATTCAAGAAGTGCCAACCTCTGCCCCACTTGCCACGCCCCAGGGCGTGCAGGAGATCTCGTTTCCCCGGCGACACGCGGACAACAGCGCCGGAGGGCTACTGAAGCGTATGAAGAGGGACTGGGTCATCCCTCCAATCAACGTCCCGGAAAACTCCAGAGGGCCCTTCCCACAGGAGCTCGTCAGGGTAATCTAGTGCTCCCTCGCTCACACACACACACAGAGAGTCGATATCACCAACCCACAGCTCCAACCGAACGCCAGCTTTTCACCCATCACCCATACCCAACGCTGAGCAGTACATTGTTAGAACACCAAATCAAATCAGGCCAATCGCTGCGTTCAATTTCCCCTCCCCACGTACCGCACAGTGGGCCTGTAAGATGGTCCAGAGTGTCTGGGAAACATCCGGAGAGCTCTCCCCGAGCGGGCTCCTCCTCCTCCGCCTGCCTGGTGACACCTTACCCTCCCTCCGCCGTGGCTCAGGCACTCAGCCCCCTGCGTTAGGAAGCATGCTGGCCCAGCCAGAGCTTCAAAACCTGGGGATCATCATTCTCATGTCAGTTAAGACCAAGATCCCTCTATAGCCGTAAGCTGACTGACTTCTTGACTGAGTGTTAAGCCCTACCCCCCCCCCCCCCACCCCCCCTTCTCTCTCCCGCCTCTCCAATGGCTGATGTATGTATCATATTTAATCCGGCGAGTGTTAGGATCTCCTTCATTCGAGGACGCTAGCGTGAGGAATTGTCAGTTTGTGCTTCGAGGGCCGCAAAGGGAGGCGTGCGGCGCAGTAGTTTTGGGAGTCGGGCTGTCAATCAGAAGGTTGTTGGTTCAAACTCACCTTACTTGCCTCAGGGGGGGAACCTGTACTCGCTGTGGATAAGAGCGTCTGCTCAATGACTGAACGTAAAGGGGGGCTTCTAGACCAAGCCAGAAATGCGCTGAACTCACAAACACGTGAACAGTAAACACACACACAAAAGAGACAAACGTGCATCCGTACTGCGTACCCACGCCACATCCCTCTCTCAATCCGCGATTGGCCTCCAGAGCCGCTGTGCGTTCGCCTCACTGACCGATCGTTGTCCCTCCGCAGATCCGATCAGATCACGACAAGAGGAGCTCCCTGAGGTACAGCGTAACGGGACCAGGGGCCGACCAGCCGCCCACCGGCATCTTTATCATCAACCCCATCTCCGGAGAACTTTCTGTCAACAAGCCCCTGGACAGGGAACACATTTCCAACTTCCACGTAAGAAACACGCCGAAAACTAGATGGGAGTCATGTGGCTGAGAGTTGAGGGATAGTTCATCAGAACGTCCCTGGTTCCAACTCCAGCGGTTCCAATTTGACGTTGTGTCCTTGGGCAAGGCACTTCACCCTACACGCCTCAGGGGGAACGTCCCCTTACTTGCTGTAAGTTGCTCTGGGTAAGAGCGTCTGCTCAATGACTAAATGAAACACTGGACCGACAAACAGAGAGATTCTCTCTTTTTTTTCCTTCATGAGTGGGTATGTAGCTGGTATGGCCATTCCAGTTTACTGGCATGACCTCAGGAATACTGTGTAGGCCAAACATGCCTCTGAAGTTGACACAGACTCCCATTCAGGATGTCTCTGACCTATCTGTCTGAGAATGTCGGGTTGGAACCCTCTCACCCTAACACTTTAGACCCCACACAAACAATGTCAAAATTGAAGTACTTGCCTAGGAACTTTCTGCGTGCAGCTACACAATCAAATAATATTTATACCTTTAACAAAGTAACCATGTTTATAGAGGACATGTCCTACAAAAGCAAATGGGTCCTGCTAAAGAATGACTCATTGTAACATTTTATGCAGTATATTTTTGGGCCCGCTTTTTAAAAGGACTTAATTGACTAAATAACATGGTGGGATGACTGCGAAAATGATTGCATTTGGTCCGCTTCTTTGATTTTTGCATTCAGCGTTGTTCATTTGCTCAGACACTCGATGACAGCGAGGACGGCAGCTAGGCCAGGCAAATAAAAAGCTAATTATCTAACCGCTAATTAAAAGGATTGTACCGGTGCTCTAATGGGTAAAGCCTTTCAGTATGGAGAGCTGTCAAATGAAGAGGATGGAAGGGTTGTTGACAGATATGTTGAGATGAGAGAAGCGACCTTCTTTGTGTGGATGACGTTCGGTTGCAAAATTAAAAGGCAAGACGATGGACTCTTCCAGGCTCTGTGGAAAACAGGGAGGCCTTGGATATCTAATGGCGCTGGGCGTCTTGTTTGGATGGAGCCTGGTGTGTGTGTTTGTGTGTGTGTGTGTGTCTTGTTGTTTTGATGGAGTCTGGTGTGTGTGTGTGTGTGTCTTGTTGTTTTGATGGAGTCTGGTGTGTGTGTGTGTGTCTTGTTGTTTGGATGGAGCCTGGTGTGTGTGAGTTGACTTATCCCTGTATGTGTGTGATGACCCCCCTCTCCCCCCCCCTCCCACAGTTGAGAGCCCACGCGGTGGACCTGAACGGTAACCAGGTGGAGAACCCCATCGACATTGTGATCAACGTGATCGACATGAACGACAACCGTCCGGAGTTCGTCCATCAGATCTGGAACGGCTCGGTTCCGGAGGGTTCTAAACCAGGTATGGCTGGTGCTATCCATGGCTGTTGCCGTGACAAGTTTGTGACAGTAAAACGAAAGATGCGGTGTAGAACTCGATTGAACCAGATCGCCTCTTTATCTCTGTCTTTGCAAACCCCAGGGACGTTTGTCATGACCGTCACATCTGTCGACAAAGACGACCCCAAAACCCAAAACGGAATGCTGCGTTACAAGATTCTCTCCCAGAACCCCGAGAGCCCAAACTCCAACATGTTCACCATCAACAACCAGACAGGAGGCATCGTTACCGTGGCAGCGGGCCTGGATAGAGAGGTACGCCAAGACAGAGTCATCGCTCTCTTTCTCTCTCTTTCTCTCTCTCTTGCTCTCTCGCTCTCTCTCTTTCTCTCTCTCTCTTTCTCTCTCTCTCTCTTTCTCTTTCTCTCTCTTTTTCTCTTTTGCGCTCTCGCTCTCTTTCTCTCTGTCTTTCTCTCTCTCTCTTTCTCTCTCTCTCTTGCTCTCTTTCTCTCTCTTTCTCTCTCTCTCTCTTGCCCTCTCGCTCTCTCTCTCTCTCTGCCTTATTTTCTGAATATTACTTCCAACTCCCTTTCCGCTCTCTCTCCCAATGTTTGTGCATCCTGGTCTCATTAAAACATTCTCGTTAACGTACACATCTTGCAGCAAAATTCATTTAGCCATTTCCCCCTCGCCCCGCTGCTTGCTTACTGTGCTTCATCAAGATACACTAGCCTTTGTTTACCCAAATGAGTTGTGGATCAGGCTGATCGGAAGCGAGGCGGAACGTCGCCCTGTTTGGACGCTAGCTCCGCCTGATATCAGCCGCGACTCCAAACTAATGAGGCTAACGGGACGTTACCGATCACCATCTTTCAAAGCGGCACCCCAAAATGGACTTGCATGCTTCGTAGTTCTTTAGCCCCGACGTGGAGGAAACACGCATCATTGAGTAGCTAAATGTTGTGTTTGCTTCCCCCCACTCTCTTCCTGCCTTTCGATGCTATAAATGGTAAAGCTCTAGTTAATTGGATGGCCTTGCTTACCAGAAAATAAATGATGCAAATAAATATAGAAAACCAAAGCCAGTTGGTGTTAGTCTGGAGAGGGCAATCTGGCTAGCTGGCTGCTCAATCAATTCTGCCCCAGGGCCGCCGTTATGTGTACGCCGGTTGCCACCGTGAAAGTAATTTAGCCGACTCTCATTACCTGGCAACTGGTCCGTCACCTGAGTGGCTTTTAATGTGAAGGGAGTCATTTGTTACCTGCAGGATCTCCCATCATGCCTGGCGACTCTCCCTCTCTTTCCACGCCTTCCTCTCTGTCTCTCGATCGCTCTTCCGCCCTCCCTCTCTCATCCGCCATCCACGGGGGAACCGGTAAAGACCAGAGGGGGTAGTCTGTGCAATTAGGAGAATAGCCCAGGCTCAGATTTTAAAAGCCGTCGAGTCGCTGAGGGGAAATTGAATCGGAAAAGTGATTTTAAAAATAAAGGGACCAAAACAATCTCCGGCATCTTCCATCTCTCTTATTTTTCTTTTCTTTTTTTTGGTTCCCGATAACTTTCTGCCCTCCCCCCCTTCCCCCCCCCCTGTTTCTGCTGCAGAAAGTTCCTCAGTACACCTTGATCATCCAGGCCACCGACATGGAGGGAAACCCCATGTACGGCCTGTCTAACACCGCCACGGCCGTCATCAGGGTCACCGACATCAACGACAACCCGCCGGAGTTCACCTCAGACACGGTGAGCAGAGACACTGATCTTCACCAAGGCCCACCCTCCCTCTCTCCCCATCCCTGCCCAGTCGAATACACGCTACACACACGCTCGACCACCCACCTGCAGCCGTGACACTTACTTTTGACCAGCTTTATACGTGTTCCAAACACGCTCGCACCCAGCCGTGCCACCCCTCCGGCTTGCTGTGTCAGATGAAACCCACGATATCTTCCAGCCTACAGAACCAATCCTGCTGATATTTGTCGCTGTTTCAACGTTACTGTGTAGTACAGGGGCAGGCAACCCAGTGCCACAGTGCTTAAGGTTTTAGATACTGATCTACCTCATCACGACCTGTTCGTTTGAAACAGGTGTGCTGGAACAGGGAAACATCTCAAACCTATCAGGACTATGGCTCTCAAGTACAGGGGTTGCATTCTGATCAGAATCAGAATCAGAAATCAGAATGGGGTTTATTCGCTATGCAAGATTAACAAACATAGAATTCACTGTGGCAGAAATAAGCAAACATAGAACATATATGTGGCATACTAATAACAAATGAATACAATGTAAAATACACTACAGATATGATACAGATAAACAAATAATACAAATGATACAAATAATACAAATAATACAAATAACATGGAAGTACAAAAAACATAGGTAAAGAGTGGAATGGGTATATATAGTACGGGGGGGGTGTATATACTATATATAAGGGAGAAATGGCGTGGTGTGGGAAAGGATGTAGAACATTTCATCAGGCAGCGCTTCTTGTTTGCTTTGTTCGTAAAGGATCTTGAAAAATCGGATAATGTGACAAACACAGGAACTTTAGCTCCAGCATTTAACGCGGAGGGTTTCAGTCCCTAGCAGTCTGTCAGGGCCGGTTGTCCGGTCCTTCTGTAACAGCAGAATCCACTCACCTCTCCCCATGTTTCATTCATGCAGTTCTACGGAGAGGTGCCTGAGAATCGGGTGAACGTCATCGTTGCCAACCTGACGGTGGCTGACAAAGACCAGCCCAACACCGCCGCATGGAACGCCGTCTACAAAATCACCGGGGGCGACCCCACCGGCAGGTTCTCCATCCCCACGGATCCCACCACTAACGAGGGCCTGGTTACCGTTGTCAAGGTGAGAACTCGCGCTCTCCAACCCCCCTCCCGTCTGATCTGCAACACCTCATCCCCATGTCCCCTGAGGGATATTTAGTCGGTAGAGCGGGAAATCTAGCTTGGAGAATGTTCGGTGTTTTCTAAGGTATCTCCGGTGTGTGGAACTTGGCATTCTAGGTTGTTTTCTGACAAAGCAGCTAGCATCGACCGGGCATTTCCAACACCACGCCATTTCTCTCCTTCTCTCCAGCCAATCGACTACGAGGTGAGCAGGTCGTACGTCCTGACGGTGGTGGCGGTGAATGACATCCCCCTGGCCCGGGGCATCCACTCCCCCCGCCAGTCCACCGCCACGGTCACCATCACCGTCATAGACGTCAACGAGAGCCCTTACTTTGACCCCAACCCTAAACTGATGAGGCTGGAGGAGGGTCTACCGTCGGAGTCCATCCTGACCACCTTCACTGCCCAGGACCCTGACCGCTTCATGCAGCAGAGCATCAGGTAGACCAGCCCCCAAACCACTAATATCCCATCCCAAGCTAGCATCCTAACTCATATTCCTATTCTATCTTTTAAGTCATTGTTTATTTTATTTTAATCCTTTTTCTTTTATAGTTGAGATAGTTTATTTTTGTAATTGTTATTCATCATACTTGCCTACTTTTTTTTATTTAAGTTCCGTATGTGTTTATTGTTTGCACCATCCTGCCGCGGTAACATTCTGTGATAGTGCAACTTACAAGGGGAATAAAACCCCTTGTGATTCTTATCTCTTAGTGCTACGAGGATGTGAGTAATGTGACGTAGTGTTATCGGGCTTCAAACTAATCATTATCATATCTAAAAATATAATAATAAAAAACTTTCTGCTCAGGTTCTCCAAGTTCTACGACCCGGCCAACTGGCTGAGGATCGACCCCAACACAGGCCTTATCACCACGACCGCGGTTCTGGACCGCGAGTCTCCGTACGTCAAGAACAACATGTACAACGCTACCTTCCTGGCTGCCGACAACGGTACGACTTCTGGCACTGCTATCAATGCGCCCTTCCTCCTCTTTCTCTCTCTCACACACACACACTCACACACTCACACACACCACAAACACGCCTCGTTTGTAGCCTCATTTCGACCGGAGCGATTTCCACAAAACTCTTCCTGCTCGTCGGTCCGTCTGCAGGATAAGTTTTACCCCGGACACTTGTAGAAACGCTCCTCTCAAGGCTATCACCATCGTCTGCACACTTTAGCATTGTCGACACGGTTCGGCTACATTTCCTGGGGGACACACAAACTGTTTTGACAATTTTGAGCTAGGGAGTGTAACAGTACACTGGCTGCCAGTTCAAAGTGAATTATGTACCAGGCACCAAATAAATCCACCCCCCCCCCCACACACACACACAAAAAAACCCACAAAAAATGGAACAATGGAGCTAGACACCACCATGTTCTTTATCTTCAGGCTTTTTGTCCAACAGGAACAGAATTCACTCAGCTGAGGTTAGAGCAAGTACCAGGCACCAGCCCGGCTACCTTGCTGGAAAGTTCCATGTTTTAGCGATCCCCAGACTTAGCGAGCGTGCGGACGTCCTCGACCTTGGTCCCCGCGCTGGCAGAAAGCGGCTTTATCTGGGTTCACCGTGTTCCAAAGTACAGGGCCTGGGCCAAGGAGGGCTTAAAAACTACACCTACAGAGAGGTTTCTTGGCTTTAATGGGTCTGGATTGGATGACTAGCTTCTTTGAGCGTGGCCTGAATGGTAAACAGCCTCTTAACCGTGTGAATACAGAGAAGCAGGGGAAAGGGACAGTGGGCTCTGTCTGTCAGCGTTAGTATGCTCACCCAGAGGCCCCTCATTACAAAGAATGCAAGCCAGCGAGAGCCGTCCCCTCACTCAAACACACACACACACAAACAAGTACACACACCGACGTGTGGCCACGGACAAACACACACGTTCACTTCCCCCCCCGCTACCTAAAATGTTGCGATATCTCCCTCACTCCCCTGTTTAATCAGGATGCGGTTTGCCTGGAGAGAGTCTATCTGCTCCTAGACCTGTTTTAGCATACGAATGCATGATGCGCGGTGTAGGGAGCACGAAATAGGAAAATGAGGGAGATCACTTTGAATAGAATGCCATGTCCTTATCTAGATGTAGATTGTCCTTATGAAATCCATATTCTCATGAATACAATTATGCGTGTGTGTGTTTGTGTGTGTGTGTGTGGTAGGTATCCCCCCTGCGAGCGGCACAGGCACACTGGAGATCTTCCTCATCGACATCAACGACAACGCCCCGTACGTGTACCCGCCCGAGGTGGAAATGTGCGAGAAGCCGGACCCCAACTTCATCAACATCACGGCCATCGACGGAGACCTGAACCCCAACGCCGGGCCCTTCGCCTTCGAGCTGGCCAGGAAACCCGCCGACGTCCAGAGGAACTGGACCGTCACGCGCCTCAGCGGTAAGGGGGCGGGGGACCGGCCGCCACCTCACTTCCTGGTCAGGGAACCGGCCATCAGGAAGCGTTTCACGGGGGGTGTGGGGGCTGAAGGGGGGGGGGGGAAATTAAGTAGAAAGGGAAAAACCTGATTAACACCGGAGTTTAGTTAGTGTAGGCTCAGGCTAGTATTACCTCACTGGCGGTTTGAACTTTATCCCTGATTAGCCCCAACGAAAAAGGTCAAGCGCGGCCGTACCTCTCCGATAAGAGCGCTTTAGGTAGCGCTTCCAATAACGCGTTTGGAGTAGGCTGTATAAATGAGATTAATAACAGGCCTTTGGAACGGCAAACAGCCCTTAATTGATTATGCTAATTATGAACACACACAAAAAAAAGGCGAAGGAATGAGTCATTTGTTGTGTGCTAGCGATTAGATGTTGGGAGCCTTTACGCAATGAATAAATATCCTAATAGGATAACAGCCATATGGATTACGGGTAGCGCTGGATTTCAGCCTTAGCAGAATTATAAAAATGGTCTTCCGTTGGGTTTATAAACTGGAAACCTAAATCCTGACCGTATTTTGGATTAGATACGCAGTAGCTACTTCCAGGTAGGAATTGGTGCTGTGTGTTTCTGTCCAATAGCATTATGGTCCTAATCGCATTCCCACACAGATGGCACGTTTGGAGCTGGACTTAATCCTGTTTAGTGAAAATGAAAAAAGTTGCACTCCGAGCTGTTGGACTAAAGGAACATGGATGTTTTGTGTTACTGAGTGATAAGCAGCTAAACGGAATCTCTCTCTCTCTCTGCCATCTCTCTGGCCTCTCTCCCCCTCTACCCTGTCTGCTTCTGCCATCTATCTACCCTGCCTTAAACCTCAACCCTTGTTCTTTCCTCTTCCTGCCATATGTTTTGACATTTTATCTCGCTCTGCCCTCTCTTCTCATCTCATCTTATCTCCTTTCATCTCCCTCTCCTTCTCTCCTCTTCCTCTCCTCTCCCTACCCACCCATACCCTATCTTCTCCCTCTCCTCTCCCTACCCTCCCATTCCTTCTCCTCTCCCTCACTTCTCCCTCTCCTCTCCGCCTTTCCCTGCCCCGTCTCAGGTGAATACGCCCAGCTCAGCCTAAAGATCGGGTTCCTGGAGAGCGGCATCTATGACATCCCCCTGATCATCACGGACTCGGGCAACCTGCCCATGTCCAACACCACCTACCTGCGGGTCAAGGTGTGCCAGTGCGACATCAACGGAGACTGCACCGACCAGCAGCTCATCATGGCCGCTGGCCTGGGCACTGGGGCCATCATCGCCATCCTCCTCTGCATCATCATCCTCCTCAGTGAGTGTCCCGTTCCAGAGCCACGCCCCCACCTCTCAGGGATTAGGAGAAGCCGAACCGAGCCAGGGTTCGATTAATCTGGCGCCTGACACCAAGAGATATTCCTGATCAGGTTTCTCTCCGACCTCCTAATTTGGGATTGGATTAGATCAGTAGTTCTCAACCATGGTCCTCATGGCCCACAGTCCTGCATGTTTTCGATGTTTCCCTGCTCCAAAACACCTGATTCAAATGAATGAGTCACTATGCCTGAATCCCTTGAATCAGGTGTGTTGGAGCAGGGAAACATCGAAAACATGCAGGACTGTGGGCCCTGAGGACCAGGGTTGAGAACCACAGGATTAGATCAATGAAATAAATATTTGTTTAACAGACGCTTTTATCCATGCGATTTACAGCAAGTACAGGGACAGTCTCCCCGAGGCAAGTAGGGTGAAGTGCCTTGCTAAAGGACACAACATCACATAGCCACAGCCGGGGATCGAAGTCACAACCTTTCACTCACGAGGCTAACACCTTAACCCGCTGAGCCACTTGACTCTATGTGTATGAAGACATCTGTAAGATATCATCCTCTGTAATGTGGGTTCTCACATCCCTCCCGTTCCTCCCTGTGTGTGCAGTCCTGGTGTTGCTGTTCGTGGTGTGGGTGAAGAGGCGCGATAAGGAACGCCAGGCTAAGCAGCTCCTGATCGACCCTGAGGACGACGTGAGAGACAACATCCTGAAGTACGACGAGGAGGGCGGAGGAGAGGAGGACCAGGTGGGCAACTGCACACACACACACTGCTGGGTGTACACACACACTAGTGTACACACACACTACTGTACACACATACTGCTGGGTGTACACACACACACACACACTACTGTACACACACAATGCTCGGTGTACGCACACACTTCGTTACACACACACTACTGTACACACACACCTTACTGTACACACACACTACTGTACACACATACTGCTGGGTGTACACACACACTACTGTACACACACACTGCTGGGTGTACCCACACACTATTGTACACAAACAATGCTGGGTGTACACACACACTACTGTACACGCACACACTACTGTACACACACACTACTGGGTGTACACACACATTACTATACACAAACAATGCTGGGTGTACACACACACTACTATACACACACAATGCTGGGTGTATACACACACTACTGTACACACACACACTAATATACACACACAATGCTGGGTGTACACACACACTACTGTACACACACTGCTGGGTGTACACACACACTACTGTACACAAAAAATGCTTGGTGTACACACACACTACTGTACACACGCAATCCCGTCACGGGTGTGGAAGCTCGGCCCTCTCATCGCCTCTCGTGCACTCTCCTCGTGATCCTGGAGGTCAACCTTCTCATAGTGTCGACATCATTAGCCGGTCTGTCCGTAAGGCCTGTAGGCTGGTCTGT
This sequence comes from Protosalanx chinensis, assembly GCA_030340685.1. Taxonomy (NCBI): domain Eukaryota; kingdom Metazoa; phylum Chordata; class Actinopteri; order Osmeriformes; family Salangidae; genus Protosalanx; species Protosalanx chinensis. The sequence continues at coordinate 6,877,132 of CM059328.1, forward strand.
GTGTGAGCGTACCTCTGCTGGGGCTGCTTACCTCCAAACAATCTCCCACAGCCAGCTCCTCTCCATGTCTCCCTGTTCAGGGTTGTAGGCAGTCCAGCCCTTACCAATCCTGCGCTCACTGCTCATTCAGTACTAGGAAGCTCTCATTAAAAACTACTCAATACATTTAGCGCAAGGGAAATGTCCCATAAGCAGATGGCATTATCACAAATGGTACTGTACATTGTCACCAGTGGCAGGGGGACAGTGGTAGAAGGGGTGGTACTGGGTCTGGTCTTAAATGAGCCTTCCCTGATGGGTAATTGGCGGTGAAATGTAATTCAGAGACAAGACATCTGCTGGGCTATAATGATGACACTTACATGGAAAGTAACAATTTAACTGGGAAGCCATTACACATCTGCCATTGACCGAGAGAGATAGGGAGAGAGAAAGAGAGAGAGAGAGAGAGATGGAGACAAAGAAAGAGAGAGATGGAGACAAAGAAAGAGAGAGAGAAAAGACGCCTACAGACACAGTCCAACACAAACTCATTCCCTCACACACAAAAGCCCACATGCACACAAACTGATTTGTTACAGGGAGCACAATGATGTAAGGCTGCTCGAAATGCTGGTGTCGGGGGGGGGGGGGGGGGGGCAGATTTATAGCAGCCTCCATTTTGAACCGTGGAGGATGGCCGAACACCGGCAGGAAATGGGCTTGTTTACAGCCAGGGGATTCAGTGTCGGGGGGTGGAAAAAGAAAATGAGGGCGAGTGTTCCTCGAGATGTGGACTTTATAACGTGCGCCTCCATTCTCTCTATCTCTTCCCGCTGGGGAGGAAATTGAAGTGTCAAGATCCTTTGCCGGTTTCAGACTATTTGATTTTGGTCGCTACCGTCATTGGTTTTTATTGGTCCGGAAGGTCCACATATTTTACCAGGGAGCAAGCGGTCGATCAGAGGCACCGGGCACCAGGCCTTTTGCGTTTTGCATTGCGATGGCGCAGAGATAAACTTCCGGCTGAGAGGACAGAGGGATCCTGGAAACGCTGTCATGAGCTGACGGAGAGAGCTAAACCCCCCACCACCACCCCCCCCGACACACCGAAGATAAGGACGTGGAAGATTCGAGCTTCCAGCTTGTATTTCCACTGTACTAAGAGATCAAGAAAGTTAAAAGTGGACGGAAGGTGATAGAATCCCGTTGGTACCGGATAGCGATGCCTTTTCTTTTGCTAAGCAAATTCGAATTCGGAGAAAGCATTCCTCTTCATTTTTTTTTTTCCTTTTTCTTTTCCTCTCCTGACAGCTCTGTTTATGCAGAAGCAGCGGGTATCTGTTTCTTCTTGCTCGGTTGTCAAGGAAGTTAGAAAGGGACGAGAGCAGAGAATCGCGTGTCGCCCCTCGTCTCCTCTGTTAAAATGTTGGGGGTGGGCGCAGCTTGTCGAGAGACGCCAAGCGATTCTCGCGAAACTGTGACTTTTGCATCAACACCCCCCCCAACCCCTCCCCCAACATGTTTCAAGTGAAAATGTGACCCCCCCACACACACACAAACACGCGTGCCCCCCCCCAACCCCCCGTCCTCCAGGAGGAGGAACGTGCCCTGATATTTTTCCCGCACGGTAGATTAGAAAGGACCGTCTTGAAGAATAGCGTCCCCGGAGCAACGCGTACGTGGTCGTTAGACACCCCATCCCCCCACCTTCCTCGCTGGCAGACGGCTGTGGCTTCTGTCACCAGCGTCCCGACTCTGGGGCGTTCCCCCAAGGAAGGTCATAGCTGGGTCGCGGGGAGATGGGCCTGGAGATGCGGCCGGCCTGCCCGCTCTGTAGGGGCCGCTGGTTCTCCTCCGGGCATTGTGGTGCTCCGAAGATTATGTTTGGTTTGCTGCTTTGTTTGCGTCTGTGCGTTCTGCGTTTGTGTGTGTCCGCACACTTGTGAATGCCTGCGCAAGCGAGCAAGGACAATTTTGAGGAGCGATATTAGAGACGGATGGATTTACCCGGGAGAAGGAAGAAAAAAAACCTCCTAAGAAAGGACAGATCCATCATCCACGCTTATTAAGCACACCCTCCGATGGTGTTCCGTCTTCCATACCTCCTCTGTCTGTCACCATCCAGCCCTGCTGCACGCAGAACTCAGGCTAACTCACAGCTGCTGTTTAAATATATACTCCCACTTTCTCTCTCTCTCTCTCTCTCTCTCTCTCTCTCTCTGTCTCTCTCTCTTCCTCCATCACCATCTCTGACTCATCTCTCCTCACTTCTCAACCTCTCGCTTGCTCCTCTCCTCCCTCCCTCCCTCCCTCGCTCGCTCCCTCCCTTTCTTGCCTCCTCCTCTCCTCCATCCCTCCCTCCCTCTTTCCGTCCCTCCCTTGGCCTGTGACTCTGCACAAATTCGAGAGCCGGCCAGGTTGCCTTGGCAATGTTAATAGGATTAGTAATGGCTTATGCATACCCGCCATTCCGTGTCTGGGGCCTGATTAAAGCAGAACGGTTGCCTCACAGCCTTTCGGCAGCAGAGTGCCTCTGGAGCAGACCGCTGGCCCGGTGACTTATCATCTCCTCAACTCGAGCCCACCCACTGGTAGACTGTCCGCAGCCCCGGCTAGCCGTTGTCCTTCTCTGGGTGACTGTCAGCTGATAAACACACAGTCTAATGTCAGGCTATTCTCTGTGCACTTTACATAAGAGGCACTTTGACACCTGCTCAGGTCAGCAGCTTACGGGGGGGCGACCGTGCTTGTTTGTGTAAGTGTGTCGGAGAGGGGGCTGATGGGAAGGGTCAGGACCGGGCTGGGCTGGGAGCCATCCCTTAGTTACATTTAGTCGTTTAACAGATGCTTTCATCCAGAGCGACTTACATCAAGTACAAGGGACGTTCCTCCCTGAGGCAAAGAGTCAGGTGGCTATCAAGAGTCAAGAATAAGGTATTGGACTCATGATTAGAAGGTTGTGAGTTTGATTCCTGGCTGTGGCTATATGATGTTGTGTCCTTGGGCAAGGTACTTCACCCTATTTGCCTCAGGGGGATTGTCCCTGTGCTTGCTGTAAGTGGCTTTGGATAAAAGTGTCTGCTAAAGTGTCTGGTTTCGGACCGGGTACCTTCTGATCACTAGTCGCCACATTAACCAACTGCGCCGCATGACTCCAAGTGTGGCGGTGGCTCCGTGCTGACTCCCGTCTCTCCCCGTCCCTCCAGGATTACGACCTGAGCCAGCTCCAGCAGCCTGACACGATAGAGCCCGACACCATCAAGCCCGTGGGGATCCGCCGGATGGACGAGAGACCCCTCCATCCGGAGCCCCAGTACCCGATGAGGTCAGCGGCCCCCCACCCTGGAGACATCGGAGACTTCATCAACGAGGTAAGCTTGCGCACGTACGAACGCCCACAGATAAGATCGTCCTTTATTAGTCTCGCAATGGAGAAACATCCGGATTTTGAATTTCAAATTACACACGCACACGAACGTGGTTTTATACACATCCTGGGCTGGGCTGCCACTTAAATGTGACACACACACACACGTGCACGGACACTGAAGGAGAACACACTCGTCGCCCACCTGTGAGAGGACGCTGTTGTCACTCGTTGTGGGAGCAGCACGGGCTTGAGGACGCACGCCGCTAAACTTTATTACGGTGATTCATGGTCAGGCCTCGCAGCTGGGAGATAATCCTGCCTGAGCCTTGAGTAGAACCTGAGTCCCGGCGAAAAGCATTTTCAATTTGCAGGAGATAAAAAAACACGAGATTAGATTTTTGCGGAAAGAGCATTATTAACGTCCTCGCGTTAGCGGTCTATGAAATAGACATCTTTGCTAATAAAACAAACAGATTTACGGGACTGTGTGAGGGGGCGACGTGAGGAATTTTTGAATTCAGCATATTCAGAAGCCTCTTATTTCTACCGACCAAATTTCAGTTGAAGGGTTTCCGAAACCGTAGCTTTTGTACGAAAGCTATGTTCGCCTGGGGCCTCCGTGGAATGGAAGCCGGCACTGAGAGAGAATGGGAAATCAAAAGGACAGTCGTGTATTTTTTACCAACTCCAACAGACAAGACATTCACTGTATTACAAATGGAGCTTTCGGCCCAGCTTTTTTGGATCCCTCCCAAGTTTTTTAGATTAGAGCTTGCCCTATGCAGGAGCCTCCCACTATATCTTCCCCACTGCCCATTCGTTCCCTGCCCTCTCTTACAACCTTTCATGGGTGAGGATATTGACTGCGTGGGCTAGTTTGTTCCCTGTCCGGTTCAAACGAGCCCTGGTAGCCAGGCAGGTGTCTCTGAAACACAGCCTGCTGCCACAGCCGCCCCAGGCCATTCTGTGTTCCGCGGGTTCGTTGTCTGTCCCAGAACCCCCAGGTCCTCTTGCCCGGTCCGGATATTGGCTGACACTAGTCCGCTAGCCCCCCCCCCCCCCCCCCCTCTCACCCATGCCCTGGAATCTAACCTGACCAGTGAGGGCTGGCTTCCAGAAGGCGGGGGGTGGAGGAGGGGGTCAGGAGTGTGCACACAGCCCCATGCCCACTGAGCCCTTGGCACTTAATTAAAAAAGGGAGGGAGGGGAAGATGGAGGCATACGTCTGAAATCCGCCCAAGAATTTAACCTTGCAGCGGGGGGGCCGACAATGGCCTTTTCATTCGGCCTCCCGTGTCTGGTTCTGGCTAAAAAGGATTGTTGTTGGGGGGGAATGCGGCCTCGCCTCCCAGGCCCTCCAAGGGCCATGGCGCCACGTTGAGGGCCGCAGACGCTACGGCAGCCCGGGTGATGAACGGCGACGTTAACGGGATAAGCGGCGGAAACAGGACGTTATCGAGCCGCCACTTCCACCATTGTTCCTCCACAGAGTTGAATGATGAGCGGAAAGGCTGGGCGAGTTAGAATGGTATTGTTTTTCCCTCAGACAGAGTCTAACTGTCTCTCTCGCTCACGATGACTCCTTTCTAACGGAATAAAGATCCGGCTAACCTCGGAACCACCAGGCTCTGCGGGGGTGTTGGTCCGGGAAAGGGGGCGGGGGGCGGTGGGGTTTCTAACCAGCAGAGCAATGATGGCTGTAATTGCAATGAATGATCCATCTGTCATATTTTTCCCCCACCAAATTATCAGCGTGCGGAGCCCTGAGCAAACATTTAACGAAGTCTAACAAGTGGAAAATAATCGGTAAAGCGCCCGCACACTTAGACCCAATCCATCTTTTTGCGTTTTGAGACGGTCGCTGCAGTGGCAGGACGAAGGGCCCAATAAATCTCTGCCAGGTTCCCAACGAGCATGCGGTCCATTCCCCCTCGTTGTCGCCCCATTTCCTTTTAATTCAGTTATTATTGGTTGGATGTCGCCGTGGCAGCGATAAGATGGGGGGCAGTGGGGCGGGTGAGGTCCTGGTCCGATGAGGTTCATGGCCAGAGCACATCTCCAGCTCCAAGCTCCGAGATTAGCAATCCATCAAGTCTCAGGGGTCCTGTTAAGGAACGGGCTCGGAGATCAATAGCAATCCGTAAGGACCTCTCACGACGCCGCAAGGGCTTCTGGGAATGTTGAGCCCCAATCGTCCAAATGAAGGAAATCACCCCCACCCCCTTCTCCAACCTCATCGTGGGAACATATATAGCGGCACTAAAGCATGTCACTCACAACCATTTCGCGGCATTCGCAAAGCCTGGTTTAGGGACCAGCCCTGAACTCGATTTTACAATTTTTGAAATTGGGAGTAACCTAGGCTACGTTGGCAGTACCAAGATGGCACGGTGAAAGAGTATCCACCCCTCAGCCCGGTTTCTCTGTGCCCCACTGCAAAGCCTGGAGGCAGAGAGGGGTTTGTTGTGGAATGGTGGCGGGACCGTTCTCTTTTTCCAGTAGGAAGGATTTGAGAAAGAGGAGGCTGAAGAGGGCGGCCATGTCCAGTCTCTCTTCTTGATCGAGTGCTGGATAATCTGGGATCCCGGACACAAAACACAAAAACAGTCACCCAAAAATGCTGTAGACAAATTAATCCTGACAGAGACCTGATTTCCTGAACACACTAGTAGGGTATATTTTAAGGGGACTCTATATGTTTTATCTGATATAGGAGAAAATCATGGGTTTGTGGGATCGTTCCTGCCGAAGACAGTGTGTGCAAATAGCGTGGCCTTAATCTTCAATCGTCAATCCTGGTGTTTTTTTCCGTCCTTACAGGGACTTAAGGCTGCAGACAATGACCCCACCGCCCCGCCCTACGACTCCCTCCTGGTGTTTGACTACGAGGGCAGCGGGTCCACAGCCGGCTCCTTGAGCTCCCTCAACTCCTCCAGCAGTGGGGGGGACCAGGACTACGATTACCTCAACGACTGGGGGCCCCGCTTCCGGAAACTGGCAGACATGTACGGAGGGAGCGACGACTAGGCCACAATCCACAACCCGATAATGGAGAGGCAACGGAGATCGATTTAAAAAGAGGGGGGAGGGGGGGGGGGGATCTTTCTCTCCCCCTGTTGATGGACTCGGACAGCTTCTGATTACTGATATCCCCAGAGAGAGTGACGTAAGAATGGCAGAAAAGTACAAAAGATTTACATAATTCCGAAAATGTTTATAAAAAAAACTACCAACCTTGGCTTATCGTTGTAGTCTACGCATACATATGCTTGTTGAAGGCTTAGGCATAGGCTGCAGTCCAGTTTTTGGAGAGGGGGAGTGGGAACTTTGGTTAGCTGTCACTGTTTGGATCGTTGGTATTGAGCGCGCTCAGTTACACTTGAATTTCACAGTACAGAAGCACTGGGATATAATGTGCCTTTTTGTACATTTTTTGGACCTGAATGATTAGTTTTATGTTCAAGGCTTTAATGGTACTGACTTTTGGAGTGATTTCAAAACATAGGAAAATATGTTACACTATGGTATGCTTCTACGTGCTTTCTTTGGTTCCACAATACTGCTGTTTGTTGAAAAAATGATTATTTAAATAAAGATGAAGAAATGATGAAGGACCCTTTGTTAGCTTGGATGGGACAAAACAATTAAGAACAGCACTGTACAGTACGCTAGACTTTTAGACCTTTTCACTAAAAGATTAAACTTATGCAGCTGGTTGCAAATAAAGGGAGTCATAAATCATACTTTTGTAGCGGAATATAATTTTCCTTGATTTCTGAAGTGGTGTAGTGTTTTACAAAACAAAACTGTTTCTTTTTGTTCTAATCCATGTACACTTCATTTGCCTTAGTCATCATCTGGTACTTTAAACTTTTACTTCACTGTAAAAAGATGTGTGTACATAATGTTTTTTGTTCTTTTTTTTCTTTTCATTTTTTTCTTTTGATGTAGTCTTTGAAGAACTGCAAAAAGTTCCAAACTTGTAAATGTATGATTTGGACTACAAATTGAAGTTTTGCATGTTTTTATCTTTTCACGACAACAAAAAATTCAAATAATGTTATTTCTGAAATTTATTTACAAGCAAGAAAATAAAAAAATGGGTGACATTAATTGTGTAGAAAGTCTTTTGTATAAAATGGAGAAGAAAAAAAAACTATGAAACAAAAAAGAAAAAGTCGTAATCTTGTCAGCACAACTGTTTGAATTTGTACCAAAAAGGAGGGTAGGGTGTCCTGACCATGTTGGCACTAATTACTGAATCAGCTTTAAGACTGGGAAAGGTTTTGTCTAAAGCCTTGTGGATAATCGTCTGTACTGGAATACAAATTATACTGACCCCAACCATCCGAATAAAATGCTAATTTTGGAGCTAGAGACTGTCTCTTTTTTTCCATTTGTTTATTCTTCAAACTCAGCATTGTTCCTGCAATTCAACGGACCCCCCCAAAAAATTATTGGTTGCCATGTTTTGATAAATTGATCAGGTTTGTATCAGTATAAATGGGAATGAGGTTCATGTTCTACATAAACTATCCAATCGGTAGAGAGCGTCCTGCAGGGTAAAACAGTAAACATATTCAGCTCACTCCTTCTCAGTGTCCGCTGGAGCATGTTCAAGGTTAAAAGGTGATGAAGACCAAATCGATCTTTCACTCAAGCGCTCCTCACTTGCTTGTGAATGTATAGCCATCCTGGCTGACCTGAAGGACACAGACAGTCTTGACTCTGCCCTCTGGGACTTTGCATGTAGGTGGACTCCTGGGACAAAGAGAGTGTAGAATCAAGACAGAGACAGAGAGAGAGAGAAAGAGGAAAGGAGAGAAGTGCACTGTAAGTGCTGTCAGGCTCTGTCCAGGCTATATACATAGCTGGGTGCTGACTGCTGGGTGCTGACTGCCATGGAAACATCCGTCTCACAGCCCTCAGGGAGAGCAGTTACGGCCAACAAAACAATGGGCATGCCTTATTAATTTTGACTAATTAGGCAGGAGTTGGCTTTCAGGTCGTGCTACAGTTTATAGAAAGTCATAAAAGGATGCTCTAATGGTGCTTGTTGAAAGGTACATGTCTTTTGTTTGCTCACTCGTAATTTTTTCCTGCTTTTACCATAAAACCATACAGTCTCTTATCGGATGATTGCCAACTGAATTATTCTATTGCTGCTTTCTCTTGTAATAAGCACATGCTACGCAGCTAACCTACCAGACAAACTTCTAAGCTTTAGATGATCTTATTTTATTATAAAAAAATGTCAAACAACATGGTTCATATCGCATATCCGCAAATGTGCCTATGCCCTCACATTTGTAGCAGCAGGAAGCATGTTATTTCTCTTTTTTTTTTTTTTTAACCAAAGCGCTCAGATTGTCCGAGGGTTTCATTTTTCTGCTGAGTCAGATCTGCTTCCCCCCGAAGGTTACTTCCTAAACACGGAGCCTTTTGAATCCAGACACCACCATGTACATGTGGTTCTCCTTTTCTTTAAAGTCGGATGTTCACCTCTGCGGTCAGCCCAGCTCAGAGCTCTGTTTCCCTGACCGCTACAGAGTCCGGCCAGTCTCCACCAAGCACGGATGTGGGGTTTGGTGACTCACAATTCCACTTCAAAGACCTCTCCCATTCCCACAGTTTGACTGTTTTAATGCCAGAGAGGTTGTTGATTTTTCATATGCTAGTCATTCGAGAGATTCTGAGGTCATTCTGAAGGAAATGTCTCATCGAACAAAGAATATCAAAAGCTAGGGGTAAATATATGTGTTAATGGTTCTGGTTCTGGAGGTGAACCAATAAATGATCAAGTCATGTCCCACCCTAACTCTTTGGAAATATATTTTCATAAAGCTTCTCTCCTACACACTATCCTCCTCGTCCTCAGATTGCTTCAGTAGATGGGTTCACTTAAGTCCATTTCTTAACCCCAGGGAACAAGGAATTGATATTCCAGCACAGCGCTTCCATTCCCCAAACAGGGATTATCCCCAGAGGAATGTTGGCAATTCTAGGAAGCCCAAAACATGTGATGGTTGTTCTTTTAACCAGCCAGCACATTGCCACATTGCTGAAGTACAACAGGCACTACAAGTCTGTCTCGTTTGCCAGACACTCAGTGGACAGCACAACAAAAAGGCTGATTTCTTATAAACTGATTGCTGGAATGAAAAAAGACATAATGGTAAAAAAAAGTCATTGTAATTATATTTTTTTACGTAAAACAATTGTATTCAGCTGCCTACTTAGTCATTTGTTTTTTACCATATGCTGCTGGCGTGATGAGCAAATTCACTTCTCAAGGGGGATTTTATTTGTGCATTTCTGCTGACAGTCGATGGATTAAAATAGTTATACAATGGCATTTACATATGCAAACAATTACTTCCAAAACTAATTATCAACACCATGGTAAACTGGGTGAAACTGACAGTGGGTTTTATCTCCCAGTTAGTTTGTATGCTGTGGGCATGTTGAATGTTGGTCAGACCAACACTTTAACCCCCAAAACGCATGTTTCATTATTCGTCAAATATTCCCAGCATTTGTATTTTTACCAGAGGTTTAGATATCACAGGAAAGGTCTCGACCTAAATAGTTCATATCTCTCTCAAATCCATCCATACCTCAGCCCTTTCCAAAGGTGGGAGCCTAAATCAGTGTCAAGGTCATGTTTTGCGTTTGCTGAATAGAGGAAGACACCCTGGAAATGAACTTGACTCAAACATGGAGCCTTTCATCCAAAACCCGCCAGTCGAGCCACACAGCTATACAGCAGATCCAGGTCCCTGCCTGACCAGAGAGTGTCTGGATTGCTCGACAAGCCTCAAGCAGCCCCAGTCGGACGTAAAGTGACCCATCCGCAGCGGGGAGAGTGTGCAGCATACATAAGGATTCAGATGCAAACCAGCTGCTCAAGTATGCAGCGCCTGACCTTTGGTGGACCCGAGGACGATAAACGCTACCCAGACTATCAACATAAAATTCCACCGCGCAGCAGCGAATCGAGAAGGGGGCGAGTGCCTTTTTTCGCAGCCTGCCTCATCCCTCTCAGAATATATAAGCAAGTGAGATGAATGCTTCAATGCTAACGTGGAGGCCGACACATCCTTTAAAGAATCCCTGCATCTCCACGCACACGTACGAGGTGTCAATCAACCGCTGCACAGACCGGCTGCTTTTCTCTGCGGCATTATAGGACAAATAGCCGAACCCAGAATTCCACACCCACGAAGCGGGTTAACTTTGCGGTTCAATTACAATTTAGAGGGGCTGTGAGGAAACCGAGACCCAGACTTGATCTGCTGCCTCTTCAGTTCTCAGTGTTTCCAAACAGATTTCTTCATAATGCCCTGAACTGAATAATTCTTCTCTGGTAGCTGGGCTTGATGCTGGTTTATCAACGCTCATTTATCAGAACCCATACCAGAATTATTCTCATTCTGCTCACAGGTGTGACACCGTGGTCACGGATTAGAGGGCCCACTGAGATGAAAATGATACGATATTTCTTTCATAAAATGCATATCAGCTGAGCATGTGATATCTAGCCTGTACATGAGCATCAGACGTCGCTTTCTGCTTTTTCGCTCAGTGCGGGAGTGTGCGTGCATGCGGATACGGTTGTGTGTGAGAGAGAGCGAGAGAGAGAGACAGAGACAGAGACAGAGATGAGAGAGACAGAGAGAGAGAGAGAGAAATCAGAGTGAGCGACAGAGAGAGAGAGAGAGAAATGAGAGTGAGAGAGAGAGAGAGAAATGAGAGAGAGAGAGAGAGATTTCTCGTCCCTTTCTCTTGCATGGGCGCTCGACATGTTTCAAACAGGACATGTAATCATAGAGCTCTTGCCCTGACTCACAGAGGAGACCCACCCAGGTGATATTGCAACACCTGGGTATCACTTTCTGACTTTGGTGGTTAGAAAAACGGCAAGTAGAATAGCAAATGCAATGAATATCAATGGCAGGAAAAATAAACTCATTCTGTTATTCCAACTCTTCTTTCTCTGTGCAGACAAAGAAGTAGTTGTGCGTTGGCAACATATCTAGTATATAGATGGATAGATATGTCATTTTAAATACTGCTGTTTTAACCTTGTTTGTGACAGTGAAAGACAGGGTGACTGGCCTTGAATATTTCCTTTAAAACTGGTAAACACTTGACATTCCATCAGCCTCACTTAATAAGACTGCTGTCACTTAGGCCACAAAAGAATACAATGGCGAATGTTTCTTTTCACGGGAAAATAAATGAATACTGCATATACTATATATAAATATAAAATATATTTTTGTTCCGTTCCCGGTGCTGGAAGGCTAATAAATGTGTTTGAGGCTAGACGGCCGTGGATCAATGTGCTGCTGCTCATACAAAGGGGCCTGCTTGTGTTATTGTCTCTGTGGGGAGAGAAAGAGGCCACTGGGTCGTGTTTCCTGTCTGTTGACTCCATTGTGATCAGCCATTCGCATGGATGGCTGTTGGGGTAAAGTGCCTTTCTGACACGCAAGCAACAGGAACAAAAAAAACACAGCACACCACATCTCATTGAAACCTGCTCTTTGGACAGCGAACGGGAATTTGCAGCAAAGAATGCACGCTGTTGCACTACTTTAGGATAACAAGCAGGGATGGACCTCAGGTTCTAGACAACATCACTTTGATAGAAAAAAAGGCAACCAACCCACTAGAAACGCAGAAATGGTCGGAGATGCAACGCAGTGAAATACAACCGTCTGTCCACAGTTTCGTTCACACCTTGATCACACCGGTGATAGCAAACGTAATTGGTCCTTTAAGTCCCCTGAGTTTAGGAAATGCTGTGAACTGGTTTTTCCCGCCGATCCAATAAATCGCCAGAGTTGTGAAATTGGTTGCCATGGCGAGTGACTGAGAGCAAATGAGCTGTCATCTTTGGATGAGAAATCCTTGACTAGGAAAATTCAAATTAAATTGATCCCTTTAACCCCAATTCAAGTGCAGAACAGCTTTCAGAGGTGATCTTGAGAAAAGCCGACACACTGTACAGGACTGACTTCACGAATCGCATCCCTTTGAAGTTGAAAGTTGAGGAAGAAGTTGAAAGGCGAACAAAAACGGCCAGACGTATTCTCAGAGAGGACGTTCCGTCGAGCTCCAAGTCCTCGGATATTTTATTTGAAACTAAGGCGCATAGCATTTTTTTATTGACGTGTCATTCAATTCCTGTCTCGGATAATACGTCTTCTTTATTTCTTATCGATAAAGATAAAAGTCACTCTTGTGGAGTGTGTGACTACTGTTTCAGGGACACTGGACAAGAGATAGTCCGCCATATAGGGTTTATTTCCTCATAACTTGCAGGATACAGTGCTTGTAGTGGTCATATCTGAAAATCCCTGTTAGGAATACGTTTGTAATAATACAAGGTGCGCAACATTGGAATTCCAACGTTTTTTAAGAGCTCAACGCAAATGTGTCAATACCCAAGCAGCAACGGACAGAAACATCAATTGCACACGAGGCCAGCGGATCGATAATTAATTTGATATAACAAGACACAGCTTGAAACCTATTACCACCCCATTAGTGCTGTAATCAGAACACATTGAGCCATCATTAATATGTGCTGGGCTCAGACAGACCAAACCCAAAGACAACATAAATGCTTCACATATGAGGGTTAGCCTGAACTTGGTCTATACTAGCTACACAAGAACATGGCAGATTACTTTATTAAATTCAATACAGAGTTTTCACCCCATCATATGAAATAATTGGGGAATTTGACATTAATGTTGGGGGATGCATACAAGCAGGTGCTTATTCTTTGGAAATGTAATAATAAATAAATATTCATTTAGCAGATGCTTTTATCCAAAGCGACTTACAGCAAGTACAGGGACAATCCCCCTGAGGCGAGTAGGGTGAAGTGCCTTGCCCAAGAACACAATGTCACAGCCGGGAATCTAATTCACAACCTTCCGATCAAGAGGCCAATGCCTTAACCCGTTGAGCCACCTGACCCCCCATAAACTTCTTCTGAATGTGAAGCCTGTAGTTCCATTGAGGTAAGACAATAGGCCAGCTACAGTTTGTCTCGTTATCCAGATATTTCAGACTGAGATTCAACGCTGGCAGGGACACGACCTTGCGATCAAACGTGCCTTGTAATGAGAAATAGGAACACAATCTCCTTCTCGCGCTCTGTCTCTTTTAGATGCCTTTCCACGGTTTTGGATGCTGGGGTTTGTAGAGGCTGTTCTTCCCTTCATCCTCGCCTCCCCGCTCGACGGTGGCTCGTTAGAGCACCGTGGGTGCCATTTGAATCCACGTTACATCATACGTCACCTGCGGGTCACGCAAGCTTTTTGTGGGTGGAAGTGAGCGTAGGTGGAAGGTTTCATGCCAACAAGTGATAGATTTCAAAGTGGATTAAGGAAAGGAAACCTTCAGGCCACCGAAATGAATGAAAGGGGATCGGGTGTAAAGACACACTCATCGGTTAGTTTGTGTTTGACTAAGCTGTGATAGGAATGGCTCTGATATTAAGATGCAGTACAGTTCCGGAACGTTCTTTCATGCACGGCACTTACAAGAACACAGTCAGGTAACCTGTATAGGTGACCTCTTATAAACATGCATTCGGCTGTGGGATCACGACTTTAGCTGTAAATTATTACAATCTTTCAGTTTAAGGAGAAAGGGATGTTGACTGATGGAATGACCTTGGCTCACAGTAGCTGTGGCCAACTAGGAAAAACACAAGTGCTATTTATGGAAATGTTGTGAGAAAACATTAGCACAGAGACATGACTATGACATGGTCTATAATATAGTCTTATATAAACAACCATCTCCAAGCATATGAAAGTAATGGGACATTTAATGAATATATTGCATCAATGGTAATGCACATAAATAAACATTGTTGGTCAGTGCTTTGCCTACTGTCCTACTGTTTCTACAATGCTGTTTCCACTGTGTTGTGTCTGCTGTGCTGTGTCTACAGTGCTGTGTCTACAGGGTTGTGCCTGGGCTGTGTCTACTTTGCTGTGTCTAAATTGCTGTGTCTACTGCGCTGTTTCTACAATGCTGTTTCCACTGTGCTGTGTGTACTGTGCTGTGTCTAATGTGATCTATGTCTACAGTGCTGTGTCTACTGTGCTGTGTCTACTGTGCTGTGTCTACTGTGCTGTGTCTGGGTTGTGTCTACTGTGCTGTGTCTAAGGTGCTGTGTCTACTGTGCTGTGTCTACTGTGCTGTGTCTAGAGTGCTGTGTCTACTCTGCTGTGTCTACAGTGCTGTGTCTACAGTGCTGTGTCTGTGCTGTGTCTACTGTGCTGTGTCTACAGTGCTGTGTCTACTGTGCTTTGTCTACTGTGCTGTGTCTACTGTGCTGTGTCTACTATGCTGTGTCTACAGTGCTGTCTCTACAGTGCTGTGTCTGGGCTGTGTCTACTGTGCTGTGTCTACTGTGCTGTGTCTAGAGTGCTGTGTCTACTGTGCTGTGTCTACTGTGCTGTGTCTACAGTGCTGTGTCTACTGTGCTGTGTCTAGAGTGCTGTGTCTACAGTGCTGTGTCTACTGTGCTGTGTCTACAGTGCTGTGTCTACAGTGCTCTGTCTACAGTGCTGTGTCTACAGTGCTGTGTCTGGGCTGTGTCTACTGTGCTGTGTCTACAGTGCTGTGTCTACTGTGCTGTGTCTACAGTGCTGTGTCTACAGTGCTGTGTCTGGGCTGTGTCTACTGTGCTGTGTCTACAGTGCTGTGTCTAGAGTGCTGTGTCTACTGTGCTGTGGCTGGGCTGTGTCTACTGTGCTGTGTCTACTGTGCTGTGTCTACAGTGCTGTGTCTGTGCTGTGTCTACTGTGCTGTGTCTACAGTGCTGTGTCTACTGTGCTTTGTCTACTGTGCTGTGTCTACTGTGCTGTGTCTACTATGCTGTGTCTACAGCGCTGTCTCTACAGTGCTGTGTCTGGGCCGTGTCTACTGTGCTGTGTCTACTGTGCTGTGTCTAGAGTGCTGTGTCTACTGTGCTGTGTCTGGGCTGTGTCTACTGTGCTGTGTCTACTGTGCTGTGTCTACTGTGCTGTGTCTACAGTGCTGTGTCTACAGTGCTGTGTCTGGGCTGTGTCTACTGTGCTGTGTCTACAGTGCTGTGTCTACAGTGCTGTATCTGGGCTGTGTCTACTGAGCTGTGTCTACTGTGCTGTCTCTACAGTGCTCTGTCTGGGCTGTGTCTACTGTGCTGTGTCTACAGTGCTGTGTCTGGGCTGTGTCTACTGTGCTGTGTCTACAGTGCTGTGTCTACAGTGCTGTATCTGGGCTGTGTCTACTGTGCTGTGTCTACTGTGCTGTCTCTACAGTGCTCTGTCTGGGCTGTGTCTACTGTGCTGTGTCTACTGTGCTGTGTCTAGAGTGATGTGTCTACTCTGCTGTGTCTGGGCTGTGTCTACTGTGCTGTGTCTACTGTGCTGTGTCTACAGTGCTGTGTCTGGGCTGTGTCTACTGTGCTGTGTCTACAGTGCTGTATCTGGGCTGTGTCTACTGTGCTGTGTCTACTGTACTGTGTCTACAGTGCTGTGTCTAGAGAGCTGTGTCTACTGTGCTGTGTCTGGGCTGTGTCTACTGTGCTGTGTCTACTGTGCTGTGTCTACTGTGCTGTGTCTAATGTGCTGTGTCTACAGTGCTGTGTCTGGGCTGTGTCTACTGTGCTGTATCTACTGTGCTGTGTCTACTGTGCTGTGTCTATAGTGCTGTGTCTGGGCTGTGTCTACTGTGCTGTGTCTACAGTGCTGTGTCTACTGTGCTGTGTCTACAGTGCTGTGTCTGGGCTGTGTCTACTGTGCTGTGTCTACTGTGCTGTGTCTAGAGTGCTGTGTCTACTGTGCTGTGTCTACAGTGCTGTGTCTACAGTGCTGTGTCTACAGTGCTGTGTCTACAGTGATGTGTCTACAGTGCTGTGTCTGTGCTGTGTCTACTGTGCTTTGTCTAAGGTGCTGTGTCTACTGTGCTGTGTCTACAGTGCTGTGTCTACTGTGCTGTGTCTACTGTGCTGTGTCTAGAGTGCTGTGTCTACTGTGCTGTGTCTACAGTGCTGTGTCTACATCGCTGTGTCTACTGTGCTGTGTCTACTGTGCTGTGTCTAGAGTGCTGTGTCTACTGTGCTGTGTCTACAGTGCTGTGTCTACAGTGCTGTCTCTCCTGTGCTGTGTCTACTGTGCTGTGTCTACTGTGCTGTGTCTACAGTGCTGTGTCTACAGTGCTGTGTCTGTGCTGTGTCTACTGTGCTGTGTCTGTGCTGTGTCTACTGTGCTTTGTCTACTGTGCTGTGTCTGGGCTGCGTCTACTGTGCTGTGTCTAAGGTGCTGTGTCTACTGTGCTTTGTCTACAGTGCTGTGTCTACTGTGCTGTGTCTACTGTGCTGTGTCTAGAGTGCTGTGTCTACAGTGCTGTGTCTACTGTGCTGTGTCTACTGTGCTGTGTCTAGAGTGCTGTGTCTACTGTGCTGTGTCTACAGTGCTGTGTCTACAGTGCTGTGTCTACTGTGCTGTGTCTACAGTGCTGTGTCTGGGCTGTGTCTACTGTGCTGTTTCTACTGTGCTGTGTCTAGAGTGCTGTGTCTACTGTGCTGTGTCTACAGTGCTGTGTCTACTGTGCTGTGTCTACTGTGCTGTGTCTAGAGTGCTGTGTCTACTGTGCTGTGTCTACAGTGCTGTGTCTACAGTGCTGTGTCTACTGTGCTGTGTCTACAGTGCTGTGTCTGGGCTGTGTCTACTGTGCTGTGTCTACTGTGCTGTGTCTAGAGTGCTGTGTCTACTGTGCTGTGTCTACAGTGCTGTGTCTACATCGCTGTGTCTACTGTGCTGTGTCTACTGTGCTGTGTCTAGAGTGCTGTGTCTACTGTGCTGTGTCTACAGTGCTGTCTCTCCTGTGCTGTGTCTACTGTGCTGTGTCTACTGTGCTGTGTCTACAGTGCTGTGTCTACAGTGCTGTGTCTGTGCTGTGTCTACTGTGCTGTGTCTGTGCTGTGTCTACTGTGCTTTGTCTACTGTGCTGTGTCTAAGGTGCTGTGTCTACTGTGCTTTGTCTACAGTGCTGTGTCTACTGTGCTGTGTCTAGAGTGCTGTGTCTACAGTGCTGTGTCTACTGTGCTGTGTCTACTGTGCTGTGTCTAGAGTGCTGTGTCTACTGTGCTGTGTCTACAGTGCTGTGTCTACAGTGCTGTGTCTACTGTGCTGTGTCTACAGTGCTGTGTCTGGGCTGTGTCTACTGTGCTGTGTCTACTGTGCTGTGTCTAGAGTGCTGTGTCTACTGTGCTGTGTCTACAGTGCTGTGTCTACAGTGCTGTGTCTACAGTGCTGTGTCTACAGTGTTGTGTCTGTGCTGTGTCTACTGTGCTGTGTCTGTGCTGTGTCTACTGTGCTTTGTCTACTGTGCTGTGTCTACTGTGCTGTGTCTACTGTGCTGTGTCTACAGTGCTATCTCTACAGTGCTGTGTCTGGGCTGTGTCTACTGTGCTGTGTCTACTGTGCTGTGTCTAGAGTGCTGTGTCTACTGTGATGTGTCTGGGCTGTGTCTACTGTGCTGTGTCTACTGTGCTGTGTCTACTGTGCTGTGTCTACAGTGCTGTGTCTACTGTGCTGTGTCTACTGTGCTGTGTCTAGAGTGCTGTGTCTACTGTGCTGTGTCTACAGTGCTGTGTCTACAGTGCAGTATCTGGGCTGTGTCTACTGTGCTGTGTCTACAGTGCTGTGTCTAGAGAGCTGTGTCTACTGTGCTGTGTCTACTGTGCTGTGTCTACTGTGCTATGTCTACAGTGCTGTGTCTACAGTGCTGTGTCTGGGCTGTGTCTACTGTGCTGTGTCTACTGTGCTGTGTCTAATGTGCTGTGTCTACAGTGCTGTGTCTGGGCTGTGTCTGCTGTGCTGTGTCTACAGTGCTGTGTCTACTGTGCTGTGTCTACAGTGCTGTGTCTACAGTGCTGTGTCTGGGCTGTGTCTACTGTGCTGTGTCTACAGTGCTGTGTCTACTGTGCTGTGTCTACAGTGCTGTGTCTACAGTGCTGTGTCTGGGCTGTGTCTACTGTGCTGTGTCTACAGTGCTGTGTCTAGAGTGCTTTGTCTACCGTGCTGTGTCTGGGCTGTGTCTACAGTGCTGTGTCTACTGTGCTGTGTCTACAGTGCTGTGTCTGGGCTGTGTCTACTGTGCTGTGTCTACAGTGCTGTGTCTACAGTGCTGTATCTGGGCTGTGTCTACTGTGCTGTGTCTACTGTGCTGTGTCTAGAGAGCTGTGTTTACTGTGCTGTGTCTGGGCTGTGTCTACTGTGCTGTGTCTACTGTGCTGTGTCTACTGTGCTGTGTCTACAGTGCTGTGTCTGGGCTGTGTCTACTGTGCTGTATCTACAGTGCTGTGTCTACTGCGCTGTGTCTACAGTGCTGTGTCTACAGTGCTGTGTCTACAATCCTGTGTCTGGGCTGTGTCTACAGTACTGTGTCTATCGCTATTGTATCTCTCGGTCCTTGTTCATGCTCTTCTCATATTACCAGATAGGGAGATCTGAATGATTGAAGCAGAATGATTATCCAATTGGTTAAGGGCACATTTGCACACGAGAGTAAAAACCTAATGGGTCAGAAGGCAGATCATTTATCAACATTGGTGAATGCTGACTGTACCTTTATCTAGGCTAACATCTATACCTCTATAAAGCAGCCATTACCACAGCTAAATGAGACCCTGAGATTTGACTGTCTTAGAACAACAGTGTCCTCACACAGGATTTAGGTCTGCGCAATAACAAAAATTGTTTGGAATGATAAAATACAATGCTCTTGAGATACCAGCAAAACAATTGACGAGATTATATCAGTTATATGCTATATGCTTCTATTATATGCTTGAACCTTCTATGTAATGTAACAATTTCGGTGCTAATTAGGCTGGTAAACTTGCCCTGGCAGGTTTTTTTGCGGTATAGACTGGCAAGATCCAAGAAGCTGATTGGAATGGATCTCTGAGGCCTCATCAAGCATACGGAGGAGGAGAGAAGAGCGGGGGGGCTTTGAAAACTCATCTTCCTGTTTGGAGGCCCTGCCGCCTGCCTCGGTACCCCAACTGGCACGCTCGGAGCATCGAGAGACAGCGGCAGGGGTACAGTCGACACTTTGAGGCCCTTTTCGACGCGTCCGCTGCCAGGAATTGGCTGGGCCCTCCCTGGGTGGCGATTGGCTGGGACACAGTGGTGACGGGGGGTGGGGGGGGTGGCCGTGTGTGGGGCGAGCGAAGAAAGGCAGGCTCGCTGCATGGGAGAGAACGTCCCCAAGGCTCCCGTCGGGAGTCAGTTTTGGGGTACGAACGCTGCCTGCCACTTTGGCGAGCGTGAGAAGGAGAGCGGGGAGGAGAGAGCTCAACCGGGGAATGAGTCTGTGGGAATTCATTGGCTAGCATTAATAATTCTGCCGCTTAGTACTGGCGGTAATTCAGGCATCTTCTCAGAGCTGTGGGCGAGCGGCCCCACAGGCATATTAGAGGGCCACCTGTACCTCGAGGGCAGCGCTAGAAGGAACATAGCTCTGATTGGAAAGGTCTCTGGCAAACAAAATACCAAGGAAGTAGGTTCATTAACACAGCGGGGCAATTGTACCTTTACAAAAAAAATAATCTTTTGTTTCTTGAACTTCTTTTGCACAGCCTAATGCATGCTGCATACAGTATATCAGATGGAATGAAATTGCGAAAAATACATGTCGCCTGGTTGATTTAAATACACCCGGTGTGTGTTCCCTTCTGTGAGATGAGTCATCAGTAGAACAGAACAGGGCAGAGCAGCCATTAAGCTGGGTCTTGACTGTGTGTCTGCAGGTTTAATACCGGCTGTAAACCAGGCCTACAATCATACAGGAACCAATTACCCAGCCTAATGACTAGGGGGCTTCCTAGGCCGGAGCAAAATACAAAACATATTTATGATATGCGTTTACAGCAGAGCAGCCCATCCCCGGTTTATGGAGGCATTAATATTGCAGGTGTCGGGGTAACGACTGAACCCACTGCTGTTACATGTGGAGAGCGCAGAGGTGAGAAGGTGTTGGTTCCACCCAGACACCACGAGTAATGAAATCCATCCTGAAGCCACTCCCAACAGGGCTATCGTTCTTCCCCAGCACCAACCATGTGGATATATTATTCATATGGATATTATCACTGCTCCGGATGTAGAGATTAATATCCATATTTTTTGACGAAGGGACTGTCTTCGGAATCGGTCGGCCAATTTGTGGTCTTCTGGAACACTTTTGTGGAACGGACTGAAGACAAGAGAGGTGATTTGTTCGGCCCCTTTGGTTTTGGTAACGAATGAGTAATGCTTTATGTCACCCCATCCCCGTCCCACCCACGAAGTGGTACGAGCCATTAGAGCGCCATTATCCGAGCACAAGGGATGTTCAGTGCTGGACCGCACCAGATTTATGACGACGGGGGCCCACGCACCAGTGACCCTCTTCAAGCTGGCTCCATTGTGAGCGTGCAGCATAGATACAGTTAATGGACGTTGCACAATGAGCCTCGATGGGGCTGCGATGATGGATCTGGGGCGTTGTGAAAAGCCCTTCAGATACTTCAGATGCCTGTCAACCCAACTTAGAGCCGGGGAGCAGGGCAGCGCTGGGACATTGTCCTGGAAAAATAAAAGGGGTTGGCGAGGGGGGGTGGGGGGGGCGGCAAGGAGGGGGGGCGGGGGGCAAGGAGGGGGGGCGAGGGGGGGGGGCGAGGGGGTAATTTGAGGCCGGTACAGTTGTCACGCATTCCTGGGCGGCGCTTTAATCGAACATGAAGGGACGGAAGGGAAGTCTTTTGGCTTTAATCCAGCCGCCTGAAACGGACCCAAAATTATCCTCAGAATATTGTCATGTGACCCACCCGCCCCACCAAACACACATATACACGCGTTCGCACACACACACCCTGACGTCCACACTTTTGCGTTTTTGTCCTCGCAATCTTCTGTTCGTGAACACGATGAACTTGTGTCGAGTGAACAGGATGGGTTCTGTCTGCAATCAACTTCACGTGACAAAACAAGGCACTCGCTTGTGAACTCTCTCTCTCTCTCTCTCTCTCCCTGCCTCCCTCCCTGTCTCCCTCCTGATTTCTCTCTCTCTTTCTCCCTTTATCCATCCCTCTTTCTCTCTCCCTCCCTCTTTCTTTCTCTCTCTCCCCCCCTCCCTCAATCTTTCCCCATTGCTCAACTAGACAGAGAATAAAATGTCATGTGGTAATTATGTAAGTAGCCACATTGCCCCATTGACTATGATACAGAAAGGAGGTTGTTAAGTTGTCAGTTTGATTACAGTGCAGCGCGACATGCATGCACCTGACAATAGCACCAGTTCATCCTTAATGATTTCACCTGACCTCCATGCTGTTTATGGCACTCCACTGGTATATAAAAAATTCCATTCTAGGACTTAAAGTTCACAACAGTGCAAATACTTTTACTGTGACGCCAATGACAAACAGGGGAAAATATCTGAAGCACAACTTTGGGACTTGGGCTCTGCTGCCGCACGAGACAAACAATAAATCAAGGTCACCCACAGATGTTGTATATCGGAGTCAGGTGGCTCAGCGGTTAAGGCTTGGGCCTCATGATCGGTAGTTGGATCCCGTGGCTATGTGACGTTGTGTCCTTGGGCAAGGCACTTCACCCTACTTGCCTCAGGGGGATCGTCACTACACTTGCTGTGAGTGGCTTTGGATAAAAGTGTCCGCTAATTGAATTTGTATTTATTTTTATTAATGAATTAATTATTATTATTTACTTTCACCACGCTGACCTCAGTTCGAAATGTCGGTGGTATTAAAAAACAAGTGCTTGGATTGAAAGTTAGTTGACACGTTGTCGTCATCCCTCTCCCTTCCCTTCCCACCCCCTTCCCACCTCTTCCTAACGCCAGGGAAACGTTGAGCTTGAGAACTCTTTCAGGCTCTCCCCCTCCCCGTGTGTCCAGACAGTCCTGTCCGCTCGCCACCTTTCATCGTGCTTCGTTCGTTTGATCATGTCTGTCTCCTGTTCTGTTCTCCTCCCTTCCCTCTTTGTTCTGACAGCGTTCTGCTGAACAGTGGTGCTAACTGACTAGCTCTATGTGCCAGGACATTGACAACGGATGCTGTCATTCATTGTTGGGGACCAACTAAAAATGTGGGTATTGCCTTGGTTAGAAGGCGAGTCAGGAGGCTCAGTGGTTAAGGCTTGTGATCGGAAGGCTGCGAGTTCGATTCCCGGCTGTGGCTACGTGACGTTGTGTCCTCGGGCAAAGCACTTCACCTTACTTTCCTCAGGGGAAATGTCCCTGTACTTGCTGTAAGTCGCTCTGGATAAGAGCATCTGCTAAATGATTAAATCTAAACGTAGAAGGCAAAATTATATTACAAAATTGCTGTGTTAAAATAACAGCCGTATCCATAACATCAAGATGTGTTTTGTCAGAATCCCTCCCCCTCATGAGGCGAACAGGAACGCTGGAATGTTGATGCTAGCAAGACAGACTTTGTTTTGACACCTTTCACTGTGAGCAAACAAACCGAACCCTGGATCATCCAGATGAAGGCGTCACATCAAATAAACACCTTCCCCCTATCGGGTTCATCTGTGTTTGTTCTCCCTGGGTAAGGTGGACTGTGCCCAGGGAGCTTTGTTGACCTGCCCTCCCCTGGGTCACGGTCATCCAGGATCCCCGCTCTGGGGAGGGGGCTGAGCCGGGGAGCCCTGAGGGGAGTGATGGACAGGGGTCACATTCATGCTGTCGCTAATCTTCAGCCATCTCCACTCAAGAGAATTTGATCATGGAAAAGCTGCTTCAAAATACATTAGCACCATCGCTAAAAATCATCGAGACATCGTCTCTCGTTCTACTGTTCTACTATGCCAGTACCATGGCAACCTCCTGGTGAAAGCCTGCCTTGGGTCTCTTTGTTGTAATCTCTCGGTAAGCCGTGAGCCGGAGTTGGAGGAGTCGGTGGCAGCAGGGGGGAGGTTGCTCATTACTCTTCAAGCGCACCTAATCTGGGGGCTAGAGAATGTATGCTTGAAATCATATGGGAATCATGTGGCGCAGTCTTTTAGGGAGTCGGGCTGGTAATCAGAAGGTACCACGGTCCAAATCCCGGTTGTGTCAACATGGCGTTGTGTCCTTGGGCAAGGCACTTCCCCCTACTGGCCTCGGGAGGAATGTCCCTGTGCTTGTTGTAAGTCACGCTGGATAAGAGCGTCTGCTAAATGACTAAATGTAAATGTTAAAAAGATTCTGTTGGTGAGGCTGTGTTCAGAGAGAAGCTGGTGGTGACGGGACGGGCTGAACGATCTGAAGCACAGACCCTCCGCCCCACGTGACACTGAAAGCTGAAACCTAAGCGCTTGAACGCAGCTCAGTGTATACGCCCCCCCCAAAAAAAACTCCAAGCAACCTCCCATCCCCAACTACTGCTAAACTGGTGACAGTCAAAACACATGAGGACATGCACTTTAGAAGGAGTCACTTAGAATCAGCCCACATCACTGAATATTTTGGGCCTCTTGGGTGGATTAATAGTTCATATTTGGGCCATAAATATTAGATGGCACTTCCAAAAAGTTTTCTTAATGTTTTAAGCATCTGAATTTGCAGCATATTTGATGGATTTTGCTTGAGTTAACATCTACGGCACCCAAGTGCAGCTTTGATAGATGTTCTCGTTTGCTTCGTTGCACGTAAGATTATTTAAAGTTGAGATAACAAGGTTTCTCAGTCTCTCTCTCATTAACACTCTCTGTTTGTTTCCGTGTGCCTGCGTGTGTCTTGTGTAGATAAAACCTGGCACTAAACATGGTGCGTGCGTGCAATTTCACATGTCAGTGTTTCCTGCAAAGCAGCGTCTGATTGTTCTCACCAGTCCTATTGTCAGCCACAATTAACACTGACATTTTAGCAGGAGGACTTTGCGCTGTTAACGATGTGTTATGTTTTAGCCATCACTGTTCTTTCAGTAGCAGGCAGCTGAGACAAAGCGATTGCGAGCGCACGCATACACACACACATGCATACAGACACACACACACACAGCAATACTTTTTGGGGGGTATTTTGAAATTGTGTAGTGTTTTTTCGTTCACAGGCCGCACCAACCAATTGATGTGTTTCTGAATTGCATATGGCGGAAATGAAATACACAGATAAGATATAAACGATTACTTGGATGGATGAATGGATGGATCAGATGAGCGGATACATGGGAGTGCTTCAGTGCTTTTGACTTAAAGCAGTGAACGCCATTGGCTGCTTCTGCCAGCTGACTTGAAGCAGTGAACGCCATTGGCTGCTTCTGCCGACTGACTTGAAGCAGTGAACGCCATTGGCTGCTTCTGCCGGCTGACTTGAAACAAGGAATCCCATTGGCTGCAGCTGTTGGCGCGGCTGGTGCTGCGTGAAGTCCAACACAGCTACTGGGAATCTAGTTTGTTGGTCATGTGATTAGAACAGCATTTCAAAAGTCTGTCATAGTGTAAAATGCTGTCAAGGATATTGAGGTTTGTTTACTGCACTATGTCATACACACCATGATTTGGGACGTACTTAATATTCCTCTGGCATACTCAACCATATGGAAAGATGAGTGCTTAACAGCCATGGCTGTATCCAACTCCATTTAGATACCATACCTGCATGCCAAGAGGCATTCTTTGTGTTATACCTCGTCTCTTACGCACACTCACACAAAAATACACACAGTGTCATACATTTAGTCATTTCCTAGACGCTCTTATCCAGACCAATTTACAGCGTACAGGGACATTCCCCCTGAGGCAAACAGGGTGAAGTGCCTTTCCCAAAGTAACAACATCACGTAGCCACAGCCGGGAATTGAACACGCAACCTTCCGCTCACCAGCCCACCGCCTTAACCGCTGAGCCACGTGACGTCCCGTGCGTTGTTGGCGGGCTGTGCAGTGCTGAGGTGCTGTGGTCATCCATCTATCTCTATGTCAGTTCTGCTGAAACATTGTGCTGACCCGCTGCTTCTCTCTGCCGCATAGCGAGCCTGCAGGAAGACACAGCCAGGATTCTGCCAGTTCGCCTGGGCCCTTTACCTAGATTAAACTGCTCCTGTTTAACAGAAGTCAATAGCAGCCATGCCCTGCAGGGATTTAGGAGAGGCAGTTCCTCCGAGCTTAGATGAACCTTTATTTGTCCTCCAGGAGGTGGAAATTGCAGTGAGCTTCAGACACACATCCCCGTCAGAGTCCCAGCGTCGCTCCGATTGATTTTCTCGGGGCGTCCGACAGACAAGGCTGCTGGCCTCTGTCCAGACTCACTCACTCTATCCGAACGTGTGCAATCTGCATTTCTCTCTGCACGCGCATGCGCGCGAACTCAGATGAACAGCATGCAAATGCAGTTGCACGTGTGTGTGTGTGTGTGTGGGGGGGTGATGCATATTCATGTGTCAGGGAGTCAGGTGGCCGAGCGGTGAGGGTGTCAGGCTAGTAATCGGAAAGGTCCCTGGTTCGAATTCTGTGCCAACATGATGTTGTGTCTTTGGGCAAGGCACTTGATCCGCCTTGCCTCTGGGGGATTGTCCCTGCGCTCGCTGTGAGTCGCTCTGGATAAGAGCGTCTGCTAAATGACTAAAATATTGTGTACTTTGTTAACCAGGGAGGAGGTGTTTCCATATACTGTACACTAAATCAGTATTTGGCACTATGGCTAGCAGATGACGATGGATGATGGATATTTGTTTGATACCAAGTCAAGACCAAGAGAATGACCCCGACAGCACGATGATCTGAATTCAAGTATTTACTCTCTTGGCAGTGGAAAATGTCCCAAAAGCTTCTGAATGTACTGTAGCCTGCTGGCCTTGCCAAAACTCCCCATCTGTTTACGTGTTGGATGTTAGTAATGAACTATCATGCCCTCCTCTCTGTCTCTGAGTGGGTCCATGCTCCAAAAAATCTGATTTCTTGTAGAGAAATTAATTTTGAAAGCTCGGTTTATACCATTGGAACGGCATTGAAATGTTTATTTGATGTGAAGACTTACAGACATGAGAACACACACGCGGATCAAACTAAGGACTGATCAGAAAGCATTAGCTGCTTCAGCGCTCCGGTGAAAGGGTTCCTAGGCGTGCGAAATTGCAAACGAATGCACACAAGCAGCCTCATTCTGAAGAGAACTGCCTGATGGTGTTGGATGTGTGTGCAAGAGAGATCACATCTCCCAGCACCTTGGCAATAAGTCTATAGCACGGGGTCTGTATAGGCAAGCGTGCACTCACTCGCTTACTACCGCAGCATACTGATGCCCTCTGTATGACTGCCCATTCTCTCTTACTCCGGCTCTATTATTCGTTTCTCTCCTCCACTTCTCTCTCTGCTCGGCTCTCTGTCGTTCCGGCTTCCTTTACAGCCGCTTTCGCTCTCCTCTACCTCGCCCCCCCCTTTCATTCTCTCACTCGGTAGAGATCAGTCGAGCATCACAGGGGAAATAAACAGGCCCCGCTGAGCAGGAAGGTCCTAATTAAACACCTAGCCTTACCACTGCAGCCTTATCACTGCAGCCTTATCACTGCAGCCTGACCACTGCAGCTTTGTCACAGCAGCCCTATCACTGCAGCCTTATCACTGCAGCCTTATGACTGCAGCCTTATAACTGCAGCCTCATCATCGCAGCATCATCACTGCAGCCTAATTTATCACTGCAGCCTAATTTATCACTGCAGCCTCATGACTGCAGCCTTATCATCGCAGCATCATCACTGCAGCCTAATTTATCACAGCAGCCTTATCACTGCAGCCTTACCACTGCAGCCTCATCATCGCAGCATCATCACTGCATCCTAATTTATCTCTGCAGCCTTATCACTGCAGCCTTACCACTGCAGCCTCATCATCGCAGCATCATCACTGCAGCCTGCACTGTCATCACTGTAGTCATCACTGTAGTCTTGCTGCAGACCAGCCACATGTGACCGGTCACACTACTAACTAGTCACACTACAGACCAATCACTCAGACCAATCACTGCACAGACCAGTCACTCTACAGACCAATTACTCTACAGATCAGTCACACTGCTGACCAGTCACTATCGACTAGACACACTACAGACCAGTCACGCTGCTAACCAGTCAGTCTATGGACAAGACACTGCAGACCATTCACACTGCAGACAAGCCACACTACAGACCATTCACACTGCAGACTAGCCACACTGCAGACCAGTCACACTGCAGACCAGCCACACTGCAGACCATTCACACTGCAGACCAGCCACACTGCAGGCCAGCCACACTGCAGACCATTCACACTGCAGACCAGCCACACTGCAGACAAGCCACACTACAGACCATTCACACTGCAGACTAGCCACACTGCAGACCAGCCACACTGCAGGCCAGCCACACTGCAGACCATTCACACTGCAGACCAGCCACACTGCAGACCAGCCACACTGCAGACCATTCACACTGCAGACCAGCCACACTACAGACCAGCCACACTGCAGACCAGCCACACTGCAGACTAGCCACACTGCAGACCATTCACACTGCAGACTAGCCACACTGCAGACCAGCCACACTACAGACCAGTCACACTATACACTATCCAAATGACAAACTAGCCATTCTAAAGACCAGTCACATTGCAGACTAGCCTCACTGCAGACCTTCAACTTGTCAGACCAGAACTCAACTCCAATTGCAGATGCCTTGCCACATGCTAGGTATGCCCGTTCCACATCCACCACATTATTGTTTATAGTCAGGTGACTGGGAAAGCAATTCAGACTTTATGAAACAAAATAACAATATCCGTGCTAATATACTCTGCTGGTAATTAAAAAATATATATTGAAGAGAAATGTGTATGTATGTTCAAGGTTTAACTTTCTGGTTATTGTTGGATGCGCAAGAAGGATTTCAGAACATTTTCCTTTATGTGTTTTCAAGTAAGAATGCAATGATGGCCTGGATAATTTGTTTCGAGGCATACGATGCAAAAACATTAGTCATTCTTACGATAAGTAGCCTACATCTTGGAGATAGCATGGATGAAGGAGTTTTACATTTAAAGGACAGATCCTGTGGCTATGATGGAGACGTCAGCTGTTTCATCTTAGCACTCGATGCTAGGAGCGTTAAACACAAGTGCACTACCAGGCTCGCTGGATGTCGACTCCACTAGCCGTTGCTAGCCAGAGGTATGCTTCCATGTGGGCTCTCTCAGGAAATTAAGAAAGGCTGTGTGTCCATGCATGTGTGTGTGTGTGTCTGTGTGTGTGTGTGTGAGTGCATTTACTGTTCTTGAAAAGGTGTATTTTAGCTTGGGGAAGGACAAGTCTCAACATGAGGCTTTCCTCTCTTTAATTGACTCCATGATTTCCCAGTGTGGAGAACGCTGACATTTTGTAGAAAAAAAAAGAAAAGAAAAAAAGGGGGTTTTAAGTATTTCTAGTCATCTCAACATTGTATACTTACTTTAACAACTCACAGCACTTTACAGCTTCCATTCCAAACTCACTATGCTTAAACCACTTATAGCGAGGACAGAGAACTCCATTTCCAGTGTGATGCCTATCTAGGTTTTTCCGCTGGCCTGTAGCTAAGTGCGCACGACCGCTACATGCTGTGGGAGTAGAGCTTTGTTCCAGGAACAGACTGTGAGCAAGGCTTACTGGAGAACGCCCCAGGGTTCTGGCTGGAGCCACCGCCACAGATCACTATACTGTACAGTCTTCCAGGTTAAGCCTGAAAACTCACAAACGTCGATCCTGCATGTGTGTGTCTTGGGTACATGCTGGGTGCACTTGCTGCGGAGGCCGGATATGTGAGCGTCTGTCTTGAGTCGCCTATCGGAACACAGAATTCTGTGCTTTCCTTCCGAATCCTGACCCCCAAATGGACTGGTTCAGGAAATGTTTTGGGTTCTATCAAATGATGGTATCTTCCTCCAAAGATTGAATCGATCTAGAATGATATAGTGAGGTCAAGTCTCAAGAGACAGGCTCCTTACTGGAAAGCTTATGATGGCTTGGCATGTCTTGTGACGGCAGAAAGTCTGTCGTCACTGTACAGTATGTTATCAATGTGTCATATCAGTGTGACTGTACATGTGCATCTTACAGTTTTTTTTATATACGTGTGGCTATACTGTGCATCTGATCTCATCCATTATGTATTTTCACTTGAAATTGTGTATTGGGCTGACCTACATTACAGGGTAGGATGGTTTAATTCATGATTTCCAGTCAATGAACAACTTGCCATAGCCTGTATCTTAGTGATGGTAACAGTAGTAGTAGCACTCTTAACAGTAACAATAGTAGTATAGTAGACACTAGTCACAGTAGTAACAACAGTAGCAGTTGTAACATTTCCAGAAGCAACACTAGTAGTCTTCAACAGCAGTCACTGTTGTAACAGCAGCGATAGTAACAGTAGAATTAGTAGTCTGAGAACATTGTGTTTGTTTCAGATGCAGCTGCTCATCAGTCTAATAACCAGCTGCAGACGAACAGGTGTGGCTGACATCGATGTTCCACACAGATGCTTGATTGATTACCCCTGATGTCAGGGGGCATCTGCTCTGCTGCACGTTCGCGTCCCTTTTCAGTGGACATCTGACCGTGTGCTGCGCTGCAAACTTAACTCTGAAGATCAGTTGTGTTCTGCGGAAGGTTGTTCAGGTCAGTGTTTACACACAATGTCCGGCTGTCTTTTTCTGTGAGATGCCATTACATCATTCACTTCAGTTCAAGATGGAAGGAACCGTTCCGTGTGACCATATTTGGAAGCATTTGCAATGCAGCGCTATTGACTGAAATGTGATGCTTTTGGTTGGGGGCATCGTCTTGAAGGTGTATTTCCTGTCTGCGGCATGAGTCGAGAGGTCAGCTTAATTGTTAAGATGTCTGGTTGACCTGACGACGGGCCCAGACAACAACAATCACCAATTATTTTATTTATTTTTATTGGACCATGTATTTCAGAAGCAAAATTTATAATTAAAGTTTCCCATCAATAATAACATTCGCCAGAGAAATGATTGTATCGATCTCTAGATATCTGAAAACATACTGTATCGTGATTCCCCTGAGGAGAAGATAATCAGCTACTGGTGTAATGAAAAACCCGAATAATCATTAGTGATTCCGTTTTTTGGGCACTTTCTCTTTTTTTCTCTAAATTATTACATTTTCGTTAAAGATTTAGCTCATTGCTTAGCACAGGCTAATTCAGGCCCATTACTAATTGGTCTGAGGGGATAGCAATGATTATAATATTCAGTCAGTGGCTTACGAGTTGCCTTTATTATCTGATATAATGTTATATGACATCAGATTATTTATTTAACCATACTGATTCAAGCATGCATTTTAATGACAGTTTAATTGAAATGATCGTAGCTGTATTGATTTCCTGACTGTTTGCCGACATGCTGGCTACGTATCTTAAAATTTCCCTTTTGTCTGTTCACTTTAACAGTCTCTGGGTTAATAAATGCCTGGCGCTTGCTTGATGGGCACTTAAATGGGACCATGTAGTGGTTTGACTGTGTCAGTAGGAGAGCCCCTCACTCACCCCTCCTCACTGTAGGGTCTACATTTTCAAAGGATTCAAATGCCAACGGCACGAGAGCATTTGAGAACCCGTTAGGTAGGCAGATTGAATGAAAGATGATACAAATTCAGATTCAGAACACTTTATTAATCCCCGAGGGGGAAACTCCTTAGCAACAACGGCACACAGTCTCGCAATAGCACACAGGGGTAAGGGTGTGAGGTAAAAAAGTAGAAGAGTGCACACAGGGATAAAGGAGTGGGGGCAAAATAGGTAAGTGAATGCACACAAGGGGTAAAGGCTGGGATCAATTATTATGAACAGACTATACACTTTTACAAGTATTGCTCTTACAGAATATGATGGACACAGTGATTGACAGGTAGCTCGTCTCTAATCGTGCCCCTAAGCATCCTGTGGTTGCGTGATGTCACCGTCTGCTCTGTGTCTTCGTGAGTGTTCCTAGTTGCATGCTACTCTGGGTGGGTGTATCAAAGAGATCCAAAGGGCTCTTTGACGACAAAGCCTACAAAGAATCTGGCTTGCTGTCTCCATCCCCACTGTACCATGAAACACATGAAAGTTTAACTGCACAGTCCAAACCATGGTAATCTGATACATGTTCTGCAGTCCTTGCTCTCTTACATTTGACTTTATGAGGCCCTTTTTTAACATCTCATCCCCGACTGATCTGAAAAGACCATTTGGGCTCTTTTCTTCTGTTTCAAGACGTTAAATGTGTCCTCGTGATTTATGGCAACTTAAAGTAAGTTCTACAAGACTAACAGACAGCCTCAAAGCAATATGTTCTGCAGCAGCAATGCTCTGTGATTCATCGTTTCTAGTTTCGACCAACCCCGTCGCCATCTTTGGCAACCCTGGGAAAGGATGATCCCTTTCAGCGTGCGCACAAATGTTTAGAGATGTTTAAGAACATTCAAGGTTCAATTCTTCAACCCTTTTGTTCTTTTTCTGGCTGCGTTCCCTGCCTCGTTTCTGAAATCCCCAGGGCAGTTTTTTTTTTTACCGTTCCTGTCAGAGCTGATAGATTAATGTTTGTTGTACTTGTGGAAATGAAACTGTTTTTTTTCTTCACATTTTTCACATCTTTTAACATTTCGACGGCCTGCCAATTCCTTTTCACAGTTTTCACTCGCTTCATTACATCTTCAGAACTTGCACAGCTATTGCGAAGTTAATTTCCACCTGAGAACTGTCAGAACAATAACCAGATATCATATATGGTGTTCTAGTGTCACCGCACTGTATTGAAAAATTATGATGTTTTGTAACCTGACAATGAATGAATGCCATGTGAGGCAGACCTTGAGTAAATACAGACATTGAAAGATAGATTCAGAATGAAGGTTTCTACTGAGACGTTAACCTCCCCCCAGTTAGGATGGTGGAGCGTTGTGGCCTGCTGGTTCTGTCGGTGCGGGTGTTGCTATCGACACCCATTGTGACCACTCGCAGACTGACGTCTGGAAGACAACAGGCCTTTAGAAATGTTGACCACCCCGGATCAACTACAAAGAAACTAATCTACCGCCAAAAGGTAAGGGGGGTGGCCACAGCCAAGATTTCCTACTTTGGCCTCCCCCCTTCAAGACAGGACAATGGAGTAGGGGGTGGTTACAGCTGTTTGATGTTCACAACATATATACAGAGACCTTGGGGGAAAAGTGGGGCTTTGCTCTCGTGAGATATCCCATTCTCTAAGAGGCATGGTCACGGAGCTCTGTCATGTCAGTTCGTCTGTTTCATGTTCTATGTGTC
This sequence comes from Protosalanx chinensis, assembly GCA_030340685.1. Classification (NCBI taxonomy): domain Eukaryota; kingdom Metazoa; phylum Chordata; class Actinopteri; order Osmeriformes; family Salangidae; genus Protosalanx; species Protosalanx chinensis. The sequence goes on from CM059328.1 coordinate 6,909,836, forward strand.
CTTATTGCGTTCAATAAATTTGTAACTAACAACTGAACTTTGTAGCCGTGCAGCGTCTTCCTTGAGAAAACTTGCCTCGACACCCACACACAAGGTATACTGTATTGACATGTCTGTACTGTATGTTTAATTTGAGACATTACATAAAGTCAAACTCATAATTTTTATTATCACTAATTATGACCTCACCATGGCAGTCACTCTCAACGACTGGTTATGAAAACATTTATATTTCATTCTTATAGAAAATAGATGTTCCGTACAATTCATAATTACCCTCACAATGTTGAGATAATGATCATCCGAACAACAACTTACTCAAAGATGATCTTCCAACTTGCTATTTCACATCAACCTTCACTCAGCATTATTGTTTGTGACAGCGTTTATCTGCTGTACGACATCTGTCATATCAGATATGCTAACCATCACTTTCATTTTTTTTTTTTTTTTTTTTTTCATTTGGATTTTTATAAAACAACAATGCAACACATAGACATGAGCAAAGCATGTCATACATCGATTCATTTATTGCAAAAGACGGATTCAGAAATGTTTGTTTCAAGTCATCCCATTTTCTACTGCTTGTTCACGTTTTAAAAGTTTGTGGGTGAATGGAGCCTATGCCTTTGACTTCAGGCCTTAGGCGAGGTACACCCTGGACTGGGGTCAGCTAGCCTCAGGGTTGTTCGGAACAATTCCGTTTTAAAAGGGTTGTAACACATTTTATGAATCCAAAACAAGTAAGCACAGTAATTTAAGACACGTAAAAAATGGAATGCAATGGAATACCATTAGACTCCGGTCATTGAAAAACTCTCCTCACCCAATTCATCCTTTATTTACCACCCTTCCGTCAAACTTGGACACTACATTTGACTTCCACCGAATCATCCCTTGGTGTAAACCCTCTGGAGCTGTGGGGAATGTTTGAGTCGAGCGAGATCTCCCTCTTTGTTCTTTGCCATTGTGTGATCTGGGTTGTTAGGTGTTGGCTTTGTGGGGAATCGCAGCAGCACAAATGATGTGATATGATCAAAACCACACTGCACCCCCTGGGGCGGCCTTCAGTCATGCAGTCCTGATGGAAAAATAAACTTTTTTTCTTTGTCTGTTTGTGCCTGCTGTAATCCCATAGGCAGCTCCAACATCCACAGAGACGGGGATGCGGTATCATGCTTAATGAGTATGACATTGACTCAGGTTCAACCCGAAATGACAATCCTGGGACCTGAAATGTCAACATGGGTCTGGTCTGAGATTATAGTCACTGTTCTTCATCTCCTAGACAGTTTCTCCCTGACTCAACACTCAAAGTCGTAGGTCTCCTTATTGTAGATTGAGGTTGGAGAGATCCTATTTCCTATAGAGTTAAATGGCACTCCTTGAGCAAAAACATGGAACCTCAAGAGATGGACCAGTTGTTTTTTACTCAGCGGACCACACTACTGTTCCTGATGAAACCTTGGGGTTCTATTAAACTTGGTAACTTTTCAGAGATGGAAGGTTTTCCTCATCCTTTTCCACAGTGACGGTAAGATGGAGGCAAACATTCAGTACAGGGGTAATTGATCTCTTCAGGAATTGCGCTCTGACCTTTGCTTGAAATGTCTCCTGTCAGGTAGCTCTCAGAGGCCCCTTGTTTGAGATGATTGTCACATTGTAGACAGAAATTCACACACAGTAAATCCAGTGGCGCTGGACACACTGCCTGGAAGAGAAGAGACCACAAATGAAAAATTTTGGTTCCGACTTTCCAACGGTCAGACAATTTTGAGACTCACCAAGAGCTCACGTCTTTTTTAGACTCAAGTTGAGTTTTAGTTTCAGTATTTTATGGAGCGTTAAGAGAGCACTTTCACAAGGGAGCGCCTCAGGAAAGCAGGGTTGTTCTTCTTCTCCATTCTGTTTGAGTTCATACAATGAGCGAGGCTAGTTCTGGAATCACTCATTCCCATACCCGTATTAACTAGCACAGGCACTCAAACAACAGTATTGCTCATTACCACACCTGTACTAGCTAGCACAGACACTCAGGTAGCGCACGTCATCAATCATTACCACAACTGATTCAGCTAGCGCAAGTTCATTGGGCCACGTCCAATTACACAGCCTTTAAAGGCAAGCGGATATGCACACCCCAATCGTCTAGTGATCAGTGCTGCTGCCGTCCACCACCATCCCCTTTCTTCCCCTTCTGTCTGTCTGTCTATATATCAGGGGGATTATATCTCTATGGCTCCCTGCCTCATGTCATATGTATGCTACATATGTGTCGCTCGAGGAGGTGGGGAGTGCTCCCATTTTGATCTTTCACTCCGCCAAAGTCAAACGCATTTCCATGACATGGTATCAATAAATGATCTAATCAATCACGTGAGTGTCTTGGTTGAAATAGTTTTGTGTGTTTCTGGGGGATCAGAACACTCCAAAGATTGGTGAGCATCAGGCGTCTTCGCAAGGGAGGGGAAATTATTATGGGTTTCTAAGAACTTTTTTGAGTCATTTTACACACATGTGCTCTTCAAAGCCCTGGACTTGATAACGGCTGTCAGATCTTTTTATGTTTTTTTATATATATACTGCACTGCACATTCCCATAGCTTTGTCTGTCTTAAGATCATTTACATGGAAATGTCTCTACCCTCTTTAGAGTGTAGAGAACAGTTGCAGCACTGTATGTGAGCCTGGGCATATGGGTCGGTGGACAAGTGATAATTCGCAAGATGGACCTTTATTGACCTGTTATGCTAATTTGGTCATTAATGTGAGTGTGATGACCACGTGGCAGGAAACCAATTCATGATAATTCTACAGATATGCAAATGTAATGGAAAGATGTACAATTATGGAATCTCAAGGTGTTATCATAACTGTTGGATGTGGGGAAAAGAGAACCTGTTATAATCTGATGGGTTCGGAAAATTCACGAGGGGCATTTTAATGTTATGTGAATCTCACCTTAATATTGAAACAATGGCAAGAGTAAAATGTTAAGTAGCTGTCTTCCGAATTGGCTTTTTCACTCTTAGGAGGTCATTTAAAACGATGTGAGTTTAAGAAGTTGAAAAGAATAGCTGGGGGCAACGTTTTTGCATTTTTTTCCACATTTAGTTATTTTTCCTCCCACGTCACATAATTGAAAAGAACAACTGTGTGAAAGGAATATCGAGCATTGTTCCGGAAGGCCATATTGTTCTCTCGCTAGGTTACTGAGCAGAAATCTCCAGAGAGCCATGACTCCCGGCTTACCAACGTAAGCTTCGCACTGCACTCTCAACACCGGACGTGCCATCATGACCCCACAACTGATGAAACCTTCGTCAAATTGGTCCATCGTAGTTCATGACAGTTAGCGAAGCGATTCATCATCCGGTATGTATCCTCAACATCTCAAAAGACCAATCTGCTCTGTTGTTGATTGTTTGTTAGCAGCGGCATGAGATGTGAACAAGCCACAGGACTATACCCTATCCCACAAGGCCAGGGCAAGATGTCAACTCACTTCCCTAAACCCCGGTCCAATAAAATGAAGGTGCATCCTGTGCACCCTTGGTATGACTCCATCTTTCCAAGCTGGTGACCTGGCAAGGATAAGGTCTTTGGTTAAGTGTCCGGTGTCTCGGTGAACAATGAGATAAAAGCGATGTGTCCGTGTAGCCTTCCACCCCAGCTCACCTGAGTGGGTTAATTACAGGAGTGGTCAATCTCAATCCCAGGGGTCCAGCTCTGATTGGATTAACCTGGCGGCCCATCCTCATTAGCTGCCCATTTAATTGCCGCTAGTCTTCCTGGGGTCCTCCTTAAAATTGCCATTGTGTCATTCAATTAAGCAGATACAACAACAAAGTATCAAAATCATAATGTCATAATACAATAATAGAAAATCTAAAATCTAAATAAAAAGGGCATTGGAGGTGTTCTGATTACATTAGAAAGGTGTGCGTGTGTGTGTGTGGGTGGGGGAGGAGTTTTGTATGTGCGTGTGTGTGGGAAAGTGGAGGGGGAAGTGCTCTGCAGTAACACATCAGCATTTGCACTATCATCCTTGGGGCATCCATTGACAACGCACCATCCCCGAACGTCCAATCATATTCCATTTCTTTTTTTACAATAACATCTAGCAGCTTTTGAGTGCTATCAGAGAGCGATGCAAACGGCTGGCCGACTGCCCAAGCTCTCTGAAACAGGCTGGTGGTGGCAAAGCTATGGCCGGAAGGGCCGTAAGCTTCCTTATTGCCCTGCGAGTTAGTGTGGACAAAGGCTCCAGCAGGTCATGGTGTTTTAATCACCCCGTCAAAGACAGCACGCCCACTTTGAAGAGCTTAGCGAGAGATGATGAGTGATGGGGAGCCAAGTGCAACATTCAGGCTTGGCCCGCACGATTGCTTTGATACCTCAGTGGAAAGGGCCGATTAGTGGCATCTGGGAAAATGATTAATTGATGCAAACACATTTCCATTTAACGACTGTTCACTCAATTATTCAAGTGCAGTTTCGACACCCTAACCCCCACAGTCAAACAGACACGTATGCGCTCATTTTATCAAGCAACCGTGTTTCCATGGCTGCATTTCCTCTCTGCCCGGGTCCGTTTACTCCCTGCTTACCTGCGTTTCTTTTTCACACATCACTAATTCGACCTACCAGACCAAAACGATAACCTGAAGATTTCAACAAGGTTAGGGTTATCTTTAAACCTTTCGTTCTGTGGTATTTTAGGGCCAACTTAGTTTTAATGAATAGTATCAATTTGTTTGCCATTTCCACAAATCCTACAGAGAAAGAGATGCTTTGTCCTGCAAATTCATGAGATGCACTCAATTACCCCATCTCAGGCCAGAACATTCAATTCTCCTGTGGAAACTGGGTGTTTGAGGGGAAATTTCTCAGAGGACTTGAAGGTTAGAATTTCCTCATGGACCTACTTTCTTTTTGTGAGTTGTCATACTTGTCCTTCATTCAATGGCAACAGAAACAAGAGGTCATTTGATACCCTTGTGGATGAATACATTTTAAAATCCTTTACAACAATCGATGAATTGATACTTATAAATATAAATGAGCCTCGATATTTGGCTAAACATTTTGATACTGTATTTAGTCCCACTGAAAATAAAAAGATAACACTGAAAACAATAAAACACAGTTTATTAAAATAAATACAAATCGTTGGAGAGCATCATTCATACAGGAGTGTTCCATTGTAGAAAAGGTTTCAGAGGTAGTCAGGTCTGATTGAGAATAACTTCTGGATTGAGGGTCAGAATGTCTGTGTGTGATGTTGAAAACAGCGTTCAGTGTCCACCTTTGAAACCTTTTCTACAATTTAATCAAAAATCTAATTCGGACGACTGATTAGGCCTGAGTTAGGTTTCATGATCTATTGATCAGGCATTAGTCATAATTTCCACACAACAAAATGAGACGCACATTTCTGAAATGGTTTCTAAAGTTTAGCTACGCGAGAGAGCTTTTTCTGAGAAGCGCGTTGCTGATGAGGATGCTTGTGATCCTGATGCCTAAATAAACACTGCACTCCACATTAGGGCATCTTTCGAAAGCCATTTCCGTGAAAGGGCCAACGATGCCTTCCATATCATTTTATTGCAGTCATGCTTCCTTTTATCGCTGTGTTTACTCCCAGGGAAAAGCTCTCCATACTCCTCCCCCACTTTCTGTCTTCGACATAAATTATTCATTAAGGAGACGAGGATAACAAGGGCATAAAGAAAAATATATGTATTGCTGGTGATCTGGGAGAGGGGCCAACGGATCCATCAGACGCAATTATAGGAAAAGTGGAGTGTTCCAACCGTGCGCTGCAGAGAACCATGCCTGCATGCTTGCCTGCCTGTCTGTCTGTTTGCCTGTCTGTCTGCCTGCCTGTCTGTCTGCTTGACTGCCTGCCTGTCTGCCCACTTGTCTGCCTGCCTGCCTGCTTGACTGCGTGCCTGTGTGCTTGCCTGCCTGACTGCCCGTCAGCCTGTCTATCCCCACAGTGTGGACGGCACCATTAATACACTGAGTTGGACTGACAGCAGGTGAAAGTGACCCTCAGTGGTCCAGGCGTGACACCATTACCACGGACACTGAAGCTGAGGGCTCCTAATTGCTCTGTGAACCTGGGTGAGACCAGCCATCCAGAGCAGCCATCTCATTCCTCTTCCCCCTCAGAGTGCGTCCGCCTAATCACTCCCCTATTGTCTGATCTTAGCCGTTGTCTTTGTCTAGCAGCAGACCAGTCATAGGTGACGGCACTTTCCCTTCACTGCCGGCTCCACTGAAAACATTGGACTATGGTCTTAAACACCTTAGTGTTAGACAGCCAACTTGCAGCTAAGTGGAGGGTGACCTTTGAAGGCCAAGAAACAAACAGTTAATTGTAGATAAAATGTTTGGCAGGAAGGGAAACTCCTAGCTGTCTCGTTACTGGGAACGTACGTCAGAGCTACCATTAACTCCCAGTGCAACCATTCCGTCTAGAAAGCGCATTAGATGTTTTTTTTCGTATTCACTTTGGTCCCATTTTGACTCTACTACTTTACAAAAGTAACCATGTGTATGCAAAGCTCTTACCTGTAAATACTGAATGTTGAGGGCTGTTTTGGTTCAGTGATTTTGGGTTTTATAAAACAGGTTGTGAACCTAATGGATTTTTATATTTAGTGTGACACCCTTGACATGCATTGAAAACGCTAGCAGTCAAATAAATAATAGTTGAATAAAAACGAAGACAAATGTGAAGGTCTTTCATGCAGTAGACGCCAGTGTTATTCCAACAAAGTAACTGGATCGGTCTAGTTACATTGCCATCTTAGAGAGGATATTCCATTACTTTTGACCGCTGGTAACCATTCATGGTGTCATGTGGCAAGGTTGATTCACAGTGCAATTGGGACTCAAAGCACAGCCAATAAGACTCGATTGTTGATAGTATTCCATTTATTATCACCGAGTGTCACCGTGGTCCAAGGCAGCCTCGCCTAACGCTGCCATGGCCTTTTCAAATAATGATTTTGTAATAGGTACTTTGCTTGACTTATCTTGTATTTCGTTATCTTTTCCACCCCTTTATGTCACCTTCTCTCCCGCTCTTTCTCCCATCTCTTCTATCTCCCGACTCAAGTGCCCAGCAACATCTGCGCTTTCACAGGCCAATGGCCTCTTGCCCGGACTACGAGAAGGAAATCGACTCAGAAATGGTTGTGCTGAAGCCGAGCGAAAGCCATCCCAAAGGGTAGGAGAGGAGTTATTGGAGTTAGGGGCTTGCTGGTACTTTCAGACTCAGTGCTGAGACCCTATTAAGCCTGTCCTCTCTGGAAAGGCTGGAGAGTTTGTCATTGTTCTGCACTTGTGTCCATAGCAACGTTGTGTTGGACAGTGTTGGTTCTGCTGAGGGCTGCCATGGATGTTAGATTGGTATCTTTCCCCCCCTCTATGTCCATGTTCCTATATCTACGTGCTGTATCACCAGGGGAACTCAAACCGGAATGTGAGAAAATGGCCACTGGCCACATCTGGGCGGACGAAAACACTGTTCCCGAACAAAAAGTTGTGGTTTTGGGCATGTGAAATAGCAAAGATGCCGTCAGCAGTTCTCAAAGTAGGATGAAAGGAACTTAGGCGTACACACTCAGAGGTAAAAAAAATTGTTTTACCAAATGGCCTGACCACTTCAAGTGAGTGACAGATAAAACTATACAATTTATGTTCCATTGTGTGTCTATGTGGGTGTGGCTGGGTGTTTTGTGTGTGCGTGAGTGTGTGTGTGCGGGCATGTGTGAGTATGCGTAGGTGTGTTTGTTCATGCGTGTGTGAGCATGTGTGCGTGAGGGTGTGTATGGAAAGAGTAAAAACATATATTTTACATAAACGTGTAGATGATTGTGGTCGGATATTTTGCTTTGAGGAAATGTTGGGTTGCTGCTAAAAGAGGTTGACCCTGGACTGCCCTTTAAAACACCAGATGTGGACTGAAATCATAATATATACAGCCTTTCTTATTAAATATTCCCGAACAGCTGTCTGTCTGTGTTAGTGTCTTGCCTCCGTGTTTCTAACAAGTGAAAACCCACTGTCTCTAAGGTGGAACTGTGCTGAATACAGAACAGTAGACGAGTGCTAACAAGGACCTGACATTTAACAACATGATCCCAATACTCATCAGTCAAATAACCCTTCATACATACATACATACACACATACATATATCGGATTACCCAATGCATTTCATTCCTATTTTACTATTTTAAACGTCAGTGGGAGTTTAGGGTAGGTATAAAATTTAAATAAAAAAATGTTTTATCTTTGAAGAGTCATTCATTCATTCATCCATTCATCCCCCAGTGCACATTTCTGGTAAATGTCCCAGCAGATTTGAAATAGTTTCCTCTTTTATCCTGTACATCTACATTTCTGTCTCTGCTGCCAGCACAGAGTGTGTCTGCCTTGACTCTTGTCCTTCCACTCTGTCTCTACTCCCACATCCGGTTCCCCTCGTGGGAAAAGCCTACTCATGGCTCGGAAAGGTCTAGAATTCCAAGTAATCACAATCAGTGGTACGTCAACCAAGCTCATCAATAGCTGCTGCTTCTAACATGCCATTAAGCTAATGTTCACAGGCTGTGTGTTATTCGAAATCGAAGCAAACATCATCAATATATCCACAATTAATCCCTGTCTTTCCCTTAATCGTTGTTTAAGCATTTTTATATAACAATCTATAATGAATAACCCTGAAGAGACATTCAAACCTCATTTGTAGCTAATTATACTTGTATATTATGTAGTTAATTATTACAATATTTGTGTGCAGTTATACATAATCAGTAAATTGTGTTACGGTAATTATGTACAAAGACACTCTTAATGAGAGTAAATTTCACCCAATACATCTGTAAAAATGTAATTTACTGAGACCAAAGTGGACCAAAGTGGTAGTCTGTTTTATTTAAGTCGAGTTAAAACTGTTTTATAATATGCTTTGCCTACACGTGGCATGTTCACATACATATGGTGTATGCACAAGTTAGCCATTACATCTACATTTACATGAGCAGATGCTCTTATCCAGAGAGACTTACAGCAAGTACAGGGACATTCCCCCTGAGGCAGGTAGGGTGAAGCGCCTTGCTTGAGGACGCAACATCATGTTGACACAGCCAGGGGTTCGAACCTGGGACCTACCGATTACTGACCCGACACCTTAAACGACTGCGCCACATGAATCCAATCTAGCATCTAGCACGGCTCCTGATAAACATTTGCATTTACATACATTTACATGTATTCATTTAGCAGACACTTTTGCCATTTGATGTGGCCTGCAGAATACGTCGTACTCTAGGACCTGGCAGATCTGTGACCTTGGACAGCAGTGGAAACGTGAGATCCTCAGAAAGCATGTTCACAGGATGATGGATCAAAGGTCCCAGTGCTTCAGGCTGGTGAACCTGGCCAGCGTGGGGGAAGGTCATCACCTGCAGGGGGCAGCAGATCCCAGAATGACAAGGTCAGCAGGTTAACTGGCCAGTGAGTCTTGTTGATTACATTCACATGTGCATTTCTTCATTTAGCACAGGCTTTATTCAAAACGCCTTCAAAGAGAGAGCTTTACAAAAGAGCATAGGTCACTGATCATAACAACTTGATAGACCCCAAACGTTGCGGGTTGTCAGATTATGAAATATACATTGCGTGAAACCAAACAAGTACCAAAGGGAAGAGCCACAAGAACATTCAGTTAAACAAGTTACAATTACATGGCAAGAATCTCAAACGGGCAATAGTGTATTATTAGTAGTTAGTAGTAGTAGTTAACAGTGATTATCATCAGGACTTGGAGACGGTTGCTGGTGTCAGTTTAAAAGATGTAATGCACAGGTATTTGTACACCACTGTAAACGTCCAGACATCATGGGAGTTGATTCTCACGTGTATCTGAGGCAGTGGGCGTTTAATCTGCTGTTGAATGAATGTTATTCTTTGTAAATACGTCAAAGAACATTTGAGTCTTGTTGACAAACAAGCAGCTTCCGACAGGCAAACGCACAAGCTTGGAAATCTCTCCAGGTCCTCGTCAAACAGGCCCGTACAACTCCCCAGGGACGACAGCAACTCAGCAGGCTGGCATCATCTATCTCACTGCCAGCTGACAACAACACAACACTCCAAAGCCTAGATTCCTTTTGATTAAAACCTCACGCGGAATCAAAGTCAACCGCAACAACACAATCATGAGACCACTTTTCCCCCACCCGCTCATATTCAAACACGTCTTAACAGTCATCCTCGACAGAGTAATGAACATCTAGTTTCGGATTTGCACAGAACACACCTGAACTTTCCGGAAGGACCACGGCAGAAGATGAGCGCGGTGACGGACGGCGCCAGAGCCATCTTGACGTGTTCATCGTCGGAACGCGCTGCCAAGATCACGGATGCGTCTCGCTTGTCATAACAGTTGAACAACTGACGTCAGGAACGATGGAGCAAGGCGAGCCGTAACGAGCCGGGTTCCAGACATCCCAGCTTGAAGTGCCTTGTCTGCTGGGGTGACTTTCCCTCGGCCCTCCCCCCTTCCCCCGCCTCGTCCACTGCCCCCCCCCCCCCCCGCGCCTCCTCCATTCCCGCCTCCTCCACCGCCCCCTCCACCGCCCCCGCCTCCTCCACCGCCCCCTCCACTCCTCCACCGCCCCCGCCTCCTCCACCGCCCCCTCCCTCTCCGCCGCGCCCGCCCCAACCCCCTCCACCACCCCCACTGTGTGGAAAAAGGTAATTGCTTTCTACTCATGAGCCATTGATCCAGCTCGCGCAGTACAGTTTGTCAGTCCTGCGGACAGAGAACAAAAGAGGGGGAACGAGAAAGGCGAAGAGACAAAGACTCCCGAACACGCACTACATGGCACGGCGGCAAGGCTGGGAACATAGTTCCTTTTAGAAAAGAAAAAAAAAAAATCTTAAGATGTCCTTGAAGTCGAGGAAACGACTACGGAACAGTGACTTCTAGAAGTCAATCAACAATCCTGACCAGTCCTGAGTAATGTAAGCTTAAAATGGTCAAGGTGGCATCTGTGATCATGGATAACCCACATTCTACATTACTATTTAAACTATTTTCTTCTGAGCCTGCGCTGTTTCATAAATGATGGGATTCGGTGACGAGGTGCAAGCGACTTATAAAGCCTTCGTCTAGCTGGTGCTGATTGATCCCAGGTTGAACTGCTACCCTTTATTTACACCAACTACACTGTTGTGGTGTTGATGCGGTTTATCCTATACAACAAACAAACGACGAGACATTAGTGCTGATATGAGATCTGCGTTGTTGAGATGACCATGCTGTGCCCGTTGCGGTATGTCATTATGCGTTCCAGTGGCAGGGAAGCAATCTTGGCTAATGGATGTAATTAGGCTAAACTGAAATTAGAACACTTCTCCCTGGAAGAGCTCAGAGAGGCTGCGATCCGAGCGGAACATGCTAGATGGATCCATCCGCTGGACGAGGATGAGCGGACGTGACCGACTCTTGCTGTCCCCCTGCTCACAAGCAAGGAGTTGAGAGACCAGGGAGTGACTGTTTTTATTTCCATAATCCTACAGGAGCTGAATGTGTGTCCTGGAATCATTTAAAGCTAAACAGAGCAAATGGGGAGCGACGTGGCCCAGCGGTTAAGGCGTTGGGCTGGTGATTGGAAGGTTGCAAGTTCAATTCCCAGCTGTGGCTACGTGACGTTGTGTCCTTGGGCAAGGCACTTCACCCTACTTGCCTCAGGTCCCTGTAGATAAGAGCACCTGCTAAATGACTGAATGTAAAGGATGGCCCTGAGTGCAAAAGCCACAGTGGTTGAGCCGACAGTGTAAGTGTGTGGTCCACATCCCAAATTCAGCAGTAATCATACAGTTTTTGTTTTTATCGTTTTAACTACAGTCCTATGAAAATAATTTAACTGAATCAATACCGTTCCTTAGGAAAAATATCAATTATTGACAGAAGATGAAAGGATTTGAATAATTGCCAAGACATGGGTTATGGAAAAGCATTGATCCAATCTTTCGCCTCATTATAAGCTCTGGGGGACAACTAGTTGAGAGGAGCAGTCATGTGTCCAACTAGTGAATTTATTTCACACAGCAATACTAATTATTATTCGGACTCCTCTGAATAATTGATATTTTCTGATGGTCGCGTTCAATAATGAGCTCAATACCCAGTATCTGTTGGGGAACCTGACCGGGAAAGCAGTTTGATTCCAATAACAGGAGGTCTGTAATGTTATGCATACCAGAGCTAATTGGATGTGAGAATCATTCACAGTTATTAGGTTGACCTGTGACCCTGGCATTTTCCATAGACAGTCCCTGAACCTCATCCTGAAGCTTATCAGTGCAGTACGTGACAGGAACACTGCCGATTGGCTGGCTGTGAAAACTGAACACCCAACCCTGACCGATATAACACAGTTCAGTTTTTAAGCTAAAGTAGCTCTAATAGTTTTCCTGATGAAAAATGTTTTTTTTTGTCATGAAGGATGGATTGATTTAAATAGTTACACTTTATGAGGAAACTGAGTTGGGTGCTTCCCTCACAGTGTACCAACTTTACTTTACCAACTTTTAACATGTTCCAAACAGCTTTTTACGGACTGTGCATTATACTAACCTATGGAGATAAAGCTAAATAAATAAACAGAAACATCCCCACTGCTTTATTCAATTCATGCCTACTAGACCAAACGTTTTTTTTTTAAATCATTTTATTAATGGAGGAATGTCATTTCTCTTTATTGCATCATTTTTTGGGGAGCTGTTCTACTTCAAGGCCGATGGTGTCTTAAAGAATTAGACGCTTAAAGCATTTCTATTCAAGGATATAATTTAATAACCCGTTTGTCCTCTTTTGTTCAGTATTTTTCATATTTTACCTTCGCCTTGACCGTCTAAGAGGTAAGTGGAAGATACATGTTGAGAAGTTTCACTTTTTCCACACAGGAGACATTTTCTCGATTGTTTTAAAGTACCTGATATGAATGCTAATGTACAGGCAATGAAAACAAAACTCCAGACTGGTAAGATGGGAAGCTAATGGGAAGTCACTTGACTCACTTGACTCTCACTCGCTTATATACAATGTTGATACTTCATACTCTTAGATCCTTATCTCCATATTTGATAGGATTCCCTTTATATTTTACTTTTGTATTTTTGCTTTATTTAACTCTATTTGTATACTTTAAACTGTTCCTCCGAGTGCTGTACTGTACCCTGTTGCTGTTGTAAACTGCAATTTCCTGCGGGACAAACATGTATTATTTATTTTATCTTAACGATGACAGGGCTATGCATTAGGTACTGCATTGTTTTACCAACCTAATCACTGGAAACACTACAGTACATGAAGGTAATAATTCAGAATTTGACTGCAATCAGTGAGTTTACAATAGCACTCCATTTAAATGAATGCCTGTGCACTGGCTACTGTTGTCTTCAGTGGAAGCAACCTTGCTTTTTGCTCGGGGGCCTTTGAGAGCACCATAAAAGACCCAGGGTGGCAACTGCGAGCGTAATGGATGGTCAAGCAGTAACAGAGAGCTACAAAAAGGAAATTAATTCATGGAATGTGATTAGGAGTAATGGGACACTCGATGACAAGGCTCGTGTAGTGTACAATACCACGCTGTGTAGAAATCCCACCTGTTGGCTCAGCTTTGCATTTCAATGAGGAACTGCCAGAGTGGAAATCAACAGGCAATCTGCGGCACCCACTACATTTAACTAAAGTGTCAAGCTAAAAATGAATAACCAGTTTTTATAAATGACTTACATTGAACCTAGACGGAGCCTTAAAGAGAAGTCCAGGACTGGAACCCCTAACCTTTGATAACCCAAGGGGGGAAGAGTTATGTGTAGGTGTTACGCTTCCCTACCATCCCCACCATGTTCCCTACAATTTTTTTGGTTAAAGTTATCACTTGTGAGTACATTTACATTGCATTTAGCAGACTTACAGCTACAACGGTGGCAGAGCGGTTAGTGCTCTTGCCTCCCAATAAGGAGATCATGAGTTCGAATCTCGGGCCCGACCATGATCTCTCTGGGTGGAGTCTGCATGTCCTCCCCGTGTTACCGTGGGTTCTCTCCGGGCACTCCGGCTTCCTCCCACCGTCCAAAGACATGCATGTGGTAGGTTAATTGGGCATTGTGGAAAAAATTGTCCCTAGTGTATGACTGTGCGAGTGAATGGTTGTCTCTATGTTGTCTGTCAATGTTTGTGTGATAGCCCTGCGACTAGCTGGCCCCAGTCCAGGGTGTACCCTGCCTACGGCCCGAAAGTAACTGGGATAGGCTCCAGTCACCCGTGACCCCTAACGGGAATAAGCGGAAGAAAATGAATGAATGAGACTTACAGCAAGTACAGGGACATTTCCCCAAGGCAAGTAGGGTAAAGTGCCTTGCCAAACATGACACAACATTACATCAGCACAGCCAGGATTCGAACCAGGTACCTTCTGATTACCAGCCCGACTTCTTAACCGCTCAGCCAGATGACACACACGAGTGTTTTGACCATGATGTTCATTGGGATAGCATACAAGTTGTACAATTCACACAACTTATTCACATTTGTTTTCATTTAACATAACCGCAACCACAATGATATAAAAACCGCCACTGCCATGGTTATGCATGTGTCTGCGCTCCACTGCAAACAACCGTTCATTTACGTGGATGTTCTTGGTTCACCATAGGCAAGTCAAGGCAAGTTTATTTAGCTAGCACCTTTTATACACAGTGGTCATTCAAAGTGCTTCACATTTAAAAGAATACAAATATATAGAACATTTAAAAATAGAAATAACAATTTACATCAAAAGAAAAAATGCGTTAAAAGTTAAATAAAAACAGGAAAAATTATAAAAAGATAACAAGTATGAAATAAAGTGCAAACAGTTCGACATAGCACAGTGTTCAATCAGCAAATGCTTTGATGAAAAGATGTGTTTTGAGCCTGGATTTAAAAGTGTCTACTGTTGGAGCACATAGACATTCGGAGACATCCGGATTGTCTCGCCCAATCAGATGTCTCATGCACACATACTCTCAGGCTTTCAGTTCTCCCCCCCACCCGATCTCCCGCATCTACTCCGGCGAAAAAGTACAAGTTTTATCAGTTCCTGACAAATGGAAGGACGGCCTGAATGAATGAGGCGACCGCCAACAGGGTTATAGCGTACGTTCTGGAGAGAAAGCCACGAAAAGAGGAGAACCGGAGAGAACAGGGAGGGAGAAGGAAAGCGAAGAGTGAGACGAGATCGTTAGAAGACTCAGCTGTGCCCTCGCTAAGATCTGTTCTCGAATGCTTGAGAATTAGTCTGATCACTTGAACCGATTTCCTTCTTTGTTTGACAGGATGTAGGATGAACCGCTGCTTTTGTTCTGAGTCCTCTTCAAAACGAATCTGCAGGACCATTGACAGACCTAACTATTGCAGTATGAAGGAACGCTTCAGGTCGCCACGGATTAATGTCGTTTTGTAGGGAACCAGGGATTCTGGTCTGAAATTGAAGCGCATTTAATAGAAGGGCTAAGATTATGCTATCCAGAACCCCCACTCATGTATTTTGGGACTTTACCATCCATGGAAACCCTTTGATTGTGTTGAGCGTAACTGATGTTGCAACATTCAAATGTGTCTCTGCCGGTTGAAAATAGCAACCAGGTGTTCTGTTTGAAACTACTTTTGGACAATAAAACTAAACATGGTACAGTGGGAGGGGTTTGTTTAAAGGGAAGTGTAATTGCATCATTAGGTTTGACAGTTCTGCTTACGCACAATACGGCTGTCGCTGCACAATCTGTCATCTAATTAGGGTTTTTCAGGAAACGCGACATCAGGTAGATTGTGAGTCGCCACGATGCGGGCTACGTTTGAAAACAAAAGAGCGATTTTGTTAATGGCTGTGGAAAAACGTGGAAACACCCTGAAGTGCTAAAATTTGAGGAGTTAAACAGGCTTTCTTTGTGTTAAGCGAGCACATCCTCTTCATCGGGACACAAACTACTGAGTCAACATGACGTTTTGAAGGGGCTGATGAGGGCCTTTGTAAATCTTGGCATCGTCACAAACAGAAAAAAGAATGCCTGTCCCTACAGGCTTCAATTAATGAACTCATCAAAGAGCTTCTTCTCTGCTTCATCTGTCATTTTGAAACCATCAGGATTGGAAACATTTCCGTGGGTTTCTAATGACCGCTGGTGATCCTTGTCACCTTACTCTCCATTAGTTTACATGTCTTTTCACTTTCGAATAGGATGTGCTGTAGCAATATACGGTGATTAAGAGTATTAAAATTGATTAAGGGTGTGCCATTCACAGAGGCTATATGTACTTAAGGTTGAGTGAGCGAGGGGGAATGTTGATTAACAGGCTTCTGTGGTCGGCTATGGAATGAACCAGAAGGTCAGGCATTGCACCGCACTGCCCTGGAGCGATCAGGCTTACATTTACATTTATTCATTTAGCAGACGCTTTTATCCAAAGCGACTTACAGTAAGTACAGGGACAATTTTCCCTGAGGCAAGTAGGGTGAAGTGCCTTGCCCAAGGACACAAAGTCATATAGCCACAGCGGGGGCTCGATGTCACAACCTTCCGATCATGAGGCCAACGCCTTAACCATTGAGCCATCTGACCCCCATTTAGGCTTATTCAAAAGGTTTGACTGCAATGCTCAAATCAAGTTTGATAGCGCCACTGTTGATCTGATATTGTGTACTGGTGGATTTGCGTCGCGGTTCGTTTGTTATGTGGTGTTGGTGTATATTTGGTTTGGTGGATGTAGGCTTCCGGAAAAAGTACATCCATTTGACTACCATGTAAAATGTTAGGGCTTAGAGCATGGCCACTGATCACATTTTTCTAAGAGGTCTAATGGATGCCAAAATGTAGGCAGTGCTGAAATGTTTTGAATAACCTTGTATCATACATTGTCAGCAGGTTATTCAAAATATTTCAGCACTGCCTACATTTTGGTTTGAATGGATTTCTTTCTTAGTCACAGATAACATTGTCTACCTATCCAACCTCTGGGACACTAAAATAAAATAAAGTATATCTTTCAGGGCCTTAATTTATACCAGATATTAAAGTCTACTTTGACTGTGTATAGTAGATCATAGAACAAGACACAGTTCAGTATTCACTCACGCTAATGTTAAGGCCAGTTTCAAAGTCATTGTTGAAATGAGAGAACGTACAGAGGATCAGTATAATGTTCAACAAAGGGGGAGATCCTACCTTCTTGAGGACAGCCATGAGCTGAGAAGATGGTTCCACACACAGCATTAACTTGAGGACAGATGTGAGGCGATAAGATGGTTCCACACAGCACGAACTGGAAGATAGATGTGAGCTGAGAAGATGGTTCCACACATCACGAACTTGAGAACAGACGTGAGCTGAGAAGATAGTTCCACACAGCATGAACTTGAGAACAGATGTGAGGTGCGAAGATGGTTCCACACAGCATGAACTTGAGGACGGATGTGAGGTGAGAAGAGGGTTCCACACACAGCATGAACTTGAGAACAGATGTGAGGTGAGAAGATGGTTCCACACACAGCATGAACTTGAGAACAGACGTGAGCTGAGAAGATGGTTCCACACAGCACGAACTGGAAGATAGACGTTAGCTGAGAAGATTGTTCCACACAGCACGAACTTGAGAACAGACGTGAGTTGAGAAGAGGGTTTCACACAGCACGAACTTGAGAACAGACGTGAGCTGAGAAGATAGTTCCACACAGCATGAACTTGAGAACAGATGTGAGGTGAGAAGATGGTTCCACACAGCATGAACTTGAGGACGGATGTGAGGTGAGAAGAGGGTTCCACACACAGCATTAACTTGAGAACAGACGTGAGGTGAGAAGATGGTTCCACACACAGCATGAACTTGAGAACAGACGTGAGCTGAGAAGATGGTTCCACACAGCATGAACTGGAAGATAGATGTTAGCTGAGAAGATGGTTCCACACAGCACGAACTTGAGAACAGACGTGAGCTGAGAAGAGGGTTTCACACAGCACGAACTGGAAGATAGATGTGATCTGAGTAGATTGACTTGCTGATGCGGTAACCTGGTTTTGAACCCTCTTGAGCGGTCACAGGAACTGGGACAGTCAATCTCATGGAGAAGAAGGAAGTGGATTGTTTCAAAATTAATACTTAAGACTAAAAAGAAATGTTGCCCTTTATTCAGACTGACATCATCAGTCATAAGTAAGAATGCATTTTCACTGTAGCGATGGAAAGGATTTTCCATGAGGTTATATTTACACCATTCTCAGTCCATCTAGTTCTAGACCATTCTTGGAAGGAAACACAATTCTTACACATGTGCATGTCCTGTATGCATTTAAACCAAATTCTGGAAATAAAAGCCATCAAGTGACATTAAATGACTACCACAAACATGATTTTGGTGTGCATTATGGTTTCAACAGGTGAAATACTCTTTGCTTTCATCTATGTCTTACATCCTTTTTATGCACAATGTTTGTTGTGCTTTCCACGCCAACCCTCATAAGGGACTGCCTATATTTCATTGCATCTACTGGTCTAATGAAACATTTCATTAACATACATTCATGCTTGTCAAGGAGGACATGTTCTTCCTAGAATTTAAACATCTAGTTTGAGTTCGGGGCTCCAGTGAGGCGTAACCCTAACTCCTATGTTCTCCTGAACCATTTACTTTGTTTACTTGCAGTTGGTTCTGTGATAATACTTAGAGGTTCATTGATCGAGTCTGGCTGCTTTAAATCCCAACCTTACCTTAGAAAGTGTTGAGAGCGTCTGCTCTCCGAGCTGCTGCCTGCATCTCCCATTCAGCACCCACTAAGGAGAATCCATTAAGCTCATAACCAAGGCAGAGATGAAAGAAGATATGTTGAGGTAAACACAGACTCTTATGCACCTCTGCACTATAGTTCTCAGGAGAAACGTAGTTCTAAGGCATCCTTCCTTAAAGTACAGTAAACGGCTAAGGGGTGACGTTGTTCCATATGACATGTATGCCGTTAAAATCACAGTCCATTTGATATAACAAACTCTATCAGGTCATCTGAATTCACGCTGCATACTGTATCGGCTGGACTTGTTTTTCCTCTGTAAATCCGTAAATGTTATCTCTAACAGAATTTAAATATTTCCGTGATAAAATGCCTGATAATGAGTCTGCAGTGCAGAGGCGGTGCTTTGACCCACCTATTATTCTCAACATTGAAAAATGGTTTTGTTTTTGTGCCATCCAGTGAGTGTGCCTGTGTGTGTATAATTCATTGAGGTGTGCCTGCCTTTGGCAAAGCACAAACCTATGTTCCCTTTCATATATATTAATTGGGGTGCACTTGCTTTGTGCTCCTATACACACTATGCATTTGAAAGATGTCATCGATGGATAAGGATGAATGATGTAGCGCGTGAGGAAGAGTATTAAACTAGAATGCATTTATTTGGTCATTTAAATGGGCGTAAAAGATTCCATCTTTTCTATCCGGACGTTCAAGCTTCTGTATTTATGCCAGTAAAGTGCAGTATGGCAGAGTACAGAGTTGTTAAATTTGGTTGCTGCTCTTCTTTCCACACACTTATACTATATTCCATTCCCTCCACAACATCGACCTCATATCGTAACTAAAAAACACGAAATGGCCCAGAGTAGAAAATGGCTGCTACCTTAAGTGGTACGAAAATGGAACTCACGAACAAAAACAAGAAAAGAACAACAAACAAAAAAACATGTTATCGGCAAAGAAAACAGGGACGCAACATCACCATCCGAAGGCTGCTATCGAATGAACCGAATCACCGACACCCAATTCAGTCCATTCTGCCAGAACAGTGTCATAACAGCCCAGCAGCCCATCCCACAGTCCATTTTGCTCCCTCCTCTCATAATTAATTTAACAGGCTTCTGTAACGAGGCTATTCCAGACACCAGCCTCGTAGCCCAGCCTAGAATTAGATAAAAGGGCACCTGGACACTTCAGAAACCATAAGTAGATCAAATTAGCCGGAAGCCTGCGTCTCAACTAGTGTTTTTCTCATAAAGGCGGAGACCCATACAATCATCCCCTGAGGGGGATCTCAGCCTTTGGCTTTGCTTTAGCTTTTCCTTTCCTGTTAGCGAAGCGATCTCTTATCCACCTGAGAGAGTAGAAGACATGCTTTGGTGTTGTTTTCAAGCTAAACCAAACCTTAGATTGACAGCATCAGTAAAGAAATAAAAATAAACCTTTTGAAGGCTTTTTCGATGCGGACATATATTTTTTTAACTTAACGTAGACGTTCACCAGACTTAAAGCCTGCATATTCATTTGGCTTTGGGTGATTGTCATCTAAAGCGGAGCAGTCCCAATCTACAGAAGACTGGCCTAGGAAGGGCAGAGGTCAACGTGGAGTGGCTACCATGTTGGCGGATTTGAAAGGAACCGTCCTCGTCTTAAGTCTCTTATCTCTCCGCGCCCACGGTCTTGAATTACGCAGATGTAAACGGCGACAAGGCAGGAAAGGATGTCCTTTAAGCCTCGCTGTGTTCCTGGTGGGTCTGATTAACTCGAGTCATTACTGGTTACTGGAACAAGCAGAGAGGCGCAGAGGCAGGCTGAGGAGCTGCAAATGAGATAGCCCTCCCATCAGAGACTGCAGGCTATCTACAGCTTGAGAGAGAGAGAGAGAGAGAGAGCGAGAAGGAGGAGGACAGAAAGAAAGACAAAGAAATATGAATAATATATTATACTAATATAACTCTTGACAGCAACGTCACCACAATGTAGAAGTGATTCACCTTGTAATTAAGCCAGAGAAACAACTCGCTCAGGTGCTCTGTGGGTTTAAATGTCATTTTCGTGCCTCTTGCCCTCAGCTACATTAACTTGCTTTACCCAGCGTTGGAGGGAATTGTCTTCTAAAACATTTAAGTCCCGTTGTGGCATTAAATGGGCTTTGTCCAAATGTCATTGGCCCTGGGGTTGCCGATTACGTTTTCTATATTGATCTCTAATCCCCCCCCTCCTCTCAATCCAGTTCTCCACATCCACCGCCAGCGGCTTAAGAAAGATCTCACTCTCTCTCTTTTCAGGGGGCCTTGATTTCCCTCCTTAATGCTTCATAACCCAGTCGCCGTCTCCAGGCAACTCAAAGGCTGTTGAGCTCATTAAGTCTTTCTTTATTCCCCTGAAGAATTCATACAGAGAGACACTGAGTTCCTTTAAGAACCAGCAGCAGCCTCTCCTGGAACTCCGCGGTTCCTCTGAAGAGGGTCGTATATCAGATGGCAAACACGCGAGGGCAGTCACTGCCTGAGCGAGCAGGGTAGTCACGGCGTTAAGCTATCGACGACCTCCTTCACAGGGGTTCGACGCAACAATCAGAAGAAGCCGGCGTCGACAGCAGGCTTGATCCCCTCGCGGAGAGAAGCCCCTTCACTGCGTGCATCCAGCGCGCACGGAAGACGGACTGTTGTGAGACAACGGCTTCAACGATAGCGCCTCTGTAGTGAAGCTGAAACACGTTCAATAGGATTTGAATAAAATAATTCGCATTTTCTCAGCTAAATCAGCTAGGATTTATTTTTTCTTTTTCTTACTAAGGAGGGATGACCTTTTTAGAGAGATGCTGATCAGGCCCCTGGATGAGGGTAGTCAGGTCACGGCAGGGGCCCCAGTAGACTGCCTCCTGTCACTGAGGGAGCTTCTTTCTTCTCTCTCTGTCTCTCTCTCCCTCGCTCTCTCTCTTTGAACATGAGATCCAGATATGGATTATGAGCACAAATGTTATCTTGTGGACATCGTAATCCCAAATATATCTCCTCCAGAAATGTATATGTATATATAGTTTTACTATATATATAACACAATATATAGAATTATAATTATTTGGCTTGGAACAGGTTTTTGTCGCTGCAACAATGAATATTGCTCATTGTGTTTTCATCTTTTTGATTTACTTATTGGTCTGATATTTAAGAACCAAAAGTTTTCAAAAAAAGAAGAAACTGGGAGTTTATGGATGAGGGATATTGTGACATTGTAACACGACTTCTGAAATAAAAACCTGGAAGACTTCAGAGACAGAGACAGAGGAGAAGCGTTTACAAGTTTACCCAATCAGATGCCATGCTGCTGCACATAGATATGGGAAATATGATTATGTCTTATTTGCTAAAGATGAAAGAGAGACAGGCCGAAGATGGGAGAATGTGACATCCTCTGTCTCCACTCAAACCCTGCCTTGGTAAAGCAGGCTCTTAGAAAGTGTGTGTGTGTGGGGGGGGGGGGCTGCAGTAATGACCTGTCATGGGTCAAAAATCGACATTGTAGTGTAAATATGCAGAAAAAACTGATTCCAAATTGATTGACGCAAGGCGTGACCCTCATTCTAAGCCCCCCCCCCCTCTAAATCCATCTTAACCAGCCAAAGAAAGATATGTTTTTGCTTGTTTCCAAAAGCGTCCTCCATCCCTGTCAGCTCTGAATAACGAAACGGAATAATGTTTTGACGAGCGAGGACGTGATACGGCTAAAGTAGCGCTTTGCTGTCCGTCAATCTTTGCAGCGCAGTCTCAGCACAACCGTCGCAGCCGAAAGTGTGATTCATGCGTCGGTGACAGCTCTGCAGTTTAGTCGGTGGGGGTCTAAGAGACAGATTAGCTACGCGCGGCCCCCCCGCGGTGACCAGATTGGCACATTCATTTGTCGCGTGGAACTTCACGGGCGACGCAGCTCCTTCAAAACGTGCCGCTGATTGCTATCAATCTGGAGTGGGCTTCTTATTCATGGTCCGTGACCTCTTTCGCAGACTCGCCGATCTCCATCCCGTTCGGCACTTTGTAGCTATCTGAACAGACGGTGAACTGGCAGTAGTCGCCGCAGTAGGATCCGACTTAATCAGAAGAAAGTTCGTACGGAAGAATGCTTGTCGTGGTAGCAGTGGTCCACAAACACTCCGCAAATTAGCGTTCCAGAACGCTAGAACAACATTCAGAAATTGCTGCTGACATTCTGTTCAGTCGTGTTTCCGCGCGTTAATACCTTTCGCGGAACGATGCCGCCGGATTGGACGGGATCCGTCCGCATTGTCGTCACGTGACGCTGTCGCTTTCGACGCGGCTGCTGGCATCTTCCAGAAGTTTGACATTTCCTTTCTCTTTGATGTGGGCCAATTTCCTGAGATCCACGCCGCTGTCCTAAGAGAGTTGCGTGTGCTCACGCCATGCCCATGCAGTCGCTGCGGAAACTCCGAAAACATGAGACAGAAAGCGTTTCAAGGCTGCTCTGATGACAAACGACTCCTTCCCCAGTCTGTGTAAGATCAGTGAGATCAGTCAACGTGAGTGGCATTGCTATTAAAATATAATAGGGTGTAGAAAAAATCCCAATGCTAAACGTCTCTGTATATATACATGTTT
This sequence comes from Protosalanx chinensis, assembly GCA_030340685.1. NCBI lineage: Eukaryota > Metazoa > Chordata > Actinopteri > Osmeriformes > Salangidae > Protosalanx > Protosalanx chinensis. The sequence goes on from CM059328.1 coordinate 6,933,310, forward strand.
TAGGGCCTGATATTTGCAGCTAAACTGTCTATGTAGGTTTTCCTGAGTGCAGAACGAGCGTATTGTTCTGCATGTCAATCTGAGAAACAACCCATTAGTCAAGACCAATTGACTTGGAGCTGTCAAACCCAGGAAGATCTATGGAGGTGATGCCGGCAGAGAGAATACATGCTGCTATTCCCAAAAGAGAAGAGAGAAGATGGGTTGGATTAATAAAATGCCTCCCTTCCCCTGGTGGCATGAGAGGCTGCTGTCGACCGGTGCTTCGTCTTCGCCGGCTCCCATTGTCTTCGTCGCACCGGCATCCATCTTGCCTCATCTTTCACAAAATTACAATACTGTTCTTCTGAATAAATCGTAGTGGCATCCCATAATGAAGATGAAGCGACGTCTGACGTCACAACAACCCATCTGGATCAGTACAGCGGAATATATGGAGACTTTCTGGCGAGCGCAATTCGACTGCGTACACGTTTTAAATGTCAGGGAGACGTGATACCGTATGCAAGAGTTCACGGGTTATTAATAGTTAATCGCTCTCACTTGCGTGTCTTCTAAGTAACCCTCAAACTCCAATGGCTGCGCAAAGACTTCGGAAAAGCAATCGCACTTTCCTATTCGACTGGTCTACGCTTATTCAGATAACCCAACTGGAGCAATGAGTTGAGAAATCAATAGTAGTTAGGTGCGTACGTGTCTGCGTCCGTGTCGCACGACAAAAGAAGGCCTTCAATCCCTCTGCTCTGCCTGGGTCTGAGCTCCGAGCAGGGCCACTGTCAGCCTGGATGTGTCCCTCCCTCCTGACCGGCCCCCCGCCCGCCCGCCCGCTCGCTCTTGACGCCGCTGAGCCTGTCGTGTAACGTCTGGACGGCTGACAGCCGCTTGCTTATTCAGCGCCCGTCTCTTTATTTACTCCATCCCGTTTGTTTTGACGTTCCGTTCGCCGGCCTCAGATGAATCGTCTGGCTTTTCCCCGCTTCCAGGCTCCCCCCCCCCCGACAAAACGCTTTGCTCTTCCCGCCGTGGCTTGCCAACATGCCTGGCCTATCAGAGTTCACCATCGGGGTGGGAGGGGGATAGCCATGACGGGTTCTTGCAGCCGGTTGTAAATGTTTTAATGCGGGGGGAACATGATTTTCCCCAGGCAGTAGACCATTGAATCAAAGCCATATACAATCCTTGTGAGAGTGGGTCACGGTGACATAAAAGGAATGTGCACAGAGTGTGCTCAGATCCTGATTGTCTATTTTCACATGTCGGCCTCTGTACTCGAGGGGAGAGAATAGGGCGACGCGCTGAGCACACACTGTTTGTCTCTCTCTCCTCTGAACTTTTTATTGTAAACGCGGGCGTTATGGACACTCTCTTTGAGTGGTTTTTGACAGTAACACAAACAATAGGAGCTATTGTGCCCCTTTCATGAAAAAAGGTTTCTCATACAGTTCCCAGACTAACATGACAGGCATTTATTTTTGATTATTGGGGGGGCAATTCGAGTCAATTTCCTTTCTAGAACATTCTCTCTCAATTCTACCCCTGCCCTCTTCTCTCCTTCTCAGAAATTTGACAATAGGAGCCAGAGGACATACAGCCCTCCCTTATACTGGTCGTACAATTTTTTTTTTTACCTTGGCTGTCATCTGTTTCAGCACGCCTACCGTACAGAGACTCCACATGCTGGACAATCCTGATATGAACAGGGAGGTTATCGTCCCTGACAACTTCTTTCCTCGGGGTGGTGAGCATGCTCATTGAGTTGTAGTCCATCAGCCACCTCTATCCTGACTACGTCTCCCACACCTTGTCAGTCCTTCCAATCACCCACCCCTGGAACATCCCCCCCCCCTCCCTTACTGGACTACACTCCATCCTGCCACCCCTAACAATCGATCCACCCCTCACCCCTGTTTCCCACCCCCTGAACTTTCCTTCTCCCTACCAGAGTATATCCCTGTCCCCCACGGTCTCCCCTGTCATGCCCCTCTTGAACTATTTACCCCTCTACTCTCTTCTACTTCATGTGACAAACTTCTGCTCAAGCTTTTTTGCTCTGCTTCCATGGACAGTGATGTTATGCTTGGCTGTTATTCTCAGTTGTTTGGTGAATTAGTTTGTGTTATGAAATTAGTCCAATTCTTATTTTTTTGACTTTTATATTTTAGACTACTGTAGGTTAGGAACTAACTATGGGTTGAGATAACTACCATAGGTTTAGATGGGCTGGCGATTCCAAGAAAGGGAGAGTCTTTGTTCTGTGTTTGCTCATTCCTACCACAGTAAATTCTATGTTCGTAAACCTTGCATAGCGATTAAACCTCATTCTGATTCTGATTCTGTTCTCAGTGTCAGTGGTGAGACCATCTGACGACTCACATCATGCGGTTGCAGGTCCGAATCCTTTACTGTTTGCGATGAAAGGTCTGCTTAAAATGAACGCGTTATCAAGGAGAGCAGGTCCAAAAATATCCACTTAGCCCGTTACAAATGGAAAGAAAATGTATTTCTAAATTTCCAATTCAGCGGCATCCGTACTTATTACTGCAGGACAATGAATGGAAGTCTTAAGCATTAAACATCCTGTCACATCCTGTGTGAATCATACGCTTTTAGTCCGTTTATTTAAGGAGATGCAGGCTCACGTCACTCCAGCAACACAACATGGTCCTCTGTCAAAGCCGTTCATTTATGATTTTAATACTTGCATGCTTTGTTTTGACCTTGTGAATCATAAAACTGCAGCTACCTTTATTCTTGGGTTTAGTTGTCAAGGAGACTGGACATTCAGTCACCATGTTTGTTTTTTTGAAACATACTTTTAGCTAATTTCAAGTCCATGTCTATTGTCTATGCCCAGGGACGTTTCTAGGATTGAAAGAAAGGGGGGACTTAGCCCCTGGCATTTTCTGTCGACCGGGGGGGGGGGGGAGGCCTGTGAGTCCACTGTAGTCCGATGCGAGCTAGCCAGCGATTTCCAAAAACTTGTGGGTTACATTTTGGATGCACAAGTGACCAACATTTAACCGAGAGCATTCGGCGGCCCGATAATAATCCCGATAATTATTTAGGGGGGCTGAAGAACATTTCAAAAACAGGGCTAACTACACCCCTGTCTACGCCTATTGTCTACGCCAATCTGGAACATTCTGTTCTGAATGACCTAACTCTAAACTACACTATCGGTATGCATGCTTTAATGAATGTTGCCGCACATCACTGCTATTGTAACATTTATACACCGAACATTTGTAGTGTACAGCACCTGATACTCCCTTCTTTGAGCACCTGTTTTATGTCTTTCTTTTGCTCTCATGCTCATTTATCCATCGCGTAACCCTTTCTCACCTCGTGTGAGGATGCGAACGTGTAACAGGAAGTGTGAAGAGGGAGAGGAATAAAGTGAGGGAGTAAAATGCTGGAATGTTCTACTCAGAGCTTGGAGGAGAGTTTGTGGTAGGCACACGATTCTTCAGCGTGATCTAATTCAGTAGCTCCAAAAGGAAGTCCATACATGACAGGGAGCTGTCAGCTGGCACCACTGTGGACCAGGGCTGGGCTTCTAGAAGAATCTGTAGGAACAAAGTCACTAGAACATGTGTCTCAGCATGATGCATGTCTGTCGCTCTCTTTTTCTTCCCCTGACTGAATTATAAATAATCATTTAGCAAATTATATTATCCAAAGTGACTTACAGTAAGTACAGCGACATTCTCCCTGAGGCAAGTAGGGTGAAGTGCCTTGCCCAAGTCAACAACATCACATAACCACAGCTGGGGTTCGAACTCACAACCTTTCCGCTCGTGAGGCCAACGCCTTAACCCGCTGAGCCATCTGACTTTCAGTTTTTCTGGCCTTTTAAACGTAATATTGGACCTAAAGTAATGGATTTCTTGGTTTTTTGAAGTGTGCATCCCAAGTGTGTCCTGCCTGCTTTCAGGGGAAATGTGCTCCTCTCTCGGGTCCTTGTGTCCACGTTGGTGATTGCGTGTAACCTTCGTCACTCTCCTTGATACTCTGGGATGCTCCTGGTATGCTGTCATGGTGATTCTGATCAATGTAGTGTTCTTTAGTCACGCTTCCATGCTCACATATCTCTCACTGTCTTTGATGGCAGTGAGACTGACAGGCTTTCGAAGTGGAGCACTGCTTGATAAAAAACATTCCCAGCATGCAGAGGAATGGTTCTGGAAATGAAAGAGTCTTCATCTGAAGATAAAGTTTCTCATTGTCTGCTCTTATGAGACTCTTCTACTGGTCATCTCTAGTGAACCTGGTGTAAGTCGCTTTGGATAAAGCGTCTGCTAAATGAATAATTGTAAATTGAAACTTCAACACAAATATGGGCCTTGAAAGTGATTGGTGTAAATAAACAGCCATGATACTTATTACAATTACAATGTGGATCTACGACAGCATCCTTGGTCGGAATTAAACCTGAATGATGATTGGAACAAGCACTGCTTCTTCGTAAATATTTCTCAAAAAGGTCTTTCACCTGTATTAAACTTGGCTATGAAAGGCTATGAAACATTATAAAAGAAATGCATTTTATTGTATGCTTCTGATTTTCTAATCTAATTTAATGCATCATCCAGAAATCCATGTTATTGGCTATTTGAATACATTCCGCAATGAATGCGAAGTAAACATGAAGTCTTTGACATTAGATCAGGGTCTGAAGTCAGTTCTCGGTGCTTGCGAACGTCCGTTAAGCGTGGATTCAATAACAAGTTGCTGATCTTCTTCTAGGTCAGTGGTTCTCAACCCTGGTCCTCAGGGCCCACTGTCCTGCATGTTTTCGATGTTTCCCTGCTCCAACACACCTGATTCAAAAGAAATTAGTCATTATGAAGCTCAGCAGAAGCCTGATAATGACAATTCATTTGAATCAGGTGTGTTGGAAGGGGGAAACATCTAAAACATGCAGAACCGTGGGTCCTGAGGTCACACATCCATCCATTCATTTTGCTGGACAGACAGACAGAGACCACAAGGTTCTACGTAGTGTGGTCAGGTCAGCTGAGGTCATCAACTACAGGAAGCTCCCTGCAGGTAACCCGCAGGACACGATGACTCAGGAAAGATGGCAGGAATCTAAGAGACTGTTACCAGCCATCCTTCCATCTTTTTCCATTCGTTTTTACCCCGTTGCCACAAATTGTATCCTACATCTCTCTAGGTCTCTAGGTTAATATAGGTTATTATGTCTACTAGAGGTTTAGAACACTGTGTTGTGTATCTTCTTTAGTATATTTAGAAGGTTTGCTCAGTTTTGGTGTAATCGATGTATAGGTACGTCTAACATAACTAACCTAAGGTTATATGAAAGGTTTATGTCATGTTACACCTGGTTTCTTTGCCTTGTTTTGGCCTAAGAATTTCAGTTCCCTTTCTGACAGAGGAAGTTGGCAAGGGGGGAGTTTCTAGAACGGCCCATGACCCCAAGTGTTTTTACTTTATTTCTTTTGGTACATTTTTGAGCCTTGAGTTTTTTCATCAACTTATTGGCATCATACACACATTCATGAGGCAACATTTGGTGTTGCTTTGAGGCATCAGACAATATGCGCTTTGTTGTTCAAAGATGAAAGACATGTAGCTTGAGGGTGAAAGAGGATTGAGTATGACAAGGGAATATGGAAGATGGTGGAGAGGCTGTTTCAGTAAGTAATTGAGAACCGACCATTTCACAGTCGGCGTTTGCAAGGTTTGATGGCTGGTATAGGTAGCATATTCAATAATATAGTTCCATACCCTTCATCTCAGTTTGCATGGCAACATCTCAACATAGATACAGATAAATGTTACAGTGTACTGATCTACACAAAAGTTGGATTTTGTTTGTGGAACCACAAGCATACACTTAACAGTTACAGACCACAAATCTCCTGTTTACCTTGAAATCCAAATTATTCAGGCAAAGATTCTGCTGAATTGTGGGGTGTGAAGGTACGACAAGATGTCTGAGATGCTAAATAGTTGTTAGGTTCACAGTATGAGCGTTCTAACAGGCCTTGTTATTTTCAGGTTTGTAAGAGATTTTAGCTGTAACTTATGAAAGGTGTGCTGTGAGGTGATACAGTGTTAATTAAATAAAAATATCAGTGAAGTAAAAAACATTTTGAACAAGAAATTACGTAGTTTTTGCAGCCACATATACATATTTCTTCACTATCACTGCCAATGAAGATGAATAATCAATCATTTTGATTAATGCCGTCTTCTGTCACACACCTAATATGAAGGTGAGTCTTCATACACCGTTTATCACATCTGGTGTGCTATGTTGTGTCAATTTCAGAAATTAGCACGTTTATTCGATATATGCTTATTTTCTGTTTAGTGAGTGCTTATTGTTACAGACAAGTTGAAAAATTGTTTCTTTCATAATTTTTTGCGAGCACCACAAATATACTGTCAATTGCAGAGTTGTGGGCAATCTTCCTCCTTAGAAAACAAATTTCATGAATAGGTTTGAATAAACTATTTGCTGGCATGACAAAAACTATCCCATCTGTAAATCTTAGGCTTTTGAAAGAAATTGAACAGGACATGTCTTCCTCAAAACTAGTCTGTCTAATACCTTGATGTCCTGGATCTAAGTGAGGGGAAGAGATACACTACCGTTCAAAAGTTTAGGGTCACATTGAAATGTCCTTATTTTTTAAGGAAAAGCACTGTACTTTTCAATGAAGATAACTTTAAACTAGTCTTAACTTTAAAGAAATACACTCTATACATTGCTAATGTGGTAAATGACTATTCTAGCTGCAAATGTCTGGTTTTTGGTGCAATATCTACATAGGTGTATAGAGGCCCATTTCCTGCAACTATCACTCCAGTGTTCTAATGGTACAATGTCTTTGCTCATTGGCTCAGAAGGCTAATTGATGATTAGAAAACCCTTGTGCAATCATGTTCACACATCTGAAAACAGTTTAGCTCCTTACAGAAGCTACAAAACTGACCTTCCTTTGAGCAGATTGAGTTTCTGGAGCATCACATTTGTGGGGTCAATTAAACGCTCAAAATGGCATGAAAAAGAGAACTTTCATCTGAAACTCGACAGTCTATTCTTGTTCTTAGAAATGAAGGCTATTCCATGTGAGAAATTGCTAAGAAATTGAAGATTTCCTACAACGGTGTGTACTACTCCCTTCAGAGGACAGCACAAACAGGCTCTAACCAGAGTAGAAAAAGAAGTGGGAGGCCGCGTTGCACAACTAAACAAGAAGATAAGTACATTAGAGTCTCTAGTTTGAGAAACAGACGCCTCACAGGTTCCCAACTGGCATCTTCATTAAATAGTACCCGCAAAACACCAGTGTCAACATCTACAGTGAAGAGGCGGCTGCGGGATTCTGGGCTTCAGGGCAGAGTGGCAAAGAAAAAGCCATATCTGAGACTGGCCAATAAAAGAAAAAGATTAAGATGGGCAAAAGAACACAGACATTGGACAGAGGAAGACTGGAAAAAAGTGTTGTGGACGGATGAATCCAAGTTTGAGGTGTTTGGATCACAAAGAAGAACGTTTGTGAGACGCAGAACAAATGAAAAGATGCTGGAAGAATGCCTGACGCCATCTGTTAAGCATGGCGGAGGTAATGTGATGGTCTGGGGTTGCTTTGGTGCTGGTAAGGTGGGAGATTTGTACAGGGTAAAAGGGATTCTGAATAAGGAAGGCTATCACTCCATTTTGCAACGCCATGCCATACCCAGTGGACAGCGCATGATTGGAGCCAATTTCATCCTACAACAGGACAATGACCCTAAACACACCTCCAAATTGTGCAAGAACTATTTAGAGCAGAAGCAGGCAGCTGGTATTCTATCGGTAATGGAGTGGCCAGCGCAGTCACCAGATCTGAACCCCATTGAGCTGTTGTGGGAGCAGCTTGACCGTATGGTACGCAAGAAGTGCCCATCCAACCAATCCAACTTGTGGGAGCTGCTTCTGGAAGCGTGGGGTGCAATTTCTCCAGATTACCTCAACAAATTAACAGCTAGAATGCCAAAGGTCTGCAATGCTGTAATTGCTGCAAATGGAGGATTCTTTGACGAAAGCAAAGTTTGATGTAAAAAAAATCTTATTTCAAATACAAATCATTATTTCTAACCTTGTCAATGTCTTGACTCTATTTTCTATTCATTTCACAACATATGGTAGTGAATAAGTGTGACTTTTCATGGAAAACACAAAATTGTTTGGGTGACCCCAAACTTTTGAACGGTTGTGTAGATATTATAGATATTTTCCGATTACTGGCACCTTCCTGACAATGACACAGTCAAACTGACATGTCTCTGCTTTCTCAGCCACATTCGATCCATCATTCTTGTGTGATACATTTTTCCACAGTACTATTCTTGGAAACCCTTGTCTATTAGCCAGAGGAGGAAACTTGCCTGTAATGGTATGTTCTGGGGTTGGCCAGTGTGGAATACTATGAGTTCAGTCTAACTACTACATAATTAGGATTGTGTCACATGGTAGGTTCCCTGAGAGCGAGAATATGCTTAGTATTATTCTTGGAATGCTTTTCACTATTTTAGCATTCAAACTTTCATTTTCTTTCTTCGAATTACTGTACTTTTAATTGATGCACTTCTGTTTTTACTTGACAAAGCTGCATTCTTCTTTGTGTTTTTTTGGGTCACACAATTCCTCAAAGCATCGCTACAACAGGAAGGTGAGGAACCACAATAATACTTGCAAATGAGACGTCTTAACCAGGTGGTCCTGTTCACGGTGAGCAACTGCGTCGACACCAATTAGCACATTCCATTATGAAAACAAGGTGTTCATTTCTCTTTGCCATTATGAAAATGCAGTGTTCATTTCTCTTGTCTCCCTCGGGGGTACTGTTGTGGGACAGATTTCACAACTTTTCATACAACCTCCCCCAAACTCATCAACGGGAATTCTCACAGCCAAGAGTTCCTTGGGAAACATGTACTTTAAATAACGGGGAGTCAGGTGGCTGAGCGGTTAGGGAGGCTAGTAATCAGAAGGTTGCGAGCCGTGCCAAATGATACAGTGTTCTTAGGCAAGGCACTTCACCCTACTTGCCTCAGAGGGAATGTCCCTGTACTTGCTTTAAGGCGCTCTGGATAAGACTGTCTGCTAAATGACTAAATGTGAAATAGAAAAAGCAACCCCCCCCTACTCTGGAGAGTAAAGGTTACAGTCGTTGGAGAAACACCACCCTACATTGACAACCTACTTACATAAACTGAAACCCTCAGCTGAGAACATCAATGTAAAGTTACTATGTGTGAGTCTTTGTTACATTTAAATTATCATACCGCATATTTCATGATATATTCTGTTATATTCTGCAAGGTCCTTCATTGAATATGTACAAGATAAATGAATGAAGTTTAAGTGTAAGATCCATAGCACTGAGCTACACAGCTGTTCTAATGAAAAATCCAATATGACCCAACTTTTCTTTCTACGATGGTACAAAAAGTTTGTGTCAGAGACAGAAATTCAGACAGACAAAGAGATGGCCGTCTCAAGGGGTTGATGCCCCGATTGTGATGGTCAGCGGCAGGCACGGACTGACCATTGGGCATATATCATTATCTAATTATATCATTTTGTCTATGTTATGTGAATGCAGCAGGTATCTGTACATTCCAGTAATTATAGCCTAGGCATATTTAAAGCCACCACAACTCACCAAAAATGTGAGTGAAAAGTGAACATAGGCACACCCAATAGGCCGACGTGCTATTTGGGCCGATAAGTCCTGATATATGTTTTTTTTTTTCTACAACACCTCTGGCCTTTGGTTTGGTGCACAGTTTATTGAAAGGTGAAAGACAAAAAGGTGGCGCAGAAAAACTGCGATAAAAAGAGGCTTGCGTGCTGAAAAAAATGCTGCAAAGTGTGCCTAAATCTCGGCTATGTTTGCCACAGCAGGGCCTTCATCAGCTCCCGTTGCTGATGACAGTGGTGCCGGTGGCAGAGGCACTCGACAGGAGCATGTTGAACCTGCAGAGAGCTGGACTACTGTCAGAACATGTATGAAATGCAACGAGTAGCATGAAGCCATCCAACCCCTTGATGAATATGATAAAATGTCAATCAAATCATTTTGTCTGTTCAAGTCGGTTAGTTTAATGCAGGTGAAATGAGCTCAAAAGTTCTGAGCATTAGCTCTTAGACATTACTGTAAGACATTTTTGACTGGCTGGATGAGAAAATAAGCCTAGCTTAGTAGCCTACTTTTATGTCTTTCATTCTAAACAAAATAGTCTTGAATGTGAGAAGACTTGTTCACCATTCACCAACAATGTCAACAAAGTCAGTGGGCAGCGTTCTAATTTCTTACTAGACTATTATTGTTTGTGCTGTCAGTACTAGGCTAACCTATTGGCTAAGTTGCTTTTTTGTCCTGCACATATATCAGTCCTTTATGTAGCCTAGATGGTAGGGACAATGTAGGCTCCATAACTGATAGGAAATCTCACTTTAAAAAATGATATCATTTTGTCTATGTTATGTGAATGCAGCAGGTATCTGTACATTCCAGTAAATCTAGCCTAGGCTTATTTAAAGCAACCACAACTCACCAAAAATTTGAGTGAAAAGTGAACATAGGCACACCCAATAGGATGAATGCTGGCTTCAGATTCATTACTGTGATTGAGTGGTGCAGTGTATTTTTATATTGTTAATAAATGACAAGTTTGGATGTATTTCATGTGTCCACCCTCACTGATTCCTGTTCAGAATCAGAATCAGAATCAGAATGGGGGTTTATTCGCTACGCAAGATAAACATAGAATTTACTTTGGCAGGAATGAGCAAACATAGAACATAAATGTGGCCTACTAATAAAATGAAAATGAATACAATGTAAAGATACACTGCAGATGATACATATAGACAAGGAATACAAATGTTACAAATAATACAAATGATGCGAGTAGTGCAAATGATACAGGTAACATGGAATACAAATGTTACGAATAATACAAATGATGTGAGTAGTGCAAATGATACAGGTAACATGGAATTGCAATGACATGGGTACAGAGTGGACTGGGTATATATATATGGTACGTTGGGGGGGGGGGGGGGGGGGGTATATACACAGTGGTGCAAAAATCACAGTTGTAAGTTTTTTAAGTTTAAAGTGTTTTGTGCTAAAGTGGCAGAGTGCAATGGGATTCTGGAGGGGGGTGTGTCTCAAACTCAGTCCTTGGCCCTGTTGAAGAGGGCAATAGCAGAGGGGTAGAAGCTATTCTTGTGGCGAGAGGTTTTAGTCCTGATGGACCGCAGCCTCCTGCCAGAAGGGAGCAGCTGAAGCACTGAGTGTCCAGGGTGGGAGGAGTCGGCCGCAATCTTCCTCACCCGTTTTAGAGACCTTGCCGTGTGCAGGTCCTCAAGGGATGGCAGGTTGCAGCCTATCACCTTCTCAGCGGCACGTATGATACGCTGCAGTCTGCTCTTGTCCTTGGCAGTGGCAGCAGCGTACCAGACGGTGATGGAGGAGGTGAAGATGGACTCGATGATGGCAGTGTAGAATTGCACCATCATTGTCTTTGGCAGGCTGAATTTCTTCAGTTGCCGCAGGAAGTACATCCTCTGCTGGGCTTTCTTTGTGAGTGAGCTGATGTTCAGCTCCCACTTGAGGTCCTGGGAGAGGGTGGTGCCCAGGAAGCGAAGGGACTCCACACTGTTTACCTGGGAGTCGCGCAGTGTGATGGGGGGGAGTGGGGCTGGGTCCTTCCTAAAGTCCACAACCATCTCCACTGTCTTAAGAGCGTTGAGCTCCAGGTTGTTCTGGCTGCACCAAGTCACCAGGTTGTCCACTTCCCACCTGAAGTCAGACTCGTCCCCATCAGAAATGAGCCCGATCAGGGTGGTATCGTCCGCAAACTTCAGGAGCTTGACAGATGGATGACTTGAGGTGCAGCTGTTTGTGTACAGGGAGAAGAGCAGGGGGGAAAGGACACAGCCTTGAGGGGATCCGGTGCTGATGGACCGGGAGTCAGAGACTTGCGTTCCCATCCTGACGCGCTGCTTCCTGTCGGACAGGAAGTCTAAAGGCTGTTAAGTCATTGCACAGTCATTGCACAGGCAGTTAAGTCATTGCATGGCTCAAGGTATGTTGTTTTAAAGACTTGCACAGTTGCATCGAAAAGACTGAAAAGGTGCCGGTCTGGTAAAAAATGCCAGGGCCGATTTTTGGTCCCAGTCCGCCCCTGGTCAGTGGCCATAAGAGTCAGCAAAACCCAAAACCTTCAGATCAGAAGTGACTTGCAAGTCCAGCAGAGCTCGTAACACGACGAGAACACCACAGCCATGTTTACCAAAACAAGTCAGTCTGACAAAAAAGAAAGGCAGGATTGATGGCGCGACGTACAGCGCGATGGAACTTTCTGGTGTCGCGTAGGATGTTTCGTCGGCAAGCAGACGTTAGCTGTTTACTTCTCTGCGGTTGGATGAGGGGGCGACGGCATCTAAGGTTAGGCATCTGCATTAACGAGAAACGACAAGACAGCCTGCTGCGATTCTGTACAAAGCCTGGAGTGATTCCTTTTCCACCGCGATAGTCTCATGCTTTTAGTCCCATCGGAGTTGTTCCCTACATAATTCATTTTTTTCTCATCTAAAATAAAAAGTTCGCCGTCAAAACACATACACAGTAGCACGTTGTCGTGCCTTGTTAGTTTGGTCAAACACGTTCACATTTATTCATTTAGCAAAGCAAAACAACCTTTGAAATAAGAGCACCTCTTTCCGCTGGATATTTTAGTGTTAATTCCAGTTTAATCCTGGAGATATAGTTTGGTTCCAGCCCATGAGGTTTGAAAGTCTCTTTTGTGCAATATTCATGTTAATGATGACAGTTCCAGTAGAGCAGGGCATCCAGATGTGATTGGTTTAAAGAAGGCCTGGGATAGATGAGCCAATCCTTCATTATTGAGCAGACGACATTTACATTTTTTATGGAGGAGGTGGAGGCAATATAGCACAAATGTGAGAAGATATTTCAGACTTTAACTCCAGAGACTCACAGGCTCTTCAAATGGATTCTTCCGGAAGTGCTGCAGTCTGACAGGTAAATATACTGGCTGGCAGGTACTGTTCGCGGATTTTGGCATCTAAGTCGAAAGTCAAGGGACGAAGTCGTTGTTTTAGACTGAAAACTGTGGGTGTGTTTGTGTGTGCGCGGCAGGGGGAGGGGGGTTGGGGGGTTGGGGTGAGGTGTCTGAAAAGTAGCTTTAAATCATTATGGCAAAACTTAATTGCTACTGTATGCACTTCTAAAATATAGAAAGGCATTTACCAGTTTCTCATCATTACCTTCTGCGGTGAGGTGGTATCTACATCAATACTGCACAGCGCTGCAAGCATACTAGTTATCCACCAAAAAACAGCAAACAACAGCAAATCGAACAATTACAGTTATTTGGATATAGTTTCCACCGGGTCTGGCCCCTGAGATCTTCCAGGTCAATGGGGGGGGGGGGGGGGGGGGGGGGGGGGTATGAAACATTTATCTTGAAGCACTGTTAGTTCACACCTCTTTTAAGATGATTCATGAGGGTTCAGGCCACGCTGGTGTTGTCCGGTTCACACAAGCTATATTGATCGTCTTTCAGTTGAACGGTAGGTTCAGTTATAAGCGCGATACAAAATGTACCTTATTTATAATTCATTTTCTCAGCAGTTTAACTGCCTGCTTTCAACCTAGGCAACGCGTGCAGGGAGAGGGCAAGTTCTGGCCTGCGCCTACCACATGGGACACAAACAACAGGCTGCATTCTGAGCTCAAGTCATGTATAGTGGACTTGAACAGAAAGGTCAGGAGTAGAAAGAGGGTGTTTTACATTACGACACGAGTTTTACATCGTTATACTTCACCGGTAAATCGGGAGCCAGGAACGGACTATGTAGCTGTTCGCAAGGCAAACAATATAAAGGGTTTCTTTATAAAAAAGAAACCCGGACTCCAACAGTGTAGCGTGTGCCGGTTTTCCCCCAGAGAGCCGACAGGTGTTGGGAACTAGGATTGGAAGGAGGCGGTAGGAGTGGGAATTGTAATGCCTACTAATTGAGATGGGTACTCCCCCCCCCCCCCCACCTACACACCAACCTATACAGCTTAATAATGGAGGCTGCTCCCCAGACAAGGGCTCTTAAATCGCCACTAAAGAACGATCGCATGCTCCCTCTGTCCACAGGGCCTCCCACAGCGTAGGGGCCCTGGAGTCTGAGCCCCATTAATATTTCATGGGATTTTCAGTGCAGTTTGGCTCTGGTCAGAGCAAGTAAACATGGACTGGGTAGAAGCAGGTATGGGAAGGAAACTGAAGTTTTTCCCTCTTGCTCTCTTACGAGACTGGATCACCACAGTCAAAACCGGCCATAGTATATCAAGGTAACCTGTCTGTCTGCCTTGTACATTTTTACATACTTCCCACTGTCTTAAGATGCGGTTTAATGACCTCAGAAGAGACTCAGCTTGAGATTGGGTAATGACCTGCTGCATCTCCCCATTGCGTATGCCTGCATCCACTTACATGATTCTGTTTTTGTCTTCAACATCAAAATAAGCGTATGGTGGATTATTTCGGTCTCAGCATGCTGCGCAGCGAACAGTATATTTCTGATTCACTTTACATTAGCAACTTTTAATTGTCTGACCAGGTGCTTGCTCAGAAATGGTAATTTCACGCTGCTAAAGCCTAGTGTGTCTTGACTGCCGTACCAGAGAAATGAGCAATATTGAATGTTCGCAAAACTGGTAAACAGTCAATTATAATGAAAAAATATATCATAAAAAATGATAACATGTTAACTACCCATTTTAATTGCTTTTGTTTATTTTTACAGGCACACGCACACACAATTTCCACACAAGTCGTTTTGCCTGGGAATAGGTTATTGTTTTGTGATTTGAATTACTTGGTAACACCTGCGTTATCACTTTGTCTTCATGTGTTGTCATCAGGTACGGTATGTTATCAGATGAACTGATGCAGCGCCAGGATCTGCTACTATAACCAACAGTCAAAGTCATGGCCTCATTCACCCTCCCTACATCTTCTGCCTACACTCACTCACTCGCAAACGACATGGTTAAGGGCTAAATGTTTCCAGGCAAAACGGTGTCCTCCAACCGCACACGGTCACAGAATGTGAAGAGCAGTTGGTTCCAGCCGCTGAAAACGTCTTCTTCAGCGGTCCAGCTCTCTTCCGTAGAACATGAGTCCATGAGTCGCCATGCGGTCATGTTTAATGGCTCAAAGTCATGGCGTATGTGCCAAACAGGCTCCTGTGTACATCTGTTGAGGGGCTGGCCTTTGGCAGGTCTTCAAACGAAAGAGGCTCTGCGCATCCTCACGCTCCAAAGCATTTGTCAGGAGGTGGAACCGCGTGAAGGCGGCGGAAAGGTCCAGAAGTTTTTTTTCTTCTTCTTTTTTTTCTTTTTTCTTTCAATTTTCCAGATATTAGTTCGGTGCCAGTTTAGAAAGCAAACACCAGCCTCCGCTCTCAAGGGGGGCAAGAGGATAAAAAGTTGCGAGATGACAAAAGGCTTCAAGGACGAATTTCCTGCAAAGAGGCCCTGACAGCCCAACGTGTCATCATTCCAAGATGCGGCGGCATCAAATATGATTATTCTTTGACCGAAACGGAATGACAGTGTGGAAAATTCCCCTGGCTATTTCACTCCGGAAAGGTATCTACACATTAAGTAACCTATATTACGTATAAACAATATTTGACAGGTAATTATTCGAGACAATAAATAGGAGCGTTGCGCCAGAGCGTTACTCAGCCTTGATAAAGACCCAGCAGGGCATTCCAACTCTGCCTCCACCACCCACAGATACATACTGTTATTCAAAGTACATTTAATCGAAGCACTTTTCATCTTCGCTTCAGCACTTGGCATTCAGCACCAACTCACGGAGCCTCACATCCATCTTGATAATTGTCACGCGCCGGAGTCATGGATGGAGCGAACACGATCACCCACCTCCTCGCGCAGCTATGGGCCTGAGTAACGAGCGGATGCGACGGCGTGTGGCGATCCCGCTAACAGCTGCGCTACGCGACGCGCTAAATACAGCCGTTTCAATAACACGGACGATGCGTGCCAACGCTAACCAATATCGAAAGATCCGTATGTTCGTTTATTAGCATGTTCGTTTAAGACCAGTATGTATTAGTTGTTTGCACCATCCGGTCACGGTGAATTCCGTGCGTGTGCAAATGTACGTGACGAATAAACCGAGTCTGGTTTGGATATTCTGTATTGTGTTGGACTTTGTGTGCGTCTGTGTTGATGTGTGTGTGTTGCGCGGGTTTCAAAGGGTTCACCTGCAGTGCGCGCACGCGTATCGTTGAGCTTGTGATTTTGTGCGTGCCTGTAGTAGGTCTGACTGCGCGTGTGTGTGTGTTACCCCTAGGGCGCTGGTGTGTTAATAGAGTTCTTTAGTCACAGATCTGGGTGACAGGTGGCCTGCTCGGTCTCCACTGTGTGTTCAGCGCAAGTGCTCTCCCGGGCGAGAACCTGTCACATTCACTCAACGCTGGGGGACCAATCCCTGACCCCCCCCCCCCCCTCTCCCCCCCGCCACCAACACCCTCCACCCCCACCACCCCCCTAGCTCACACCTACACGTGCGCACACACTTCTACACGCTTTCATAGTTGTCCTGTCCCCACACTCATGCATTCTGGAACATTCTTTTCTCCCGGCCACATGGTAAAACAAACCCGAATCAAACATCCACGTACCCCTTGTCTTCTCAGGGGACCGTCCCGCTGGATCCCGGGGTGGGAACAATTCACTTAAAAATAGGTGACACAGATTGAGTGTGGTTTTGTATCCGGATGGGTTAACAGAATGCAGGCTTGGACTCTGAAGCGTTCCCAGCCAGGAGATAAAACCAATGGAGAAACGCAGATGCGAATGGAATTAAGATGCGGTAAATAGACAATTAGTATTTTTTTTTCCCGGTTTGACATGGATTGGATTCCGTTTGTCAGCATGCTGAGAGAAGCTATAGGTCCCTTGTCCGAAGGCCTTGAGTTCGGAATGCTTTCGTAACACAGCGCTCTGGCTCCTCCCTGAGGTATTGTAAAGCAACTGCATTGTATAAGGTAATAACATGGAGGAGGCGGTTCACAAACACAATTCCCATGTTGTTTATGGGATAAAATGAACATCTGTAACTGAGCCAAGTTGACAGTTGCCTGGCTGCGAAAGTAAAACCCTAAATTAGTCTCAGTGGTAGATGTTTAAGGCATTATACATGTTAGTATTTTGTCCATAAATACAGTCAGTCCATCAGTATTGGAAAGAAAATTGAAAAGACAACAGAGTCAACATATAACATATAATGTCTGTCAGATGCAATAAGTTTGCCTAACAAAAGTCTAATTACTGTCTCTACAAATAAAACAATTTGAACTTGAACTCTTCTGCCTAGTTTATTTGGATCCCCTTTCCAGCACTAGGGGGTGGGCTGGGGTTGGGTGACAGCAGCTTTCACAATGAATCAGACGTGTCCATCCCACCTCAGTCACACTTGGACCAACAGTGAGCCACAAGCAAAAGTTGAAATCTGTTGTTACATCGCAGCACCGAAAGATTCAGCATCATACTGGAGTCGAAAGCCTAGACACACTGTGGAGTTTGTGGAGTTTTACATTTAGTCAATTAGCAGACGCTCCTATCCAGAGCAACTCACAGCAAGTACTCCTTGAGGCAAGTAGAGTGAAGTGCCTTGCCCAAGGACACAACGTCATGTCGCCACAGCCGGGGTTCGAACCGGTTACCTTCTGATTACTAGCCCGACTCCCCCGTGGGTTGTATTAGTCCTGCCAGGATGTTGATCTTTACTCTCGAGAGGTCACTTTACCCCACTGACCGGCCAGACAGGGTGCAGCCCAGCCCCTGGGGGTGAGTGACAGTTAAAGGATGCTGTGCTGGGAAGGGGCTGGCAAGCTGCCCTGGTAATGGGAGATGACAGACCGGCAGAGGCAGGGTTACTGCATGCCAACCTCGTCTGTTGGCTCAGCGCTGTTGGAAAGAGGGGCAGAGGAGATGGCTTAAGGGCAGAGAAGCTAGAGAAGAGTTTGGCTTGAGGTGACTCCCAGAATGTAAAAGCAAAGTATGCAGAGTTAGGTGGCTCAGCGGGTTATGGTGTTGTGCTCATGATCGCAAGGTTGTGATTTTGAGTCCTGGCTGTGGCTGTGCGATGTGTTCTTCGGCAAGACACTTCACCCTACTTGCCTCAGGGAGAATGTCCCTGTACTTACTGTGAGTTGCATTGGATAAAAGCGTCTGCTAAATGAGTAAATGTAAATCTCATAAGCCCTCAGGCACCTGTAAAGAAGTGAGACGTACTGACCATCCTAAAGGGAGACCCTGAGAAATATCACCTCAGCCATCTCCTCGCACCAAATCTCCAACTGCACCCGAGCGCTTCACACAGTAACTCTGAAAACAGCCCAGACGCCTGTGATAGAAAATTCCTTTTGAACTTCTGTATGTTTTCCCTCATTTTGTAATGCTATTTTGCGTCGCGTTAGGTGCACAGGGGGGGGGGGGTGGATGTTGAAGAGGATGTTAAACAGCGCCAGAACAGAGCAGAGCTGCTGTGGGCAGAAGCCTGACAGCCCGTCTTTCTGAAGGCCGATAATGAGAGAGACCATGTTCACGCTGCGTACATGTGTCAGGACAGCCGTTTTTGTTCTTGTTTTTTTTCTGAGTTTGTGCGTTGCTGCCTGGAACTTGAATCGCAGACAAACAGCAGTGTGGAGCGTTCAAACATTCGTCAACATGGTTATTCTTCCTTGAGATATCGAAGGACTGAAAGAGCGCTCTGCCTAACGCTCTACTATGACGCAGGTTTCCCATATTCTGAAGAGGGAGTCAGATGGCTCTGCGGGTTAAGGCGTTGGCCTCATGAGCGGAAGGTTCTGAGTTCCAACCCTGGTTGTAGCCATGTGATGTTGTGTCCTTGGGCAAGGCACTTCACCGTACTTGCCTCTGAGAGAATGTCCCTGTACTTACTGTAAGTCGCTTTGGATAAAAGCGTCTGCTAAATGAATACATGCAAAATGCAAACCTAAGGGCACATGACACCCCTGAGTTCAAATCCCTAAGAGAGGCAGATACAAGACTTTCTGCTGGCTTCAGACAGGGTAACTATTGACTGTTCTTAGCAGCAGCACTAAACTGGCTCATGACAAGGATGCAGATGGGAATCTTAAAGGGAGTCAGGTTGCGAAGTTTGAACCTTGGCTGTATCAACATGACGTTGTCCCTGTACTTCCTGTGAGTTGCTCTTGATAAAAGCATACTAAATGTAAATGGACGTTGAGTCTCAACTTGAATCTTAAGTCAAATCTTAAATGAAGATGAAGTAGTGAATAAGGTGCTGTGTGAGCCATGTTTCCAGCAAACGATGTTCTTCTGAGAGCAGTTTAACACCAAGGGCTGCTCTTTCATCACCACACCATCCCGGAGACCGGAGCCTCTTAATTGCCTCACAACTGCACTAAGTGCTAGCAGTGTGTTTTCAGCAAGAGAGGCTGGAGGAGGTTTTGCCACGTTCCCACAAGGCCCGGCGTTGCTTAGGAACAACACCGTTTTAATAAGAGTCCCTGATGGTAACCTGCACTTTCCCAGATCATAGCACCAATCACAGCCGGGGGGTCAAAGAGGGGACAGGTAGAGGAGCTGAAACTCCCTGAGGAGAACTTAGAGCCGGTTGCTGCCTCCGTCACAAACAAACAAGCCGCGTCCGCTTTGCCGCGGCGACGCACGAGAGACCTTCTAGAAAGAACCGCATGGATCCTGCACCAGCCCTGAAATGCGAATGGAAATCGGAAAGACAAACCCAAATGTTGTATTTTACTGCCTGTTGTGGCGGGAGAGAGAGCTATTTATGAGCTTGGCTGGTTTGGAGGATTAGAGGCAGTCGCCAAAGAGCAGGGCCATGCTGGGGAGGCTGAGGCTGGCTTCAGCAGGAACTGAGAGGGGTAGCAAAACAGCACCTCCAGCTTTCACGGTAATGGATTGGTGGGAGTAGAAGCGAAACGGTATTGGGATGGGATGGGTATCCTGCTGTTTCCTAAGTGCTGGATAACACAAGCCTGCCATGTCGGGGTGATAAATACGATCTGGGGTGTTTGTTATGTTGCTTTGTCTCCCAGCTTGCAGAACGATGTCAACAGAACCATTTGATTGGTCTCAGGGCAAGTGTGAATCCCAGGAAGGGACAATTACAGCAAATATGGTGACGATGGGGGTGTGATGTCTGCGAGAGAGAGAGAGAGAGAGACAGGGAGAGAGTGAGAGAGAGACAGAAAGAGAGAGCCACACACAGAGAAAGAAAAAGACAAGAGAGAGAGACAGAAAGAGACAAGAGAGAGAGACAGAAAGAGACAAGAGAGAGAGACAGAGAGAGACAGAAAGAGAGAGAAAGAGACAAGAGAAAGAGAGAGACAGAAAGAGAGAGAAATAGACAAGAGAAAGAGAGAGACAGAAAGAGAGAGAAAGAGAGAAATAGAGAGAGAGATAGACGGAAACAGAGACAGACAGAAAGAGATGTGTGTGTGTGTGTTTGGGGCACAGTGGGGATTGAATGATGTAAATCCCCAGTAAATGGTTATCCTTATTGTGAAAATGATGAGATTTTCTCGGTCACATGAGTGCTTGAGCTGCCCAGTGGGGTTGGAACTATAGAGAAATCATCCAGATGAATGCACATGTAATAAAAACCCAAACACTGGCTATTCCAGACTAGCTTGGCACGAGACCTAGAGTTGAAGCAAAGACTTCTAAAGTGGTCGAATGGGACTTCCTTTCTTACCGCATGTCAAACAACCCCACATACAATGTACTATGTATGTATTTACTGACCCTCCGAGCAGTAAACAGGACTGCCCCAAGCTATATCAACACTCTCCTCTTGCTTTTTCCCCCCTTCCCACCACCTACGGTCGTCTGCTGACAACCGTCTAGTAGTGGACCTCCCCCCCCCTCCTTCAAGAGCGCCAGAGCCCAACACAAACTCTTCCACTGCCTGGCTCCCCAATGGTGGAATCTCCAAACTCCCCACCTCCATCAGAAGCACAGACTGCCTCCTCACCAAGGCTCAAAACTCACTTATTCCAATAATTTAATGACACTTAGAAATAGTATGGTACTTATATAAATATAATCTGATGTTGCTCAGAACTTCTTGTCGGTCCCAATGCGGCGACTCGCTAGTGTTGCTTTTTTGCTTTATTGTTCGCAACCTTTATGTGTTGATACAATTGTTGTTATGTTCGCGTGCTCTTATAGCTCTTCCCTTGGCACTTACTGGTTCTCACGGTCTATGTTTCACAATCTAAAAGCCCACTATGTTCGGGGTCTATCACGTTGCTATGCTCAGTGACCAATGCTCTTTGTAAAGCTCTCTCTTGTATGTCGCTTTGGATAAAAAGCGCTTTACATGAAAACATGTAAATGTACTAAGACATATTGTTCCCACAAAACACAAACATGGACAGTTTAGTTTCTTGAAAGGGAATTTAGCTATGTTGATACAGCTACTGCTGTGAAGCCTTTCTCCCGCTTCCTGTCTAACCAGGCTAAATGTAAAACAATGTATCCGTGATTGCGTCAGCCTGGCCACAGTGTCTTACTAGCAGAACGTATGCTATCATACCCTCTGGAGAGAACACACGCTCACTGATCGAATGGGACTAATAAATCATGTATGGAACGCGCCTCTCTATCCAGACTTAAAAACAAAGGCATTTGTTTTTTTTGTCAGACAGCACAGCAATCCAAACATTTTCCTAGCGTATATTTGTGTTTGTGCGTGTATATGTAATGTACATGACCGAGCTTCTGAATGCTCTGAGTATATACAGTATGTGTGTCTATGTCTGTGTGAATTTGTGTTTGTGTGTTTATACATGGGCAGAGAAGGCGGCTGGTTTCTTGGGCTGTTTCCTCAAGAAGCCCCCAAAAATGTTGGCAAGTATAACAATATGAGTCCAATGGAGTCTCAAGGAACAATTTTGCGCACAAATGGATACAATCAAATCTGGTTATTGGTTTGGGCTGATCCTCTGTTGTTTACAGCGTATGGCTCCACCACTGTGCATACAGGATGGCCTGTATGTCTGGTAGCTGTCGTTTCATGCCTGCTCTTAATGACCCAATCTGACAGCTAACGGTCTGTTTACGGTGCGAGTGTCACTCTGCTGTCCAGTGGACAGTCCGATTTCCCTTCATTTTCTTCAATAACAATCAACCGTGGGGGCTTTCTTTCAAATCTTGGGTCTGAGCCCCCCCCCCTTGTGAAATGTATAGATTAAGAAACTGAGTTGCGGCCCAATCCGCTAACAGCATGTAGGAAAAACCTTGGCTGTGCAATGTTCCTAACAACGGCGGTTAGCTTGTGCCCAGCCAAGCATGGTGACATCACTCAGCAGGGAAAGATGTTAGCGATCAGAGCAGATTTGCGTCATTTATTTCACATGGCCCGGGGGGGCGGGGGGGGCGTGGGGGCGGGGGGTGTGTGGCCTGATTCTCTGATGGAACCGGATGAGCGTGGGGGGATTAGGGTGGGGTTCCCCGCGTTTACATATTAACGAGTTACGTTCGAGAAAGAAATGTGGCAATAATTTCTATGTACATATGATTTCCATAAATGACCTTCCCTCAGATTCGAATTTGAACCCGAGTTAAAAACTAAACTCGTGAGTGCTGATAAGCACACAAGTACAAATTGTCACGCTCAAACAAAGCGCCTAATTAGCGCCGGAGATATTCCTTGGATCTGTAGGAAGCCTGGAGCTGGAAAATAGGGACGTGAAACAGGGAAAGAAATAATGCTTATGTTAATGACTTACTATTAACACAACTCATTCATATTCATGCTTTGTGAAAGTATATGTTTTCACTTAAATACATCATGAGTTTCCCTCAAAGTCATATTTACCACGGTAAATGACCCAGTATTGTAGAAATGTTGGTTCATTTAAGAGATATTAATTACTTTCAAAGCTAATAGCTGGTGTATTGGGCCTTGAAATGGCATTAATTAAAAACAAAATGAAAGGAATAGAAGCATCAATGCCAATCAGTCAGTGGTACGCCTAGACTAGGGACATCATTATGCTGTAGGCCTACATCTTCCCAGCACCTGTGAATGCAGTTCAGGACTTGGTCACATGATAATTCAGGAGAGCATTTACAACGCCGTTAGCAGATGAAAATGTCCGCTGTCGGGGCTCCTAGTGTCTTCGCATCCTCACAGAACTCTTACTCAGTGAAACTTCAGACCCAAACGTCCATCGGTGAAACCATTCCAGCCCCGGCTGTCCGATGCTAGAGGATGTACTTGGGGCTCCGTTCTGTGCAGGTGGGCTGAGAATAAATCATCCGCTCAGATGTTGGTCTGTAGACCTGGCTAATGCGTTAGGGGTTTGTGAACATGTCACAGGTAAATAAAACAAGATCAAGCACTCACTAAAATGCAAGTCCAATGAAAGATAAGTCTACTGTACGTCCTTGAACGATGACTATGTTGCGCAACAGTTGTTATTCAAGGTCATTTTTTCCCCCAGACCATATGTGCATCCGACTTTGTGTCGTTGACAAGCTGGAGTGCTCATCTTACCCAAAGTGCTGACAAATTGCAAGCAGGGAGTTCATGACAGCTCAGTCGAAGATTTATGCTCAGTCAAAGATTTAACTACACAATACTCACTCTGAAACGGTCCTAGACGTATATACATTTAGTCATTCAGCAGACGCTCTTATCCAGAGCGACTTACAGCAAGTATAGGGACGTTCCCCTTTGCGGGAAGTAGGGTGAAGTGCCTTGCTCAAGGACACATGGTCCTGTTGGCATGGCCGGGAACTCGTAACCTTCTGATTACTAGCCTGATTCCTTCACCGCTCAGCCACTTGACTCCCTAGTCTATGTTTTCCATACAGTGGGAAGGTTGTGATGGTGAAGGTGAGTTTCTTAGTTTTATTGGACCTTGACATCTCCATTGGCGAGTCCTCTGAGTGTATCATATCCTGACTGTAAGTGTTCCACAAACAAAAAGTGAAGAACATAACCGATCTTGTGCGTCAATGAATAACCGTCAAACACCAACATAGTCACCAACTTCCGAATGCGCTACTTCATCAAGATGTCCTTTTAGACCAAGGACATTTATAAAGTTATTCAATACTGTAACTTTGTATCTGAGGCCACAAAGCAAACTGCTTTATGTATGTTAATGCCCATGAAACTGCTGTGACAAGCCAAACAGACCTTGACCAATGTATATTTACAGTCACTTTGCTGTCACACACAAAAAAAGTGTAATCCGGTGGATTGGTGACCAATGGCTGACTTGTTAGGGAGTCTGGTTTGTAATCAGAGGGTATCTGGTTAGAACCCTGGCTGTGCCAAAATTATGTTGCGTCCTTGGGCAAGGCACTTCTCCCTACTTGTCTCAGGGGGAATGCCCCTGTGCCGCTCTGGATAAGAGCTTCTGCTAAACGACTCAACGTGAAAGGGCTCACTGTTTGAGCTGAGCCCTCTCCTGGATGTTGTTTTTCCCAGAGACGCTCTGCAGGTGGGCGGGCCTGAGGCTCCCTGAGCAGCAGTCCCCGCCTTCAGAGTATGCTCCCAGCCTCTCCTGCTCCTCAGGGGCCAAGCCCCTGTTACCACAGTAATAAAGCTCTTGGATGCAAGCCCAGGGGCACAATGTGTGGCTCATGTTCATCTGACCGGCTTCCAGCTCTCGCATCCACGCTTCAGCTCTGTCACTTCCAGCCACCTGCAGCGTGTCTGTAAGTACGACCATTCTGGAACTTTTGTTCATCCATACCAGGTGACTCTGCCTTTTTATAGCGTTTGGAGGATTTAGTAGTATTTAAGTAGTACTTAAGTAGTAAGTGCTACTGCTAATTAGTATACTAAGTCATATTTTCCTACTTAGATAAGATGATTGTTTAGAGGCTCGCCTGAAGTTATGAGGGAAGAGAAAATACAGGATATAGAGGACAGGGGGAGAACATGTGGTTGCTTATGGTAAGTTTAAAAGGCAGGGATTCATTTGAGCACTCAATGCAACAAGCTCACATAAACGAACCAAATTAGATCAAAGCATCCCTGTGCTTAGAAAATGTGGCACGACTATCACTGTGACCATTCCTCAAGACATGACACGTCAATGGACTGATTTGTTAAATTATTGGTGTCAATTCAACAAAGGTCAAATGTAAAGTCCCGCTTTGACGTCATCTTCACCTCTCTTTCTCTCCCTTCATCTCTCTCTCTCTCTCTCTTTATCTCGGTATTTCAGAAAACATAAAAAAGCTAGTGAATACACAATTATACATTTAATCACTGATTGCAAATGATATGTCACAGTGTCTTGCCATTCTATGATCAATGTTGCAGCATCTGGCGAACGTTTGATGGAAAGTCACTGGCCTCGGTCCCGAGAGGCGTTATAAATGTTCAATGTTGTGCCTGCGAGGTGTCACCTACCAGAGTACGTTTTCATGAGGACACACCAGGGATAGCTTAACTAGGCTAATGGCTTGTGTCTAATCACTTCATGGCCAGGAGGTGTCCATCCTTGTGTGACCGTCCGAGCAGAATGGTGGCCTTTAAGGGAATCTGGACCAAGGACTTCTGGCGAGCGGTGTCCGGGGAGTTCCTGGCCACTCTCATCTTCGTCCTCCTCAGCCTGGGCTCCACCATCGGCTGGTCGGCCGGGGAGGAGAAGGCCTCGCCGCCGGATCTGGTTCTGATTTCTCTGTGTTTCGGCCTCAGCATTGCCACCATGGTGCAGTGCTTCGGACACATCAGCGGGGGCCACATCAACCCCGCGGTGACGGCGGCCATGGTGGTCACCAGGAAGCTGAGCCTGGCCAAGGCCGTGTTCTACGTGGTGGCCCAGTGTCTGGGGGCCATTTCTGGGGCAGGCCTCCTCTACCTGGTCACCCCAGAGGCTGTCAGAGGGGGTCTAGGAGTCACCATGGTAGGACTTTTATAGGAAATTGGATTGGGGACCCATCCTCCTCTGGCTATTGTACCCAAGAATCAGCGGTGTTGAACCGTGGTACCATCGAGGGCCAAGAGGGTGAAGGTTTTCGACTCAACCAAGCGCTACGCCAGTCGATTTCACCAAAGAGTTTCTCCACTTAATGGAGAGTTCCGCTTGGTTGACGCTAAAACCTGCACCCTCTTTGGCCCCTCGACGACACCGTGGCTCGACGCCGCTGATCTAAGTGATCACGTGGTCTGTGTCTGCCGTAGGTGAACCCCCAGATCTCGGTAGGCCACGCCCTTGTGGTGGAGCTCTTCATCACGTTCGAGCTGGTCTTCACCGTGTTCGCCACCTGCGACCCCAAACGCAGCGACCTCAATGGCTCGTCAGGCCTGGCCATCGGATTCGCCGTTGCCATCGGACACCTGTTTGCCGTAGGTGTCCCGCAGTTTGATAGGCCCATGCGCATTAGCGAATAGAGAACTTGGTAACACTTAAATAAATTAGACATTGCTATGAACCGTATTTTTGGGCCTGTAAATCGTTCCGGATTATAAATCTCACCAGCCAAAAAATGCATAATAAAGAAGGAAAAAACATATATAAATTACACTGGAGTATAAGTCACATTTTTGTGAAATGATATAATAATGTGTTAATAATTTCACACAAAAATCGCTCCAGAGTATAAATCACACCACCGGCCAAACTATGAAAAAAGATGCGATTTATAATCCGAAAAATACGGTTGTTACATTGTGGTTAATTTACAGAGCATGAAATTAAATCTTTACTTTGATGACATTGGGCAATTCAGATGAACAATGTGGTCTTACAACACTCACTACGTGAAGGATATTGAAGCACAGCTGTGGGGATGTTGGATATAATTTTGTGGCACATTGCAGGGATCTTTTAGAGATCAGCCCTACCCTTAACCACACGCTCACAATCTCCAGTGGTTCATCCATGGCAACCAATCACTTGGAAACTATTGAAATCCTACAGAGCTTTCACTGTTGCTGCAGATAAATATTTCCTGTCTGGGATTCTTCTGTCCTAATGGGTCTGCCCACAGCCCAGGTTTTCATCCCTTCTGTAATTCATAAACAAGTTATGTTTGCTGCCAGGAAATAACACTTGTTATCTCACTCCTGCTACCAGCTGCCCTCTCCTCATGCAACGCTACAATATTTTCATTGAACTCACAAACCTAATCAACCCGGATGTCGACTATTACTAATCGTTTATTTTTTTTACATCAGATCTAGACAGTGAGTGTTCACAATTACCAACTGAACAGAAGTTCTGAGCTGAGTTTGCAAGCAGCTATTAAACGCGGCCTTCTGGATTTTCAGATCCCATTCACTGGAGCCAGCATGAATCCGGCCCGTTCCTTTGGACCGGCAATGGTCACACTGAACTTCGAGAACCACTGGGTAGGAGAGACGACCATCAGCCCAACCAACGGGCTTTCTGCTGAGGGGAGTCATTAAGGGTCACGACCCTGCCCTGTGAATTCCCAGCAGTGGCCATTATATACACGTACAATGTGATGACGGGGTTTTGTGGTCAGTGATGTGGATAGCAAAGCAATAACAGAGCTATTTCAGCAAGGTTTACCTTTGCAGTGGTTGGTGGATGCCATTTAAGTGTGTGGAGGGGGATGGTGTAGAGATGTGACTAGGCTACTGTGACTGGCTTACTGAAACCCAGTAAGGTCAAAGGCATATTGGTGTCTGGGCAGCATAAGACTTACCCTCAAGCTATACTCAAGGACATCATTAGCAGCTTTGGAACAACCTTTTCGAGCTTTTCGTAAGGGAGAATGAAGGTAGTAGTCAGGAAAAACGTGTTATGGTTTCAGCCTGGTGTACTTAACCCTCCTGCAGAACTAAACAGGCAGCATGGGTAATGTAGTCTGTCAGTTAAACTGAGACTGGTCCGGAGATAATGAGGTATGGCTTTTCCTACTGTGTGTATTGTGTGTGTGTGTGTGTGTGTCATGGTGAAGTGTAACATCCCACAAAAGTACAATGTAAATGTAACGTAAATGTAGGAGTGAGTGACTGTTTGGGATCTTTCCGTTAGGTGTACTGGGTGGGTCCAATCCTGGGGAGCATCCTGGCAGCTGCCTTGTACGAGTACCTGTACTGCCCCGACCCAGAGCTGAAGAGCAGACTACACGGGGTCTTCAAGAAAGGCACGTCCGGGAAGTACCTGGAGGTGGAGAGTGGTGTGTACCAGGGAGACCCTGACGACCTGGTCATCAAGCCTGGCTCCATCCACACCGTTGACCTGGACAAGGCCCAGAAAAAGGACCCTTCCCGGGACTGTTCGGGCGAGGCACTGTCCTCGGTATGACTATCGCACGCCCTGGAGATGGAGACCAACCTGTAGAGCATGGGGGTGGTGCGGGCAGTGAGAGTGACGTCTCCACCCTCCACTCTGGTTTCCGGCTGGAGCCTCCGTCTCCAGAGCGAACGTGGCGCTCGACTTCCTGCCTTCATCGGCTGTCTTACCTCAGGTTTCCAGGCCTCCTTTGAAATGTAAGCAACAACTGGCGTAGGTGGGAGTTTTCTCTCAACAACCCGTCACCCTTTCTTCTCCCTGGAAATCTACTAACGTTCCGCTCCTCACACTGTTCCACCAGTGATACATTCTGTCAGCGAGACATGTGTAGGTCAAATAATTATGTGAGGTCATCACACGGAAGATGGGAAGGCAAGTCAAACTCAGCCTTGTTATTTTTGGATTAGTGTCACATTTTGAATACGCGTATGCCATGACTGAGGAGGCTTTCTCTGGGGTCGCTGGGCACATGACCAATCCCATGTGGAACACTTTCTAGTCCGTAGGTCGATAGGTTTAACTACCCTTCAGAGTATTTGAGGGACTCTCCCCTTTTGGCCATGTTAGGAAAATGTCCGCCATATTTTGATTCTACATTTGTCAATTTGTCTTTGTTTCAATTTTTGTAGATGTTTTATCACATTGTAGATGTTACGTTTGAGTACAACTTGTCATAATTGTTAGTTTAACTTGTTTTTGTCGTTGCAATGTTAAAATGTAGTTGTTTATGTTAAAAGCTCAAGATTTGCTTTTCCCGAATGTGTTTGTATAAAGATTTCTTTTTTACATAAAACCGTATACATTGTCTGGCCTGGTCCATAATTCTGTGGGAAAATAGATTGACAGGATACAGAGCCTACTAAGGGCACTCAGGATTTCATGAATGTTTTCTATACACTTGATATGTATGTCAATGAATTGCTCCTCCCAAGGTTTCTTCCATCTTTTCTACCTAGTGAATTTTTCTGGGAGTTTTTCCTTGTCTTCCTTGAGGGTTTAGGTTGGTTGTGGTCCAGTTCTATGGGCGTATGTGAAGCCCTTAGTGACATTGCTTGTAAAAAGGGCTATACAATTAAATGTTAATTTGATTTGATATTTATCTACTGAGACACAGCTGGGAGTTGTAGTTTTAACTCAGTTCCTCAGTTAGCTCTAAATCCTTTGAAATCACTTATTTTTCTACTTCCTTAAGTCTAAACTACTAACAGCACAGACTTCTGGCAGTAGAAATTAATCAGGGTGTAGGAGAAAGACTCACAGTAATGATGGATGATCCCAGCTCTATGAGGCCTGTGTTCTCCTGTGTTCTCCAGGCCAGAGGAATGGCTGCACTGCCGTTTCATTCGAAGTTTGTCTCTGAAAGTAGCCTTGTTTCATCTTGCCTCATCCGTGGGAACAGCGTCAAAACGAGTTTCCCCAGTTATACACAATACTGGTGATTTGTCACTTTATTTCTGCAGAATTGGGGAGTCACGTGGCTCAGCAGGTTAAGGCGTTGGGATAGTGATTGGAAGGTTGCGAGTTCGATAACCAGCTGTGTCCTTGGGAAAGGCACTTCACCCTACTTGCCTCAGGGGGAAGGTCCCTGTACTTGCTGTAAGTCTCTCTGGATAAGAGCATCAGCTAAATGACTAAATGTAAATATTGGAACCATGTGGTTTCTATGGTTTGCCCTATGCTGATGAATAAAAAATAAAGAAGACTGATTAAGAAGACAGATAGTGTCACTGTCAATAAAAAAAGCTGTGGGGAGTTATTAAATGATTTTATTGAGAATGGGAGGCAATGTTGTTCTGACACTAAATCATATCACACCATATTCCTTTGTGTGGTTATTCTCAGGACCTTCCCCTGATGAAAACATATGACTTCAGCGCCACCCACTGGACATGTTCATACAACTACCTGCAATCATTTACAATTTAACCACAGATCTTGGTAATTATGATTACAATTAAAAGAATAATAAATAAAAAATCTGGACTCAACACAATCTAGTCCAGGTGAGAATCCAAGAATCTGAATCAAAATGTTACATTCCGAGTCTCTTCTCTGAAAGCCAAATTGACTTTTAAAAAGGTATCCAAAATGTGTAGACAAAATGCATTCCTGTGATAAGTCTAACCTTTAAATAAACCACACACTATAGGAGGTGTTCATCATAGATGAACAATGCACAAGTTGTATGCGTGTACCCATCAGTGAGCAGGAGAGGGCAGTCACAAGCCTTTCATCAAGCTTTTTCAAAGTGATGCCTTCAGCTTGGTTGCTTAATAACAATACTGATGATGCATACTACTTACATAGTGCTTTTCATGACATTCAAAGATGCTTCACAACATTGGCATTGGCATTATTTCCATCAACCCCTCCGACCACCACCAATCATTCACTCACCATTTGTTTACTAGGCAATGTAGATGAAGTGTCTTGCCTAAGGACACAACAACATTTCCTCTAGTTGCCCCACTGTGGCAACTGGTGTTCCAGCACCACTGTTCCAGTCTCCCATCCAAGCACTAACCACTAACCCTGACCTGCTTAGCTTCCAAGATCTGACAGGGTTGGGCATTAGCAAACGGGTATGGCCACTATAGCACATATTTAAGCACACTATGCTTGATTCCAATGTTTTGTCCTGATCTGACTGTTTCTGTCTAAATAAACAACAAATAATTTACAGGTTGATAGAGACACGGATTTCTTATGGTTTCTTATCAGAAACCAGCCTTGGTGTCAACAAATCAGCTCACCTTAGTCTTAGCTCATCTTCCGGGCAGGCAAGACCACCTGTCAAACCCTCCTCAGCTCTTTCTGTGTCATTACAGCTTCCATGAATTAACCTATACGTTTACATTTTACATTTAGCAGACGCTTTTATCCAAAGCGACTTACAGTAAGTATTTTCCCTGAGGCAAGTAGGGTGAAGTGCCTTGCCCAAGGACACCGATCTCACAACCTTCCGATCATGAGGCCAACGCTTTAACCATTGATTAACCATTGGTTTCTAGGGATGGCGCTGTTTATAGTGCCATAGCAGGTTTCTGTCGAAGTAAATTCCTTATATGTGTAAACATTCATGGCGAAAAAAAACCCGATTCTGATTCTGATTCTGATTGAGCCATCTGACCCCCTCGGAGGTGTTGGGCATGAAGTGTTGGGCATGAAGTGTTGGGCATGAAGTGTTGGGCATGAAGTGTTGGGCATGAAGTGTTGGGCATGAAGCTCCGGCTGAGAATCTGAGCTTGGCTGGAGTGCTTCATCACCAGGAGTGATTGAGAGCAGGATAACGCCAGTATCAGTCAGAGTAGGAGAGGTGGGCAGCAGATCACCATAGAACCATGGTCTCAAACTCGTGCCCTCAAAGGCCAAGAGGGTGTAGGTTTTTGTGTCAACCAAGAACTACACCAGCTCATTTCATTATCAAGTTTCTCTACTTAGTGAAATCAGCTGGAGTAGTGTTTGGTTGACGCGAAACCTGCACCCTCTTGGCCCTCGATGGCACGCGTTTGAGACCCCTGCCATATAACATCAGGCCTTCTCAACTCTATGTTCACCGTGTGCTACCGATACAAAACAAAACTGTTACACACACGGACATTGACTTATCCATCACTAGAGCTGCATGTACAGTGTTAGACTGCGTAGCATTGGTTTCGTATTGTGATATTCATTGTGCGATCATAATACACAGTACAAATAGCAAGAAAGAAATGACAACGGCATTGGCTGATGTAGCAGTGGTTTTCCTTCAAATGTTTTGTTGGTGAGGGAGGGTCTCCAGCACAATCTCAACGTTTCTTCACTTTTTTATATTCCACACTCTGACAAGTTTGCCCCCAACACCTTATTTACATTTATAGTTATTTATAGTCATTTTGCAGACATGCTTATCCAGAGCGACACAAAGAAGTACAGGGACATTTCCCCTGAGGCAAGTAGGGTGAAGTGTCTTGCCCAAGGACACAACATCATGTTCGCAAAGCCAGGATTCGAAGCAGGGACCTTCGGATTACTAGGCCGACACCCTAACCGCTCAGCCACCTGACTCCCCTTCCTTAAAACAAGTTAAATCCAAATAGTTTCACACTGCTCCCATTGAACTCCTGGAGGATCAAATGCCTTCCGACCAACCTGATTGTTTTCTTCAGGATGAATTTTTTTTTTCTTCTTTTGCTTCTACCAAAGAACATGGCAGAAACGAACTAGAAAGTATCGGCTGTGAATAAAAACTCCCCAAGAACGAAAAAGCTCATTTCGGTTTCTTATAGAAGGAAGGATTTACCTCAAAACATATTTGATTAACTAACGCTCCGTAGAGAATACTGCTGTAGCATTTTCCAACTTCAAACTTTGTCTGCTAAATGCCTTTCAGCAGATGTGACGACGGGGGCATGAAGATAAAACACACACCTTAAAGATCATTAGCAATTAATATTTGGGGATTCGTTGAAGAAAAACAGCGTTAAACTCTTGCTTAATAATTCATACTATAAACAAGAAAGTCTCCCACTTCCTTAATAATTTAGACGTAAGCTAATGTTGATTTATTCAGGAAGGTCTCTGCCACCAGCACTGCCTGGAGTGTTCGAATTTGAATTAAAGTAGGACAGTAGCGGGCGAGTCTGTAATAACATTTGTATAATTTTATTATTGCTCTGGGCTTAGTTCATTTCCTCCTCCAGTAGCTGCGTGAAATTGTTTGATTCTGGAAACCGCCTTGAGTCTGCAGCTCAGGGGTTGGAGGGTGGTACAGGAACAGGAAGGAGCGTGACACACGCACACGCGCGCGCTCACACACGTCTTCCTTTTTCTCTCTGATTGTCTGTCATAGACACAAACATACAGGCGCACACGCGGAGATACACACAGATGCTCGCATGAGAGATAAATAATCATTTGTTATTTTCTGGATTTCATAACGCTGCTCCAATTGGCTCACTTAATAACTCTATCTGTCAGAGGAATATGATCGATAGCCTCACTCACCTTGTCGCCGATGATGAATATGTCGCTGCTTGTTCAGCAGACAGCTGGAAGACAGGGCAACTTTGGCATTTTATCACATTAAATAAAACTAAAATTGGATTTTTGGATCTGTGCACTGTTTCAACACACAATTTGCCACATTCGGTTAACATTGGGCTGAGCTGAACGATTCGTGCTCCCTTAGTTTCCTTGTGAAGCACCTGTCGTGGAGAAGAGACACTGCAGCCCTGCTGGCCCTCCATGGACCCAGATCTGCACAGAAGGGCTTTCCGCCCCCCTTCGCTGTGTTTGTGCCAGGGCCTGCCCTCGAAAACAGAAACTACGAGGTGCCCGTGATTGGACTTTCATTTTCCGAAATGGTAATTTACCAAACCCTGATTACTTGAACACAAACAATCAAGTCGAGGTGGTATTAGCCCTGGTAGTGCACACCTGAGACCCCGATGGCTCCTCGACAGGAAGACGGGGGGGGGGGGGGGGGGGGGCGGGGGGGGGAGACTTCTGATTGGTGTCCTTAGGGCTCCTCATCTTCAGCTCTCACCCCCACACATTCCCTAACTCCCCCCCCCCCCACCCCCCCACCCGCACCCGCCACCCCACGCCCCCCACACACACACACACTCCCCCTGTATGCAGAAACACCCAAACTCCACTTTGATGAAACACATTTGTTTGGCTTAACTCTTCCAGCTCCAGCACAGATGCCAAATCTCGGAGGCCTGGCTGTGTAATGTGGCCCATCAGCAATTGGCCCTAATGAGAGAATATATGTACGACTGTGGGACTTCACCGGAGGAGCTGTTTTCCATTTGGGTCTGGACTGTGCGTGTTATTAGGGAAACCTTTATTATTGTTGCCCTCTAGTGGGAACCATATAATAGGATTACATTTTATTGGAGCCTCCGAGCATCACCCAGGCAACCCCCCTCCTCTGGTCTCTCTGCCTCTCACAGTGTCACCAGCTCTGTCCACCACGGGAGGGGGGGAAAGGGGGGGGGGGGGCATGCTGGGATTGGACCATTAGTGTATAGATGATTGGAGGAGTGGTCCCCTGTTGTTTTTGGTCTATTCAAATTAAGCAGCGGGGGCCTTTCTCGGCACATGTGGAACTATCTTCGGGATACCCCCGTGTGCCAAAACCCTGCTTTGTGAATTTAGGGTTCAAGTTGGGTGAACTAAGACAGCCCCAATTCCTTCAACAGAGCCTCTTAAACGAGTTTAGAAGAAGAAGTAGATTGTCCCTTATTAGTCCCATAGTGGGGACATGTTGCAGGGGCACTCATGTTCAATGCATTGGCCGAGATTCAAACCCCCACCAGGGATCGAACCCAGAGCCGGTACGTGGAAAGCAAGAATCCTACCACTGAACCACTGGTGCTGCAACTTTAAGCACATTAAACACAAAGTTCTCAACAAAAACCCCATGCTAAGACAATACAAAAAAAACAGTGTTAGCTTTAGGTCATACTTCACCAATACAAGTTTGCTTTAATAGAGCCTTTCGGTAAACGTTAAATCGTTTGATGCCCAAAATACTACACAGAATACTCTTGCCCTGAACCGCACATGCCCGCGAGGCAGATCGAGTCAGATTCTGGAATGATCTCAGTCCTTTCCCTTTCTGCAGCCCACTCCCTTACATAACCACAGGCCATTATGAGGGTGTGGTGAGCACAGAGAGTAATTAACATGGTCCCAGGCTACAGCAAGATATCCCACAATGCTCTGAATCAGAAGGGGCCTGCTGTGGATTTGCAGATCTGGGAACAATGAGCTTGAAGTGAGACAGAGGGCAGACCGGCCGGGAGACAACGAGATGCGGCTCGGACGTCACGCTCCGTGTCTGACGGTGGGTTCAGGTGAACACGTTTTCTGGAGGAGAAAAAAAAACTCTGCATCCCCCCATTCCTGCAGAGGTGTTTACAACCACGGCCATGATGTCATGGAGGCTGGCTCGTTTCTGCTTAAGCTCGTTCACATCTGCAAGCAATCTTGGTAAATTTGTCCACCCCCCCTCCCCAAAAGAAAAACACTCCAGCTCAGTCGGAACCTCTCCCAGTGCTCCGGCTGTGACGACGTGGTTGAGAATCAGCCTTCAGACGCAGCGCTGGAACAAGCGCTCCCAAGCGCAGCGCTCCCAAACACAAGAGTATTTCAGACTGGAAAATGTTACCAGCGGCTGGGTCCTGCAACACTGAATGCATATCTTGAACCCTGGATCGAGAGAGGTTCTTTAACTGCTTGGCTCTATTTGTGTGGAAAATGGAGAACGTATGAGATTCGAACGCCTGGGGGGTTCTCACTTTGCTACAGTTTGTCAGCCTGATGGCAGAGATAAAAAAAGTGCAGGGGGGGGGATGGGGGGGTGGGGGGGGATAGAAAATGCATGGCTTGGTGTTTGTGTGCACCAGCCGGCACGCTTCGGGGGAAATAACTTCCTCGTAACACTTTAATCCTGTGTTTGTTTTCCTCCAGGACATGCTGGTCAAACAGTGGAAAGTTAAAGGGCCTCTGCTCTGGGTGGCACATACGGTGGGCAGGCTCTTCTGCAAAAAAGCAATTACACTGATCGTCTGCAGTCTCTTTACAGGAACATGCCAGGGAGGAGGAGAAGAAAAACGAGATCTGCAGGAAGCTGCATCGGTGTTGATCGAATTCCACAGCTTTTGGCGTTTGCTGTTGATTGGGGGGCCGTGTTGCTGAAGTCTGGGAGATGTGGATTTGCACTGTGGCTTTAACCACCCTGACGAGCTAGTGTTTCAGACAGCAGGGGGCGAGAGAGAGAGAGAGAGAGAGAGAGAGAGAGAGAGAGAGAGAGAGAGAGAGAGAGAGAGAGAGAGAGAGAGAGAGAGAGAGAGAGAGAGAGAACAAGACTGGAAGAATTCAACTTCAGTCAAATGTTAGCTGATTCTGTATGTGTGTATTGATCTGTTTGGTTATTGACATGTTTTCAATCTAGCATGCCCTATTGTAAATGTAGGTCTTTACCGACATGAGCAAACACAAATAGCGCATGCTGAGTTGAGACAACATCAGATTTGTTCACATCTAAATAACAATAATAACAACAATAAAAAAGCACGTCTATTTATGTCCAACAAATATGTTTGAGAAGATGGCATTCAAACATACTGGTAAAAGCCCTTTACTGTTGCGATCCAGCAGTTTGAAGCTAAAAGCTTCAGAAGAGCTTCAATCTTCCTGAAATTATGCATGGTTGAACATTTGAAATGAGCTCTCGCATCAGCCTCGGGCACTGATTCAGACTTGATTGGGGCAAAGCAAGCTGCAAGTGCTTATTTATATAACTACGTCATTTGGGATTTTAGCCAAAAGCGAAAAGAGAAAGAGAACATGCGGTGTAGAATTTATATTTGAAGCCATTCGGTTGATTTAAAGTTGATTATTATCAACAAGTTATGTATGATGTAGGCCTACATGTAGTATCCATTTATCTTTTACAACACAATAGATATGGAGTGATAAAAAAAGACATCAAAAGACTCTACCAACAATCTATATAATTATCATCATGTGCTGCTTTTCCTCTTCGGCTAAGAAACACCCCATCCATTTGTAGAAATGGCCTGAGGGAACGTTCCATCAAAACTAATCATAACGATTAAAATCAGCTTTTCTGTTCGAGAGAGAGAGGCAATAGGCAAGTTGGAGGCTAGAGTGAGTGAGTGTCTTATGCCCCATAATAGCTTAGATTTCTTTATTCGGTTTTATAACATATACAATTTTATAAAAAAAAGGCCGACAAGCTGCTGTGTGATGTGCTCTTTTGCTCGGGAGTTTTATTCTGCAGATTGGTCGAGACTGGGGGTAGAGACATGAGCTAATTGTATCCTGATCTTTGCCTTGAGGGGTTTCGAAGCCCTGGAGCAAGTATTCTCTGTATTTTGTTCTGTCTACCTTAGCCAAGCTATTGCATTTCTCACTTGTGTAGGAAGGGAAGCAGATCGCTGGGCGAAATCGGAGGGGAAAAGGTGCTCAAAAATATACTTTATGCCGATCTATGTTTCAGGTAAGCGGAGATTTATTTGGTTTGCTATTATTTCCAAGGCTGGTTTGACTGGGGCATTCAAGGCGCAGCCGCTTTTACGCATGTGCCAAGCGATGAGCTCCACAGTTCTTACCAAAAAAATGTTTAACCATTTACTGGAAATTGTTAGTTGTTTTACATGCGTATGCGACGATGTTAGGAAATCGGAGTGTAAAACACTACGTTTGCCCGTATTTCAACCGATTACGACGACCTTGTTGGGGGGGAAACACGTATATCGTCCGTGCGAATTGGCTTCTGGCGTGTTTGTTTCAGCCCTGAAACACATTATCGTCGCCGTGTCCCTCTTGGAATACTTGTCACATACTTCTACAAAACCTCGATTAAGCACGTCGATACAGATTTTCCCAGTCTAGTCGGTTAGTCCCAAACCAGTTTCATTTCCTGACTGCCCCAGATCCACTAATGAAAGACGCCATTGTGGAGTCATTTTGCCGGAGGGGTTTTCTTATTTTGTAAAAGACAGGATACCTATTTTACATACTTCAAATGCAGATTCACTGAATAATCTCTTTGCGGTACACTCTCCGCTACTTTGTCACAAGACTACATCTTGGTGATCCAAGTTAAACTGAAGGATAACCTACTTGTCTTTTGTTACCCATTTCTTGTGGCGCTGACCTTAAGCCGCGCGCCATGGGAACTCCCGAGGCTCGACTGTACAAATCCTTCACTCCAGTCTGGCTCTATGATTTCTAAATGCAATTCAAGAATGTAAAACAAAAGTTTTCATTTGAAACGGGAAAAAATATTTCAAAATAAAGATAATTTGCCGGTGTTGTTAGAAACAGATTTTCTTTTCTCTGTGTTCGGTTGAAAGACGGCGAGGATGCATCAGAATGTGGCTCCGTGTTGCGGTTACGCATCTGGGGGATCGCAGCTCTCTGAACTTGCGCAAATACGACCCTGCGGCTGTTCAATACACGTTCTATACTGAAGAAACCTCATGCGTTTGTACTCTACATTCATTCAAGGTCACCCATTTAAACAGTTCGATGTTCTTATAACCGGGTTTATGAAGGGGGAAGCTGCACATTTGAAGGAGTTGGGTTGCGTGGTTTTTACATTTGTGTTGTGTTCACTGGAGGGCGCTGTTACAACAACCTCGGAGACAGCGTTTCACGTTACGTTTCTGTGAACGGCTGGTGTGTTAAAAGTCCCAAAATGAGGACAAGGTTGTCCTTAGCATCTGTCTTCAATGTATTATTGGTCATGTGCATTTTTATAAACCTGCATTAGCGATACACAGTGTGTTATTAACTTTTGTTACTTGGTTGAGAGACAAAACAGAATTGTGCTTTGCTCTGTGGTTGTGTTTCTCTTGTCAAACAGCCACAGGCAGAGAAAGACAGGCTGCATTATGTAAACTCAAGTCTGACCGGCCCAGACTTATTAACAATACTCATCTGCATTGCAGTGGGGGATTGGTTGACATAGCTTGGAGTTACATTGATGTTGACATCCAGACTGTTCCGTTTGCTTCATCTCATCCTGCATGTGACTTGTCATTTGGCTGTAATGTTTACATGTATGACTACCCTGCAACAGGTTTTCTTTTCTACCAAAACTATGCTTCAAAACTACAGTTCCAACAACCACCGATTTTAGTCCTCCCTGATCGTTTGACAAAATTGCTAAGTTACGGGTATTTAAGTGGCCCACTTTTGGTAAACAGACAAATCCCAGGAGACATTGTCTCATTTGAAGTGGACTAAAACACAGTAGTCGAAAAATAACTTAATTAATTTGTGTGTTCAGATTTGTAAGCTATCACACCGATAAACAAAAGGCAACAGGTGGGTTAACTGTTGCTGAGAGACTACAGCAAAATTTTAGTAGTGTTTTCAGTTCAGATGTTATAGCATTACATATTATATAAAGGATACTGTAGTGTTAGTCATATCCTGTTGGCTTCAATGACACAGTGACTGTCTATAGAGGTTTTATGTAGAGTTTTCTGTGACCAACACTCTTATGGCTAAAGAGCCCGGGCCCAGTGTAGTGCAAGTTGTTTATTTTTTTAACACCAGTCCACTGTACATCTCTCCCTCTCCCTCTCTCCTTATTTGAGCCAGGATGAGTGATGCTATGGGTATTATAGGAGGTCATCCAGACGCACACACGTTTTTATAAAGCTGAACAGGATTTAATGTCAAAGCTTTGAGGAGATCCAATTTCAGAACTTACTCCATGGACGCAAACTCCTTTCCCCTCTCCCTCTCTTTCTCTCTCTCTCTCTGTGTCTCTCTCTCTCTGTCTCTTTTGCATCCACACCACCACCACCAGCTCCAACATCATCTCCGCAAATTAGTCAAGGAACAAATTACCTGCATTGGGAGTGTGATCCCACGCTCACTGGCTGATGCCTTACACAGGTCCCCTTTTGAAGAGCAGCCGTGTGATTTCACTCCCCTTGGCCCCGCAGGGCCTCTCTGCCTTCTGCAAAGGATTCTGGAGTTGAATTTGAAAGAAAAAAAAGAGCCTGCCTCTGCCTGTGCTTATCAGCGCGTGCACAAACGGCATGCAAATCAGGACAGGATCACAAACCGCAGTACAGGCCTGCACTCAGAGGCAGGCTTAATTGCTAATTGGGTATCTAGGTGTGAAACTCACACTGCCAAGAAGGCGTAGAGCCACACCGGTTTTAAAGCTGCTGTGAATCAATTTATTCCGAACATATTCCCAAATTTATGTATTTTTAATTAATGGATTCCTTTCTTGTTATGAGGAAGACACGGAAGGGTGGTGTAATAATTGAACACGGGCGACAGGCGTTTGCGTGGCGTTGAGATTTGAGGGTCAACGTTCACAGGTACAGGCCTGGAGTTCCGAGGGTGCGGTTTGGTAAGGGGCTGGGATTTGTGCAATTCTGTCATCCTTCGGAAGGAAGGAAATACGTTTAGTTTCTTCTGAAAGAGGCAGTAATCATTGCCGGGGGTCACAGCTGATCAGATCTGCAAATACTGTGATGTCTTCATCGCAGGCTCCTCTGATTGGAAGACTTTTATCAAGGTGCTTCATTGTCTCTATAGGTAAATGATCAGGACAGAATAACCCCATTTCTAACCTTTTAAAAAAGACGTATAGGAAGGAGAGTTTCCACCAAAACTCCACCAACTTTCTTACAATCGATATAAGGCACTGTTCAGGAAATACATCATCACATATGTGAGAAAGGAGGGGTTGCAGCGTGCTTGAAGAGACCATAACATGTCTGTGGAAAGGTCAGCTGCCCTGGGGCCATTTGTCCAGTGAATGGTGGAACTGGTTTTAATCTAGAACAAAAACCGCCTCTGTGGCTATAGGATGCCATTCGATTCCTTACTGCGTACCGTCAGACTAGTCAGATGAGTGGCATAGCGGCAAACCCACTTGCTCAAAGTGTGGATATGCGTGTAAGTTGCCCGGTGATACGACCGAAAATGACGTGAATTCCACGTGTATTTTATGGCTTGAAAGAAAGGAAGAACAAAGGATAGCCATTAGGAGCAGGGGAGAGCGGGGTCTCAACAGTTCACTGGGCAGGTCGCAATCCAGATGTGTCATTTCCTAGACCTCGACATTCACCTTATGGGCGCTTAAAAGTTCAGCGAGGGACACCCTTGGTAAAACAGTCATTAGCAGAGGGTTTGCTGTTCCGTGTGAAAACGCGACATCATCTACTCATAAAACAGCGACGATCCAAAAGACCCTAAGGGCTCTACAATGCAAATGTGGTCGGGGGGCTTTGACTTGTCCCAGCCACATTGCTTAGAGAAGCTTCTCAGTGCGACTGCCGCATTTCTACGCCGTCTTGGTTGTGCGCGCTGCTGTATCTGTTTGGAAGGTGAAACCCCGAGAGGATCTCTTTAACACTTAAGTCTCCGTTGCCATGGACGAAACGGATATCATGGACTTAACCCATCAGAAAACGAGAAAACGACCGCGTCCAATCAGTTCTGTGGATTTGTCCGTACACGCGTCCTTAAAACGGATCCCGTTACGCAGCGGGGAGTGCAGGGACCCGGCGTTCATGTTCACAGTCAGAGGCGACAACACACCGGCGGCATCCTTAAAGCAGAATGATCATTCTGTTTCTACTTCGCCAACTACAGTAATGCCCGCACAGGTAAATGGTCTGGTAGTCTATTGTCTCAAACACATTGATGTGTGTACGGATCTGTCACTTTCAGCCGCTTGCGTGCATGCATGGGTATTGGGGAATTCCCCTTACATACTTCCAAAATGTGCGTGCTTTTTAGATTTCTTAAAAAATTATATATATTTTTGTTGTTGAATCTTTTTGAAAATCATTTTTTATACGCTCGTTGTACCTTCTCAAAATATAAATTGTTCTTCCAATTTTGTAAAAAGAAAAAAGTATTTGACTCTTAAGCCAACGTCATATTGTCAGCTAATTGTGTTTTTAGGTTAGCTGGGAACATTTCCTCGGAATCCTATTACATTATTCAAATGTAGACTGATTGTTCTCTGTGAGATTGCTGCTCCAAATTAATTTGGTTGAGGAGGAGATAGCCCACAGATATAGAGACGCCTGCTTGTGGTTACATTCAGGTCAAGGTCAGGAAATAGTAGGCAATGTTGGAACAATGAGTGAGATCAGTTATTCCTGTACATGTCTGCCTGTGAATCGCAGAACAGAACAGTTTCTGAACACATCCTTGTCTGCCATTCTGTCTGAAATATAAGTTTTTAACGTACAACCGTTCCCTGTACAAAAAGTGCCACAGGAATCCCATAGAACCTCCATGAATGAAAAGTCTCTGTCCTAACACCCGTTTTTTCAATGT
Source organism: Protosalanx chinensis (assembly GCA_030340685.1). NCBI lineage: Eukaryota > Metazoa > Chordata > Actinopteri > Osmeriformes > Salangidae > Protosalanx > Protosalanx chinensis. Next base: position 6,975,551 of record CM059328.1, read on the forward strand.
ACTTGACAGGATACACGCTCCAGTATGTCCAGACCTATGATCACCAGATCGCCAGCATCTCCCATGAGTAACCAGGGCATCCCAGCTCCAGCCCAGCTCACCAAGTCCAACGCCCCCGTGCACATCGACGTGGGAGGACACATGTACACCAGCAGCCTGGCCACACTAACCAAGTACCCAGAGTCCAGGTGAGAGAGTGGCGCCCCCTGTTGGATCTGCCGGTTAAAAAGTCAGTGGAGTTGAAGTGTGGGGATGGGGTATAGCTTAGAGTACATCATTGTAGGCAGAGTATTCGACCGTAGATCAAGAAGTCCCTGGTTCAACCCCTCTATACGTCAAAAGTAAATTCTGCTGAATGTTGTTATTGTCATATTACAAAATGTCCTACGCCAGATCGAATTTATAATAAACTTTGGTCCACTGCGCCCAGTTCACAGTAAACTCTGGACTTACCTTTGATTCATGTATCTTTTTTGTTGTTCTTGAATTAGGAATTTTCTGTCATTGTTCATCAGCAACAGCAGTGGAGTGAATGAGCGGAATACATATACGTATTCACCAGTCTCAGTCTATGGGAGGAATGGGGTTCATTTCAGGGCAGAACTTTCTCAGATGGGACTCAGACTAAGAAAGTGAGCCGACGTCCCCCACGCTCGACGCGTTCGTCCGTATTATCGATCACTTCAGCTGTCATGCCAAACCTCGTCCAATCACGGAGAGGCCGCAGTCCTTTAGGCGGTTGATGAACAGGAAGGTGCCCAAACAAGAAGCATAGCAGCCGGTTCAGGGGAATTGTACTCATAATGAAGTGCATTTCGATTGACTGTGCGACTTCATTTATACGGTTTATGCTTGTGTTGTCTACATTTTGAATGGTGTACAGCAGTGGTCCCCAATTCTGGTCCTCAGGACCCACTGTCCTGCGTATTTGAGATGTTTTCTTGCTCCAACACACCTGATTCAAATGAATAGGTCATTATGAAGCTCAGCAGAAGCTTGTTAATGACCCTTTTATTTGAATCAGATGTGTGGGAAAGAGGAAACATCTAAAACATGCAGGACAGTGGGTCCTGAGGACCAGGGTTGGGGACTACTGGCGTACATGACGTTCACCCTGAAAAATGGCTTTCAACCCCACAGTGGCAGTCAAGCCGTAAACATTCGCAGGGGCGGGATCCAGAATTCCAAGCTCAGTCAAAAGCAGTACAGCTATTCTGACAGATGTCACAGCAGCAGTAAAGGGCCAAAGGGCGCAGGGCCATCTGGAGGCTGGGAGGCTGCACTGTCGCTGGGGGCCCAGCCCCCGGCCTGGCATCCCGCCCGCAGCCCCTCTCCACCAGCTGGCCCTGCCCCTGACCTCTCCATCGGATCGCACCCCACCGCCTCTCTCCATTTCATCTCCCGTCTCCATCCCTCCCTCTCTTTCGCCCCTCCCCCTCGTTCTCCGGCTGTTTCGCTCTCGGTGGCGTGTGCGTCAGGCGCGGCCATGTGCGTGTGAAGGTGTAAAGGAAAACAATCGCTTCCAAGTTGACACGCCGGAGTGAGTCATCTCCGGCGCTGGCTCACGCTCACACACACGTCGGGTTTTTGCCTTCTTTGAAAGCAGCTGTGAACAATCTCATCTTTTTTCTGCAGGCCATCAACAGACGTGTTGTGTAGTATTTTGTGTAGCTGACATGTTGTTCCCAACCCCCCCACCTCTCCATCTCTCTCTTTCTCTTTCTCTCTGTCTCCCTCTCTTATGCTCTCCCTCTCTCTCCTTCTCTCTCCCTCTTCTCCCCTCTCTCTCATGCTCTCCCCCCCCCACCTCTTCTCTCTCTCGCTCTCTCTCTCTCTGTGTTCCTTCAGAATCGGCCGTCTCTTTGATGGTACAGAGCCCATAGTCCTGGACAGCCTGAAGCAGCATTACTTCATAGACAGGGATGGACACATGTTCCGCTACATCCTCAACTTCCTCAGGACGTCCAAGCTCCTCATCCCAGATGACTTCAAAGTGAGTACCATCACCACCCCCCCCCCCCTTTTCCCCCGGCAGTGTTTAGGGCCATTCAAGACCTGCCTATACGCTTTCTCACTTCCTGTTAGTCTCACTTCCTGTCGGTCTCACTTCCTTGTCAGTCTCACTCACAGCCATTCTAGGGATATAATCTATCGTTCTCATCATGCCAGGCCATGTTTTGTCAACAAAGAAATCTGGACGTTCCCAGACCCCCCCCAAAATTCCCTTTTGTCGTTTATTTTTGTCGACGGAAGGTTATGAAAATGGAAAGCCAAATGGTGAACATGCGATTTGACACCAGAGGATGTCTTGTTCCCACTGCAAGTGTCCAGCAGAGATAGGTTGATCCTCACTGTATGTGACACATTCGCATTGCGTTAGCTCGCTCCTATGTGTCATTTAGCCTTTAATTACGAACTTGCCCTGGGAGAAAATAAATAATCACATTATCTGATGAACTGTCCACACTGTGACTCCATCAGCGGAAAGTATGTCAGCTAAAATAAGCAGAGACTACAAGACTGGCTCAAGTTCATACCGAGGCCATGTTCACATCAGGGGACCATTTTAAAGTAGATACAAAAATATATAAATAACATGAAGCAGCAGTGTGACTTTGACCCTGTAGCCGTCTGGGTCCAAGTTCTGTCCCCGGCTCCTCCCACCCTGCATCCCCGCCGCGGCGCATCTTTGTCATCCCGGAAAGCTCCGGTCTCCCAGTAGACGCAGGGGGTGGTGGAGGGGTGTGGGCGGGGGGGGGCCCTCTGGGTCGCTCACGGTGGGGCTGCTAGAATAGTCTCTCCCGTGGAGTCCCTGTGACTGACAGACTTCGAAAGGAAGGCCCCCCCCCCCGCGCCTCCCAATGTAATGTCTGAGAAAAGCGCTAGATAAATAAACTTTACCTACTTACACCACCTCACGTTATAGTATTTTATCATTGTATCGTTGTATTATGTATTATGGAAATATGACTGAAACCCCCCCCCCCACCCCCCCCCCCCCCCCCCCTCCACCTCACCCACAGGACTACAGCCTGCTGTATGAGGAGGCGCGCTACTTCCAGCTGCAGCCCATGCTGAGCGAGCTGGAGCGCTGGCGCCTGGACCGGGAGCAGGGCCGGGTGTCGCGGCCCTGCGAGTGCCTGGTGGTGCGCGTGGCGCCCGACCTGGGCGAGAGGATCACGCTGAGCGGCGACAAGGCCCTCATTGAGGACGTCTTCCCCGAGATCGGCGACGTCATGTGCAACTCGGTCAACGCCGGCTGGAACCACGACTCCACGCACGTCATCCGCTTCCCGCTCAACGGCTACTGCCACCTGAACTCTGTCCAGGTGAGAGGGCGTCTGCTTCTGAAGTACATTTTGGAAGTTTTTGGGTCATTTAGGACAGTGGTCCCCAACCCTGGTCCACAGGGCCCGCTGTCCTGCATGTTTGAGATGTTTCCCTGCTCCAACACACCTGATTCAAATGAATGGGTCGTTGCCTAGCTCAAAAGAATTCTGCTAACGAACAAGCATTAGAATCAGGTGTGTGGGAAGGAGGGAAACATCTAAAACATGCAGGAGAGTGGGCCCTGAGGGCCAGGGTTGGGGACCACAGATTTAGGAGACGCTCGTATCCAGAGCGACTTACAGAAAGTACAGGGACATTCCCCCTGAGACAAGTAGGGTGAAGTGCCTTGCCCAAGTCACGTAGCCACAGCCAGGAATTGAACTCACAACCTTCAGATCGCAAGCCCAACACCTTAACCACTGAGCCACATGACTCCCTAATTGAAATATTACATTTGAACATGCAACAGTGTTGGTATGTCAGCACTCTCCAACAGGGGTGTCCAATCCTGGTTCTCGAGAGCCCCTGTCCTGACAGGTTTAGATGCTTCCCTGCTCCAGCACACCTGACTCTAATGAATGATCGTTATGAGGCTTCCACAGAGCTTGATAATGACCCGTTCATTAGAGTCAGGTGTGCTGGAGCAGGGGAACACCTAAACCTGTCAGGACAGGGGGCTCTCGAGGACCAGGGTTGGACACCTTTGCTCTACTATTCGTCATCTGCTATAACTATTCAAGCGGGACCGTGTTTAGTTGGATGAAACTAAACCACTCATCCACTAATCAGAGAGACAAAAGACAGGGATGCGAAGGAAGTCCATAAACGACAGCCCCAAAGTGTTTGCAAAGAGATCCGACCGGCTCGGTCTCCATTTTAGAAGGCAGGAACTCCGCAGTCTTTCCCATGTATGCAGGAGAGCGAGAGAAAGAGAGATGGAAGGCGGGGGGAAAGAGAGAGACAGAAAGAGCATGCTCCTTGGCAGGTTATCCCTAGGCAGGGCCCATAATCCTGTTTGGTTATTAAAGCACGCCCGCGGTGGGTGCTGTATCTGCGGCTAATGGAGGCTTGGGGGGGCGGGGGTGGGGTAAGGAGGAGGAGGAAAGGGGGGGGGTTGGTGGCCGGAGGGCGGGCGGGGTTGAGGGAGACTGCCAGCCGTTTGGGGGGGGGGGGGGGGGGTATATGGGGGGGGCGGGGTTGGGGGCCCTTTGTAGTTTTGGCGGGGGCTAAGGCCTGGGGCTGGGGAAAGGAGGGGTTGGGGGGGACTGGTTGATCAGCCCAGACTGTGTCGACTGGCTGGGAGGGCGGGAAGGGGGGGGGAGTGGGGGTTTGGGGGGGGGGGAGGGCCCAGAGATCCCTGGGGCCTCTTTGATGGAATGCGATCCTGGAGCCCGGCGGACACGTCTGTAGATGTCTGAGAGGCTTGGAGCGATCCGGAACGTATCCACACACGCAGGCGTGTACACTCACACACACAAACAAGAAATGAAGTCAACGCGCTCGCGCACACAACCGAGAAACGAACATGTGCATGCGCTCACGCCCGCAAACAATCAAGATGGATGAGGCTGCGACACTGAAGGGGTTCTGTCTCAGGTGACAAGAGACATGTCCCTACTTTCTTTCATTTATTCGGCTTAATTTGTCTTCCGTGCTGTCCGACGTATATTCAGCTGACACCGTCTTACATTTATTCATTTAGCAGACGCTTTTATCCAAAGCGACTTAGAAGAGAGAGCTTTTACAAAGAGCATCAGTCATTGAGCATAGCAACGTGATAGACCCCGAACACAGTGGGTTTTTTAGATCATGAATCATACATCATGAGAACCAATAAGTGCCAAGGGAAGAGTCTTTTCTCTCGGTTTTTATACCCAAGTCTAGTTTGTTTATATTTTGCTGCAACATTACACAGTTCAAAAAGCTGAGGACAAAACCATAAACCATGAATAAAAACATATTTATTCCCTCACAAGACATCAGCTTCGCCTAAATAACTTTGGTTGTACATGCAGGGGTCGTGTGCGTGCGAGTCTGTGGGGGGGGGGGGTTTCTCAGATGGCCGGTGTGCGGGTCTGAGCTCACCATCTCTGTCTCCCCCCCCCCCCCCCCCCCCCTCTTTCCTCTCCCCCCACCCCGTGGCGCCCCCAGGTGTTGGAGCGCCTGCAGCAGCGCGGCTTCGAGATCGTGGGCTCCTGTGGGGGTGGTGTGGACTCGTCCCAGTTCAGCGAGTACGTCTTGAGGAGGGAACTGAGAAGGACGCCTCAGAGAGGAGGGCCCAACTCAAACAGAATAAAACAAGAGCAGCTGGACTGAGACCTCCACGTCCACAGGAGGCGCTAGACTGACTCACTTCCTGACGGCATGAGCTCTGCGCGGGCGGAGCTCTCTGTATGGACTCTTGTGTTTGTTTGTTTTGAGTATTTTTTAGGTGGTTTTTGTTTATTTTGACATTGTTTCTTTTTATTTTTACCTGAGAACCACATATAGAAAAAAAGGTGCAAATTATTATAATTTTTGATTTTTGCCATAAGAAGATACAGAATATTTGATAAGTTATTGAAATCTCAAGGACATTTGTTGATTGTTTACTTGCCCCTTTTGAGTGAATTTAAAAGAATAATACACCGAAGCCCCCCAAAAAAGTTTGTTTTAAAACTTTGAGCCTACATTAGGTTAATGTTCTCAATTTTACCCGTCAACATTTTGAAGGGTTTGATTGTACATGTAGTGCACACACTTCTAGATTGTTCCCCACTGGCAAATTGCCTCATTCACTTTACAAGGTCTCAGTTGAATATACTAATTCATAATTTTCATTATTATTCTCAAGATTAAAAGGGTTTAGTATTATGCCACAAATGAAGTTGTTTTTACATGAATGGAAGTTATCTTATTGGATTATGCTATTAAATAGAGTTCACTTTAGTCTCATCAAGATTTTATGTCATAGGTCATTCTATACTCACTTAAAGAAAATGCTAAGTAAATTATTATTATAATGTCACATCATTGCCTTGTTGTACGGGGAATACAGGTTATCCTGGAGACAACCAAGGTGATTCATTCAGTGGGTTATATCTCTCTGGAGTGGCAAACTGTATGATAATGTCATTGTATATGTGTTTGTGTTTTTTTACATTGAAATTGACATCTTTTTGAAAACGAATCTGTTGCCTCATACATGAATGGACTGATACAAGCCTATTGTAACACCCAATCTAAAAATCACCCTCATATTTAGCATATATTGAAATGAAGTTTCTAACACGACCAACCTTCCTACGCTCCTTAGATTTGAGGTAAGAGGAATGTAGCTCACAAATGTGAAATAAATCTTCAACATGAGTTGTAATAAAGGCTGGGTTTCAACTTTGTCTTTTATCATGCTGTTAGAGATCAACAATGCGTCGTATACACAATATCGCTACATGTTATACTCCTATTAATAAGTCTGTACACACTGTAACCAACAATGTTTTAGCTATGTTACATCAACAGGTTGGTATTAGATTGGCAGCACCGGTGGTTCAGTGGTAGGATTCTTGCCTACCATGTGCCGAAGGCCTGGGTTTCATTCCCAGTGGGGGTTTGAATCCTGGCCAATGCATTGAATATGTGTGCGCCTGTGAAATGTCCCCACCGTGGGACTAATAAGGGATAATTTCTTCTAGGTAGGTAGCTACTGTCATTTGATAAGCTTTAGAATAATACGATATATGATACTATATTACAGTACATTTACATTTATTCATTTAGCAGATGCTTTTATCCAAAGCGACTTACAAGAGAGAGCTTTTACAAAGAGCATCAGTCATTGAGCATAGCAACGTGCTTGCAGTATTAAAAAGAATTCCGACATCGTAGGGAGAACATAGTGATTGCTATACGTTCACCTGTAGAGCCTGCAACAGCCTGGATCATTAAGCGTGTGGGGGAGAAGGGGGGGGTGGTTAGTACCTTGACTGATTGCGCTTCGCGGATGGCCGACCGATTCAGCCATTCAGCCCGCAGTTTTGAGCCGAGACGACGTCTGCACGCATGTGCTGTCAGCTGTTCTCACATATTTCCTCCGGGCTCGCGTCCAAAAACCCCAAACCCCATGCGGAGCGCTGTCGTCTCGGCTTCATCGCCGGGGGCAGAATGTCAACTTTATGTAGCAGTGCGATTCGCCGAATCCATTTCAACCTCCGGTGGCCCAGATACCCATAGGTTAAAGGTAAACTGTGAGTGTTTCCTGTGCGATGGAAGACCACGAGTGCTCAGGGTTGAAGTCAGAAATGCGCGAGGCATTTGTTTAGTCACGTCCACCGATAGCAGAATAACACGTGGGACCTCAGAGAGAGAAAAAACCGGTGAAGGTGAAGGTAAATCCGTTTTTAGCCCAGGCAGATGGCTAGCAGGTTGTTGTGGAATAGCTGGGAAGTAAACTGTTTTCCGAGGCCAGACTTTTGTTGGAAACCCAACTTCAGAACATTCTAGTCTTTTACAGGGACAGATGTAGACTTTTAGGTACCCCTGTGGGATTTAAAAGATTTTTTTCGAACCTGTGGAGCAGTCTGGGTAATGACACATTGGGCACCCTTATTGCTTCAGTCCTTAGATTCACACAGAGTTGAAAAGGAATTAGACGTCACTGTGGACACACCGCCTGTCAGAAATCACAAAAAGATGGAACGGTTCGAGGAAAACCTACATCTCACAGGTTTTTTTTTCCGGCGGTGGGTTAATGGAGGGGGCGGCGGCGCTAATTTGAGATGCTGCTCTCTCGCCGTGGTGTCTAAGGGATCCTGTCTCTTGTCTCTCTCAAGTGATAAGTGCTCTTCTCCTAAAGAGAGAGGAGGAGTCAAGGGTGGGCCAAGGGGTGGTGGCGGCTGTGGTTTGTGGATGTGCTCCCACCACTTCCTCCTCCTCAGCTCTGCTTATTCATCACTAGCGAAGGTCAGATTGACTGTCGTCGTGCTTCCAAACCCCAGCTCTGTCCAGCGGCTGTGCAGAGGGCACAGCAGGCCTTCAAACTGAGGGACACATTTCTTAATGAGAGGCTGCTTTGAATTCCTGGAAAGCGGACAACATAAACCTGGAGGGGCCGCGAACATAACCGCTGAACCAGGGTGAGGAAATGGGGAAAGAGGAAATGGACGCAGAACAACTTGGGTAACAGTTGATTTTCAACTCACAAACACACAGTATAACATTACATTTAGTCATTCAGCAGGCGCTCTCATCCAGAGCGACTCACAGCAAGTAGAGAGACGTTCCCCCTGAGACCAAGTAAGGTGAAGGGGCCTTTGCCCTGTACTGGATAAGAGCGTCTGTTGAATGTAAATGTCTCACCTATGTGCATTCCTATTCCCCCAGGGTTAAACAGTCAGCAAACAAATGCAAACTTTGGGATACGGTAGCACAGTGGTCCCCAGCCCTGGTCCTCAGGGCCCACTGTCCTGCAGGTTTAGGATGTTTCCCCCTTTCCCACACACCTGATTCTAATGCATGTCCGTTACCAGGATTCTTCAGAGCTAGATAATGACCCATTAATTTGAATCAGGTGTGTTGGAGCAGGGGAAACATGAAGGGCGGTGGGTTTGGGGACCGTGGGTTTGGGGGCCACCGCTGTAGCAATCACTGAGTACCCTTCAGCACAAAGAGAGGTATTCAAAACATAGACCATGCACAACATCATCGGATAGCAAAAGATGACCCTCTTCCCTCTACACAAGATAATCAAAGGCGCTTAAATAACAGGAAGTGGGCTCTGATTGGTGAACCGGGGCCGCTGGGTAATTGATGAGTAGATGGGTAGATGATGGGCTGTAGTCACTGATTGGACCACGTAACAGGAAGGCAGGAAATAGAGGGAAAGAAGGAAAGCACGCTGGTCAGGGTATGTCCTTCCATCTCACCTTTCTCTCTCTCTTCCATTACTCTTCATCCGATTGTCTAACCTGATACATTGTGCCGAAGGTCCTATAGCCACTACCTCAGAATGCCTTATGGGCAATTTAGACCAATGATATAATTACAAACCACCACCGTGGCAAGCATTCCCCCCCCACCTCCCCCACACACACACACCTACTGTCTCTCTCGAAGCCTCGGGGGCTGTTTTCTCCAACTGGGAAGGAATATATAATATCAGAATATAATAGACAGACATGTTCTTCTCATTAGATCTGCTAGGCTCCTCGATACAGGTTTTCCTCTTCTGACGCTTCCTCAGTCACGTGGGGCTTCCCTTAGTTAAAGCTCCTGCATACATCCTGCCACGGTGAGTCAAAGAGGCCTTTTAGGAGTTCCACCAGGAGGGAACCTGGTTCAGCGAGCACCACGGCCGTCACGATTGTCCTAAAAAACAACTGTCACCTCTTTCTACCCAGCCTCACTTCCAACAGTCTCATAGGACTTCCAGCCAGCGCATGCGCTCCAAGTGGAAATTTGGCAGTGGCGCTTTGCCGAACACTCGGAGCTCTTTATAGTTTATTTATCAGTCTCGCCCTAGAGTTATGGGGTGCTGGAGGTAAGGAATTTGAGGCAGGAACACGGTTTCCGTGGGCCCTTTGGCGCACACTGTACGCTAAAAGGGAATCATTGATATTCTCCTCCTGAGGTAACAGAAGAATGGGCAGTCGGGAAACAGCTCAAGCTCGACTCCTGCCTGTGTGGCTCAGGGCGTCGAGAGGCGAAGCTGAGCAGGGGGTCGCCCTGCGTACCTAACACGTTTTTTTGGGGGGTTTTCGACGGTTTCCGAGCCTCTTCACAGGCGACCCGGGGCTGACCTCCTCTCTTTCTCTCTCCGCTTGCCTGTCTCACTGTTTATCCGTCTCTCGGCTCTCTCTCTTTCCACGTCCGTCTCTCGCTTTCTCACGTCCAGAACGCGACCTGCACGTCGCTGTTCAGTTACAACACGCCCAGATGTTTGGATGTGTGAAGAAGTCATCCCAGTGGCAGGCCTGCCTATGGACTCTATAGAATCCCTCATTCAAACCTGTATTGAAGAACCCTGGAGGGCGTTTTAAGCTGTTGAGATAATTGCAAACGAGCCCTTCGGCAGTGGCATCAGCCAGCGCACTCCCTCTATCCCTCCCTCTTCTTTCACACCCATATACACCCTCTCACTCGATATATATTCCCTCTCACTTCATCTATTTTCCCCATTCAATCTTTCTTTCTCTCCCTCACGCTCTCTCTCTCTCTGTTAGAAAGTTATACGAGCCACACCGTGTCGTTGATTAAAAAGCCCAAACCGGACTGCATTGCTCAGAACCATAAGCCCCCCCCCCCCCCCCCCCCCTAGACCTGCAGTGCTCTAATGATTCTGGGGGAACTTGCCTTTCGAGGGCCACCCATCCATCATTGCGGTAAGGCCAGGGGCTTTATTATAATACAGAGGACAGACATGCTCTGGGGCTATGTGGGACACAATAGAGGTCTTTCAACAGACCTATAAATACATGATCTGTCAGTGGCGGCTGTCCTGGGGCCACTCTCAGCCAGGCTCCAGCCCCGAGGCCCACCATCACTTATGCTAAGATATGCGCGCGGCCCCCCAGGCAGCGGCTAAGGCTCAGTTCATTCCAGCCCCTCATCAACCAGGCCTTTCTACCTCCAGCCAGCAGAATAAATAAGAACAAGATGAAAAAAAAAGTGATTCATTATGATGGAGAATGAGACCTCAACAAAACAAACAAATGGGTTCGGGGAGGAAAAAAAAAAAGGAAGAAAAAAAAAGGAAGAAAAAAATAAACGAAAGATTCAGTCGACTCTTTTGAGACGACGCTCGAGGATTGTTTTATTGTTGAATCGACCCTAAGCAGTTGTGTGAAGATGAGCCGTGCGGATGTTTGGGCGGTTGATGTTCGACGCACTTTTCCTGCCTCACCACCAGATATGTCATCGTTTGTCAACGCATAAAGATTCAACTAACAGGGTGAGAAGTCAAGAAAATAGGCTAACCCGAACCCAGAGACTCCTCTGTACAGGAAACCCGATCCTGTAATTCGAAGACGCATAACTGGATCTTACTGGTCTCAAAAGCCCCTAACCCCCCCACACCCCCCCCCCCACACCCCCAGAGAACTACCACACTCTCACTTCCTCTCTGCCCCTCTATTTCAGTTATTTGGGTTTTGTGCCAGGTCATCCTGTCTGTGCCAACTTCTGACTATCCTCTTTAGATTTGTCTCGGGTGAGAATCTCACCATCACCCCCTACCTCACCTCCACTCCCCTGGCTCCCTCGAAGAAGATCACAGATCTGGGCGGGGGGGGGAGGTGTTGTGCTGTAGGAGAGGAGGAGGGGTGTGTGTGTGTGTGTGGGGGGGGGGGGGGGGGGCGTTCTGCTGTTGAGCAGATTAGTGTGGGCTGTCACATGCCAGAATAATAAACAGGTGAGCGTTTTAACCCAGCATAATTCCTTATCTTGACTTGGGTGTAATGTATTAAAATGTTATTCTTCCCCGGGGCAGAGAACCGGTGGCAGATTATGTCCAGCGCGCGGTGAGAAAAAATTCAATGACAGCTCCCCCAGCTCCACACTGTAGACCTTCGCTCCGGAGTGGACTGTGAACATACCACCTCCGGAGTGGACTGTGAACATACCACCTCAGGAGTGGACTGTGAACAAAGCAGCACCACCCTAGGAGTGGACTGTGAACACACCACCTCAGGAGTGGACTGTGAACACACAACCTCAGGAGTGGACTGTGAACAAAGCAGCACCACCCTAGGAGTGGACTGTGAACACACCACCTCAGGAGTGGACTGTGAACAAAGCAGCACCACCCTAGGAGTGGACTGTGAACACACCACCTCAGGAGTGGACTGTGAATACACAACCTCAGTAGTGGACTGTGAACAAAGCAGCACCACCTCAGGAGTGGACTGTGAACACACCACCTCAGGAGTGGACTGTGAACACAGCAGCACAGGAGTGGACTGTCAACACACCACCTCAGGAGTGGACTGTGAACACACCACCTCAGAAGTGGACTGTGAACACACCACCTCAGGAGTGGACTGTGAACACAGCAGCACAGGAGTGGACTGTCAACACACCACCTCAGAAGTGGACTGTGAACACACCACCTCAGGAGTGGACTGTGAACACAGCAGCACAGGAGTGGACTGTCAACACACCGCCTCAGGAGTGGACAGTAAACACACCACCTTAGGAGTGGACACACACCGGCACCACCGGGCTGGGAAGCGAAGCCACTGAGATTTCGAATCATCCTACTCACCGATTGCTTTAATCCCACTAGTTACCCCTCCACCGCTACTTGGGCAGGTAGGCACTCCGCTGCATGATCCTTCTCCAAGGGTTATTCCGGTCCCCTTGACAGCCATGGCCCGGCGGAGGGACGGGGGGGGGGGGGGGGGGGGGGGGGACGGGGGGGGGGAGAAGGTTTTGCAGTGTCTGGCATTCGTTGATGCAGGTTTACCAACCCATCTCTCTCTTCTGCGCCCCCCCACCACCCTCTCTATCCCCCCCCGCCACCCCCCCACCCCCCAGATCTCTCTCTCCCTGCCACAGCTGCCGCCCCCCAGCCTGGCCTCCAGTCTCCAGGAGGCTCCTCTGCCTACCCCCCCACCCCCACACACCGCCCCCCCCCCTCCCCCCCATCCTCTGCCCTGCAGTACTGAAGGACAAGCAGGGAGAGAGGAGGAAAATAAAACTTCAGGCTCACCACGCAAGGCCATCTGGGTAATCTTGTTCAAAAGGCTTGAGGTGATAGCTGCAATTTACACAGGCAAAGAAGAAGAAGCAAAAAAAAACCTCTGTGTTCATTTCCATACCTATCAGCCTCAAGGAGACAGAATTGAATAAACTAAGAATTAGGAAAGAATTACACTAAAACCAATACAGAATATTCAACATCACTGAATTTTGTCCATGTAATCCCCCGCATGCTAAAACATCCTGTATACATTTTCTGATTAAAGAGAACGTTTGGACAAACACAATGTAATGGACACCTAGTAGACTCTGACATACACTTATTGACGCACAACACACCACAAACACACACACACACACACAAGCATGCGCGCCATGGGGGGAAAACATACTCGCGATGAAAGCGAATCAAACCGCAATCCAACAAATTGATTAGTGTGAAAATGCAAAAACATCCTCGACTAGCATAACCCGCAGTCATAAAATATGGAAATGTGCAACTTTATGGCTGAAAGCATCATTCTGCTTATATAAACCTTGAAACACTCTTGCATGTCTTCCAAAAATATGCTTTAATTTAACGAAGTAAACACCACCACAAAACAATAAATGCCCCAATTAAAGAACAGCCATGAAGCAAAGTGTCTATTTCCTGTTTGGGCCCCGCGGTCATATGTATCCAAGCGTGTCTGTACGTTTACCCACACATGGAAGCATATGCGCCGGGCGCAGCTCGTAAACATCATGCCTTCACATTCTCATTAGCATATCTGCCTTGTTTGTCATGTAGGCTATCTGATGCTAGACCCAGGCTATATGTTTTTGAGAACATGGCCGCGTAGGGGTTTGGCGTGGGGGTCTGCGTAATTAGTTCTCAGTTTCTCCTCCCTCTGAGTGTGGTTGTTTCGCCAGATGTCCGGTTTGGTGCGTTTTTCCCAGCGTGTGAGTCGCTAGCATGTTGGATGTGTGTGCGGAGAGCGCAGCGTTTGCTTTCTTCCCTCCTCTCCTCCTCCTCTCCTCCTCCTCTCCTCCGTGTGGATGCAGTCTTGTTTCTGGCCTGACTGTCTGTCTGGCAGGCCCCGGAGGTATCTCCCATCAGGCCCGTCGTGCTCCGATGTGTCCCGACAGACCTGATGCAATCTGAGGGGCCGACGGCTTCGCCCTGCTGCCCGCTGTCTTTTCTCCCCCCCGCCCTCCGCCTCCCCGACACGTGCGTCGGCCGACAACGTAACCTGAAGAGGGCCGGGGCCGCCCGTTGTCCGAGCCTCTGCGAAATATTAGCAACGCGTTTTTGTCGCGAAAGGGTTGGATTTTTAATCGCTGAGGAGACAGTTACGCGCGCACACGCACGGGAACAGCCGGTTTCCACGTCCTCGGCGTATGAATCATTTCATTGTCAGCTGACAGGTGGAGCTAACCCGACATGGAAACCTAGAGTTTGCGTGGCATGACAGCTTGTGCGTCTGTTGTGGTTGTTGCATGGGATGGGCGGGTGCGTGCGTGCGCCCGTGTGTGAACGCTGTGAGGCAAAACAACAATGCCCTTGGTTCAGTGGCCCTGGCACGCACGCATGCACGCACGTCCGCGCGCGTACACACACCAACACCCACACACCCACATTGAGGGACCCTGAGGGGACGCAGGGAGAGTGGGGGGGCTGGATACCATGAGGCTAAGGCATCAAAATAGGACGACACAAAGATATACCAACTGGAACCTTATACCTGGAGGGCATGCGTGCGCGTGTGTGTGCGCCTTCGAGAGAGCACGCATATTTTGTGCAGGCATATGCAGAAAGAAAGTGCGTGCTGTTCAAAGGAAGAGAAATGTGTTGCATTGGGTAAATAAGGGGTGGACATTGTGTGTTTGTGTGTGTGAGGGTAATCTAATTGCAGACAAAGGAGAAACACTGCCTCCAGGTATGACTATGGACGGCGCTGATGAGAACAAGCCTGATATCTCCATCTCCAATCATATGCTGCTTCACCCCCGGAGGACCTTCTAGCAAGGAATTAAAGTAGCCCCGAAACTAAACCTTTCCAACAACAACAAAAAGCTGAAATGTTTCCGTGGAGACGCACCGTTGCCACAGAGGTTGCCAAACCTAACTAAAAGCGGTTTGATGGACAGAGCGCAAGGTTGACAAAGTTCACTGGTTTTTACAACAATCAGGAAGCGTGGTCGAAAGGCCCTAGAATGTTCTTGGAAGAACAGGTCAGGCGATTTCTGTGGAGGTTTTACAGGTATTTTAGTTCAGGTAATATATTTCCGTGCCTCAGGTGTATTGTTTTCCAGAGTGATGGTCAAGCCTTTAAGTGGAAATCTTCCTGTGGTAACACTTCTGAAGATGTTCGTTGGTATCTGCAGCAGGCAGTGCTCAGCAGAGAGAACATGAGAGGGTTCAGAGAAATGGATGACCAGCTGGGTCGTAACCTCTGTTGACCCAGGTCAAGGAGTCATCAAAAAAATAGAAATTCGCAGTTTGGCTTGGATAAGCTATTCTTCGACAACTAGTCCTGACATTTTGTACAAGGATGATGATTTCTGACAATGTGTCTGTACGTACTGTCAGCCCTGGAAACCT